>CP025649.1:4745124-4893502 GCA_003576665.1 Ipomoea trifida | reverse complement strand
TATATATATTTAATAGGAAGAATTAGCCCAATTGGAATTAATTAATTTGCCCGAAGAATTAATTAGATTGCCCAAGGAATTAATTAACGAACGAAAGGCTTGAAAGGATTTTACGGGGCGTTACAACCATCCTCCAGCCGGCAAGCAGCGCTCTCCTCTCCGGCAGCAATAGAAGGCAGCGGCTCTTGCCTCCCTTCTTGGTGAGCTTCGAACCGAGCAACAATGGCGATGGTGGCGGATGTCACGATCGACGACGATAGAGTCCAACAGCTACCACTCCCGGCTTCTTCTTCCTCTTCCGACGTAGCAGCAGTTGGCGACGGTGGGCTCTCCTTCCCCCTGCTCTCGGCGTCGTCTCCTTCTCCAGCGACAGAGGCAACGGCACGGCTCGGCGGTACGCCCCTCTCCGTTCGGCCATGCAGCAGCAGCTAGCGGTGGACGTTGGCGGTTCTCCCTCCTCCGCGCGACAGCTCCGTTCGGCCAGCAGCAGCGGTGGATGCGGGCGGTCTCCCCTCCTCCGCACGTTGAAGCGAGCAAGTGCAGCAACGACACGCCTTCTCTCGCTCCCGTCTCCGTCGATGGTGGCCGGTACGACACAGGAAGGTATTAGTTTGGTGGTTGCGCATCATGGTAGAATGAGTAAAGCGGCGTGGTGGCGTAGTACTTGGGTGGTGAGTTGGAGGGCATAGGTTCGAATCCGGGGCTAGGCAGTTTAAGGTAATATTTTGGTTTAATGTTAAGCTTATAGTTTTAGTAATAGTTATAATGTTATAGCTTAAGTTTAGATTAGTATGGTTTATATTAATCGTGTTGCGTTAGCCTTTTAAGCATGGATTATAGGTTATAATGGACCGATTAGGAATATCAATATCGTTATTTATAGTCATAGTAATGGTATTAGATTATGTTAAATCTTCAGGTTCACGATTATGGATCTAGCTTATGAACCGAGCCTAGAGTTGATGTTGCTTTGGTTTAATGTGCTTTTGGATTAAATACGCTTCAAAGGTAACCACTATGTCCATCAAAATCTATTTTTACACTCTCACTCTATCTGATATTATTTGGTGTTGGAAATCCTGAAATTCCTTGATTATTAGCCTATTATTGATTGTGTCTATTGGATTCTTGGACTTGTGTCTTGATCCTTTGCCTAGTGTTGTTATGATTATTTGTTGGTTTGGATTTCCATGTTATTTGACCTCTGTTGAATGAAATGTTGGTGTATTGTGATCTGATCTTTGTATTCTGGAACATTTCTTTGTATTCTGAGCTGAGTCTGATTCGGGGTGTGAGAATTGCTCTAGCGAGGCGCTCTAGCGGGATAATGTAACCGTTGGGGTCTTCTGTGAGAGTAAGGGTAGTGATTGGTGGAAGTGAGTGATCCGTTGTTTGTTTCCTCCTTTGTTCTGGAGTTTGTTGGAGTATTCTATTGGATATTTTTACCTTGATTCTGAGTATTTATTCATACCTTTTAGTCCATTATATGAGTCTATTATTTGGGAGTTGGTTGGTGTTCATATCTGAGATGAGCACTCTGAGTGATGGTTCTTGGGCTGAGTTGAGTATGAGTATGGAGTGGTGGATCTTTGAGTGACTTGTGGAGGTTGATGGGTGGACTGACTGTGCTATTACTGACTTCTGACTATTGGACTTCGGTCCCTGTGATTGGGTTGATTACCCCTGTGATTGGACTACGGTCCCTGTGATTGGACTTCGGTCCCTGTGATTGGGCTCATCACCCCTGTGTACCGGATTTCCGGGTTCTGACTCCTGACTTCTGACTTCTGACTTCTGACTTCTGACTATGGGTTTGACTTGGTTTGGTGGTTGGTATGAGGTTTGGAGATTGGAGTTGGGAGTTCTTTCTTGGTTATGTATTCGTGAGTTCCTTGTGGTTATTCGATTGATATCTTATGGTTCTTGGTTATGGTTGGTTGGTTTTCTTATGGTTGATTGTTCAGTGGTATCTTGGTTATGGATTCGTTATCTTATATATTCATTGTTGAATATTGGCTTCGTTTGGATGAGTCTTGGTTTGTAATTCGTTCAGTTTATTGTTGTTGAGTATCCGTTTTGAACTATTGAACAGTTTGTTGGTGGTTATATTCTATATGGGTGTGTAAACCTATTTTACAAGCTTATGTATATCTATATCTCCTTGCGGGTGTGAATGGTGGTTGCTTAGCAGTCTTTTGCTAATGGTTCTTTGCGTGTTTTCCAGGTATGGAGTAAGTTTGAGCGCGAGCACGTTAGAGCCTATCTTATGAGGACGCTTAGGCTTAGTTTTATGATGTTTAGACTTTGGTTTGTGGGCCTGTGTGCCATTGGAGATTTTATATACTCTTGACTAGTGTTTGGATGTTGTTGAACATGATTTGAAGATTATCGTTTATACAGTTCCGTTTTTATGGTTAGCCTGTGCATCTAGGCTGTGTTTTCTACCTAGATGTGGCATGACGCCCCTTAGGTTTTAAATTCGCTTCTGCTATGTACTGTTTTGGTTGAGATAGGCAGCTGTTGTGTTAAGTTTTTATCTATCTTAGCTTGTGTAAGGTTGGGGTGTCACAGGTCGACCGGCACCTCAACTACCATACCCCGCCCCCTATAATAGATAAAAATAAATAAAACCCAAGTGACAAGAGCAGACACGGTTTGTCACGATAATCACACGGGGTTTCAGGCCAATCCAACCATCTTTTTTCCAATTTTTTTGCATGGTCCATTAGTATTAAGTATTTTAGCAAGGTTTGATCAATTAGAATTACATTTGGATGCAGAAGGCATTGAGAACGACGATGTCCAAATTTTTTGCGATACTAGCCGCATTGTGTTAGCTGCCTTAGCCAAGTTGCTTGGGACAGTTGGACTTATTACTGCAATATATGTCATTTCAATTGGGACATTCATTAAGGAATATTTAAGGTTGTATAAGAAATAAATATGACATTTTGGCAAGAGAACGGTGTTAAACGACGTTGGCAAAGGTATAGCACACGCCGTCGTTCACCCACTTAGGCCAAGGCATGTAGGCACCATCGTCACCCAATTAGGCCAAGGCATAGCATACATGTAAACACCATCGTCACCCAGTTAGGCCAAGACATAGCACACATGTAGGCACCATCGTCACCCCGTTGGCCGGTTGGTCGGTAAAGCTCTATTCGGTGATATTGCACACCGTCGTTCCCCACAATACGCACTGCCGTAACCTATATAGGCCAGGGCATATCGATGATAAGGATGAGTACGAATGGTGATACTTGAAGGTTTTGAAGTCTCCTTTTAGGTTATTATTATTAGTATGAGAGCTAAGTTCTCTCTATTTGGTTTTGGCCACGGGTTCGTGGATTCGTCTGGTTGGTTTGGTATTGGTTTGGAAGTTTGAAACTTTCCATTTGGATCCATTCCTCTTTGATACAATATATAATGATTATTATTGGACATATGAAAAGTTTGACTAATTAATTGGAAAATTTTACCGTTGGTGATTATTGTGAGAGTTCTAGATACTCTCCATTTGGTGGTTAATTAGAGAGATTGGAATTCTCTCTTTGGTGTTTATTTTGAGAGATTGTAATATCTTTGGTTATTATTTTATGAACTTGGAAGCGATTCTTTGATTTGGAAATTGTTGATGATTATTTAAGGATTTAAAATATCTCTTGGTGAATATATTATGATTTAAAGAATTCTAGAACTCGTTTCAAGATTTTTAGTACTCCATTTATTATACTATTCTAGAGTTGGGGTTATAATTATAGTTGTTTTTAGCCGGTGCATTTAGATATAAGATTTATCTAAACGTGGCGGTAGCATCCCTATTTTCTATCGTTTTATTTTTGGGCTTCCGCAATTAAAAGTGATTTTTGATTAAATAAATCCCATTTTAATAAAATATTTTGGTCTGGAAAAATGGGGGTGTTACATCCGCACCTCGTTACGGCATTTCTCGGCAATGTCCGCACCAAGTTTACACCGTGTTGCGGCATTTCTCGGCCAAGTCCGCACCTCGTTGCGACATTTCTCGGCCAAGCGCGCACCTCGTTGCGGCATTTCTCGGCCATGTCCGCACCTCGTTGCGGCATATCTCATCCATGTCCGCACATCGTTGCAGCATTTCTCAGGCTTGTCCGCACTAAGTCTGAACCTCATTGCTGCATTTCTCGGCAAAGTCCACACCTCATTGTAGCATTATTCGGCCATGTCCGCACATCGTTGCGGCATTTCTCGGCCATGTATGCACCAAGTCCGCACCAAAAAGAAGAACGCCAAGGTCTACGTCGAGTATGTAAACCTCCTCTCCGACGAGGATGGGCATAAGCCTTTAAGAGAGCTTGTGGGTCCGGATTTTATTCGCCCCCACCCCCCTTCCCCTTCCCCTTCTCAGACCGCTAAGGGTTTTGAGCTTTACGACGTCGTTGATGCCTTCTAGAAGGATGGTTGGTGGACTGGAGTTGTTACTAGACTTCTCAATTCTTTCCGCTACACAGTCACCTTTCAGAACCTGCCGGACGAGCTTGAATTCGGCCTATCTAACTTGAGGTTCCATCGTCAATGGCTCAATAGAAAGTGGGTCCAACCCAGGAAGCAGGTAGTAGTATAGCCCTTTCTTCTTTTACCCCCCCCCCCCCTGCAATTCATGCACCTTCCCACATTTCTTTCTCACTTTCAAAGAAAGTTTTATTCTTCTTTTTCGAATAGTGATTTCCCCTTTACACTTATCTTTGGAAATCCGAGCTGTTACACTCTAAGCTTTTCCTAGGCGTTATTTTATTTATTTATTTTATTTATTTTTTATTTTTTTAAATTTAACTTCTGCCCGAACTTCAATTAGCGAGTGTTGAAATCCGAGGCGTGCGATCCTGTAGTCCACTTCTTTTGCTTTGGCTACTGTTTGCATGTATGCCTCTGTGCTTTAGTTCTTTACGCGTGGTTCCTTATTACAAATTAGAGCTTTCATTTTTTTTTTCTTTTGCAAGGAATGATTGGATTTTCTTTTCAAACTCTGACAGTTTTTTTTCTGTCGTAACTTCTGCTGTAAAAAAGAGTACATTGCTTAAAAGTACATCTTAGATGATATGATGATTCAAGTGTTAATGGGCATAACGTCAATGAAGTAGTAATTAATTTCGTACATGCTTAGTTTATCATATACTTGATTACATATCCATTTTTTTTGGGGAGAATATTGCACTCCCATGGAGTATTACTACTGATTTATTCCAAATGCCTTGATTTTGTTGGGGAAAAAACAATAAACTTACACCCCCCCCAAATAAATAAATAAATTCTAGGCTAACCAGCATGCTTTTATAAATTACATCTATGGGCCAAATAAACCTTGTCTTAGGTTGTGTTTGGGAGAGTGGTCTAGAAGGCCATTTGGGAATTGTGTTTTGAGTGAGATTGCTCCATGATGCTGTGGTTTAGTGTGAGGTGTGGATGTGAATGTGTTAAAACAAAGAGTTAAGACTCCCCGAGTGTCGTGTCTCTCAAGGATGGCGAATGGGAACCGAATTAGTGTGTTGGCATCTAAGAGGTTGAAGGGAAAGAGTTACAGGAATGGCTAGGGGTTGGATTCATTTGTAAGAGAAGGGAAGGTTGATAATGGTTGTGATAAAAATAAATGGAAAGACGGAGATCGGGGCCTTAGGCTTCTCTATGTGGTCTATCTTTGTATGGATTTGTGAGCAAAGATGCAGAATAGACTAGGGAGTTCGTGGCACTTCACCAAGTGGCGTCACACTTTGGACTCCCATATCCTCATTCGGTTGCGGCATTTCATCGAACACTTTGTCTACCACTCCTCTCGGATCTCGTCCATTCGGACTAAGAGCGGAGATGTGGGTGAGTTAGACTCGTGAGTGGCCGCTATCGCGTACACACTCACTTCCTTTGGGTTTGCTACCTAATGTGGCCACAAAAGGCACAAAGCTTGAAGAGCATCATCCACACAAGTTCATCATCCAACAATCAAGAAACTCACAATTTAACTAGCAATAATATCAAACATCCACATAGATTAACCTTGGGGCCACCAATCCCCTATCTAATCTACTCTAACATACTAAAGAAACAAGAAAAAGAAAGGAAATCTCAAAGAAACAAATATTGGATTAAGAATTGGAGAGAATAGTTACCACCCTCAAGAAGGGGATCCTTACACTTTTGCTCTTGAAATTCCAATCTCCTTCCTTGCCCTTGGATCTAATCTAACCTAGAAGAAAAGGAATTTTCCCCCAAGAGGGGAGAAAACCCTCTACAATTTCAGATCTATCCTATTCCAATTGCTCTCTTTTTAGGTTTAGGGCAAAAGGGATTTATATAGGTGACAAAAGAGAACAAATTTTCCAAAATGGCTCTTGGCCCGACCACGCACGCCACCACGCGTGGTGGTGGGCGTGGGAAGCTACTGGAAAGTTTCCACGCCCAGCCACACGCGTGTGAGGCTGCGTGGAACGATACTGCATTCCGGCTTCTTTTGTCTTTTGCTCTATTTTAGCCTCAAATCCCTCTTCAACCTGTAAAATACCTAAAAACCTTTCCTAGGAATGCTGTTAGAAGATTATAATCACATCTGAGCTAAAATGCACGCAATTGTCATGATCGGATGGTAAAACGTTGCATTTCTAATCCATTTTAGACCCTTTTAAAGTACAACCCTTGGTGCTTATCAAAGTTTCCACACTTAGACCTTGCTTGTCCTCAAGCAAGCATACATTTCTAAACTCTAATCATATAAGCACCAAGAATAGTTCTTTTCTTCATTGTTAATTGATCAAGTGATGTGTGGGTGTTCGGAGTTGAGTGGGTGAAATTCCCTACACTATCTACCAAGACTGCTAAACTCATGCCAACCAAATGTAAGAAATATGCTAAGGAAGTGAGTTCTCAGGAGACGGTTATAACATAAAAATTTTGTTCACACCTTTCAAGCATGCAAGTGACAAAAAGGGTTTCACCTTGTATTTTCTAGGGGCCTGCAGTCGATCCGCCTAGTGGGAACGATGTTCACCCCTTAGCCAATTTCCAACCTAACGCCAAAGCCCCTTTACGTTAAAATAAGTGAGGGCAGGGACATGGACTGCTCATCGCCATGGCTTGGGCGATCACTCTATTTTCTCACCTCCTAGGATAACGTCATCGGGCGACCCGACTTCACATAGAGCCCCATGCTTTTTTGAAAACAGTGCAATGGGGGCCCGAATCCTAGCGAGGCGGCTCACCTCCTCTCAATTTTCTCTTCTCCTAGGAACATTTTAAGTGGACAACCGACTCCAGATATAGCATTCGAAGACTATGGTTGAACACTTCCTAGCGAGAAGGCTTCCCTCTGTTCTTATCTTTGGGAGTGGCCTTTTTTTTAAAGCCTTTATTCACGTTTCACCATATCAACCCCTCATGCCTTTTTCTAGGGAGTAGGGATTTTTTTCACTCTAAGCTGGTGAGACGCATGGGGGAAAGCTTTGGGCATCCGCCTCTATTTCAGAAATGAATTTTCGATAGTCAAAGTCGTAATCTGGATTGGTGGGGGAAAATGCTTCCACCTTTGGTGAGACGGGAATGAGCATTCCTTCTTCTCCATCGGATAGAACCAACAATGGATCCTCCCAAGTGTCGCCAACTTCGTGGCCACTATTCGCTATTTTCCATTAGCGTAGCATCTCGAGCCTGCAGGCCAGTTCTGCCAAGTGCTCGAGCGACGTTTTGGAGTCTCGTGGTCGAATTTCTTCTGAACCACGGCAACTTGCAAGAAAGATTCAAGCGGAGATCAAAATGTGGTGTTGAAAAGGAAAAGTAAAGCCTATTTATACTCATAAAGGGAAGGAGGATTATGGGGTTTGATGATTTGAAAGGAAAGAATATTGATCGAACCGTAGAGGGCGGCATATCTTTGATAGAGATTTGGGGAAGTGAATTTGTCAAGAAATCTTGTTGGTGATCGAGTCGATTAGGGGACTGTTTGATGAAACGAATGAAGGATTGAAAAGTATAAGATATTGTTTAGATTGCGGATCTGGTTGTCAGAGCACGTACTTTCCTATGTCGTGTTTCCCTAAACATAGGAAAGTGAGGGACTAGATTATGGGAATTAAGTCTAGGCCGACCGAGTTGTGAGATCAGACGGACAGAGTAGCGTGGGCATAGAGGAAGGACGAGTGAGCCCTTTGGTAGGAAGAGACATTCAGGCAGAGTGGTCAGGAAGGAAGGATCGTTAGTCGAAGGTATCGCCTCATGAAGGTCACGTGGTTTAGCCCAGTTTGATGACCTGATGAGGCTTTGGGGCCCCCCATCGGGCAAATGACTGATCCAGTCGGTCGGTCGCATGAACCGAGAGACCGACTGGGCAAGTGAATAAGTCCGATCGGGCAAAAGTGCACCTGGTCGGTTTAAGAGTATCAAATAGAAGCTAACTAGATGTTGGGGTCGGTCTGATGAGAAGAAATTTGCCGGATGGTCGAACCTCAGAGTCAGTCGGCGGATGAAGTGTTCACGTTCGAGGAGCAAGTGTTTCTGAGAAGCAGAGCGTTAGAACAACGGGCAAACCACGATTAAGGAGTAAATGAGAGCATTTATTATACTTAAATTAGCTCATTTAGTGCATTTATCATGAGTCTTAATGTAACGGTCGAATGAAGTTATTATAAAAGGCCTTCCTCATCATTTGAGAGGGGGGCGGGGGGAGGGGACACTTTTGAATACAAGACACGAGAGTTTTTGGGAGGCTATCTTGAGTGTTTTCCGATTAATCATTATACATTTCCGATAGTGTTGGCCCGCCGACTGGCCACCCTTTGGTCACAAAACCATCAATTGCTTTTACATACTGCATAACATTCACGCAAATTTAATCTTTCGATGAGCAAACTACGTGCAAACAAACTAACTAGGGGTATAATATATTTCCGCTTCGTAAACTCTCAAATCATTGAAGTAGCAAAGAAGTAACCCTTTGGAGCTCCTTCATCCGAATAGTTAATAATTATTTTTAAAAATATGTACAAGTCTATTCACCCCCTCTAGACTTGTAATCTTTACTCACCGGGACCAACACTTATTTTGATTTTATAATTGGAAAGCAAATCATTTGAGAGTTCTTAAAAATCATTGAATGGTAACTAAGCAAAAATATATCTTGTGAAGAATGTTAAATAACAATGCATGAGGTCTGACCTTGCGTACTAACCCCGACGGAAGAGCTTGACGACCCGACGTCCAAGAACACGGGTCGGAGGGCTATCGTACCCTAAGGGGGCACGAGGTCCGACCTCGCGTACTAACCCCGACGGAAGAGCTTGACGACCCGACGTCCAAGAACACGGGTCGGAGGGCTATCGTACCCTAAAGGGGCACGAGGTCCGACCTCGCGTACCAACCCCGACGGAAGAGTTTGACGACCCGACGTCCAAGGACCCAAGTCGAAATGCTATCGTACCCTAAGGGCGCACGAGGTCCGACCTCACGCACCAACCCCAACGGAAGAGTTTTTGGCTCGAGAGTACCCTTGGCCAAATAACTACATACTACCAAAAAAAAACAAAGGTAGTCCATGGCGAGAGGGGTCCGACCCCCAAATCAGGCCCAAGCCCCGAGCTTGGACCAAGCAAAGGCATCGCCGCCACAATGGAGCTAGGCCTTGGCCGAGGCTAGGTCCGCGACTCCGACCAACCTCACCTCGGCAATGTTTTGGTCGAGCAGGGGTCGGTCAAGTGCCTTGTTTGAGCCCACCTCGGACGTACTTCGACCGACCCGGGGCTGGACGAGTGCTCAGGCTATGATGGTGAAACGAGTGGTGAACACACCAATCGGGGGCTCGAGTAGAGGTGCGAAATTATCCCTGTTGTAGGCCTCGACGTCCCGTTTGAACTACTCAGACTCCTTGTAGGAAGGGATGGCACCGACAAGTTCCTCAGCATGTTTCTTCTTAGTGGTGGCCCAGTCCAATGCTAGGCGCTTCTCCAACTCTGACACATGCTTTTTCGAGGCCTCAAACTCGTCCAAAACATTGGTGCACCCAAGGAGAGCCTGAAAGTTAAAAGGGCAAAATATGCAGCGTGAAGTATACTTAATGGAATTTTGAAAGCAAACAATGGAAGGGGAGTACCTCAACCAGCCGAGCACTAGCCTCATTCACTCCCCTACTGCCCGATTCGTGAGACGAGAGAATGTTACGACACACCCCTCGAGCCCAGGTGGGGTCCCCGCGTGGAGGTGGGGTCAGGGCACGAGGCGCGAGAGCGGGAGCAGTACCTGGTGCGAGACGAGGACGCCCAGGTGACTCGACCCCCTCCTCCTCCGACCTTTTTCCTCTTCGGTACGGGTGTGGGCGCGTGGTCCCTAGCACGCCGTTGCATCTCATCGCGGGAGGTCATGGTGGGAGATTTTCCTACACATAGTTCAGCAAAAGTTTGATTATGACAGCATTGGTGGGAGAGCTCATATGGTCTTGGAAAATACGGGCAAGGAAGGAGTAGGTAGACACCTCTAGACGCTGCGGTGTGGAGCTCGGACTCGACCTCATGTGGAGGCGCGGCGACAACGTCGGGAGAGAGCTCGGCCATGAGCTCGGAGGAGGACTCGGCCTTGGAATCGGAGCCCACCTCGATGGGCTCGGCCGGCGCTACTGTGGGACCCGAGGTCGATAATTTTCGGGGGAAGGGGGGTGTCTTGGGCGAAACCTAGGTACGCCATACTCGACTCACTCAACATAGGCCTAACATAAGTGGTTTCCCCCGACCCCATAAAAGTATTAACGTCCCTAATCAAGTCGGCATTGGGTAGGGGAACTCTATGCTTTCTAAAACGAGTATTCCATAGAAAGACGAAGGGGATGGAGGGTCCAATGGTGAGGAACATGAAGCAAGGTTTCCAATTCCTACTAGAAATGTTTATGTCTTGGAGCACTTTCATATGAGCTCGGGCCGAGAAAGCTATATAACCCCTACTCTTTGGGGTTGGGAAGCCCGTGGCTTGGAAGATGTATTGAAACAAGTCGAGGTACGGGGCAACCCTAATGACCCTACATCGAAGGAGGAAGGCTAAAAAACGCCTGGAGGACGGGTCGGAGCGGTGCTAACGTCTACTCTCCTTCACTGACGAATTCTCGCAGCTTGGAGAGTGGGGGATTGATGATGGATATATTAGGAAGTGGAGCGGAGCGAACCGACCCGGAGGAGCGGAGCAAGGAGGACCCGAGCGAACCCGGACCCGAGATCAAGCTCCGTGTAGGCCATGGCTCGAGTGCCGACCCCGGGTCGGCACTCCATGACTTTGGTGGACTTGGGCCGTGGTTGGTGCCGACCCCGGGTCGGCACCTTGGACCTCGGGTTAGCCTTAGGCCGTGGTGGGTGTCGACCCCGGGTCAACACCTGAGACCTCGGTTTGGGCCTTAGGCCGTGGTTGGTGCCGACCCCGGGTCGGCACTTTGGGCCTCGGCTGGGTTGCCGACCCCAGGTCGGTCTTGAGGGCTCGGTCAAAGAAGGACTCGGGGAGCCCACGGTCAAAGTTTGTTACAACCAACCCCCGTTTTAGGGGGCGATTAGAGAGCTTTGTAGTATAAAATAGCCCATTGTTGTCTTAACAAGACATGTTATCCTAATTGTCCTAATTAAACACCCTTTGTAATACTCTTACACACTATATTTAATACAAGGATTGTCCCCGCGACATTCGTCCATTATCTTTCCTATCAAATCGTCTATTCGCTATTTCCTATTATTTATTCGGGTTTAATGATTCGGGCTACCCTGGGTTAATTAAATCCATCAATATGGTTAGAGAGTTATCATATATTCTTTTTACATACAAGAAAAAATGAAAAATTAAGGATGTATTTGGTTCATGCATGGTGTTAGACACAAGGAATGAGAATGAAAGACATACATATTGCTTGGTTGATAATTTTTTAAAACATAGTTATAGGATTTTTTTTTTTGAAAACTAGTTATAGGTTTGATTGCTCTATAATTATAAAACTCATTACCTAATTGAAACCATGTATCATTCTATTAATATAATCTTATCCCTCTTCATTTCATTGCCCCCTCATTTCGTCGCATTCTCACTCATATCTGTTCACTTCATCGACTTCTTCACTACATTGCCTACTCACTTAATCGTCTCCCTTAAGATCAATTTCATCATTTATTTTTTATTTTTGTATTTTTAAAACCTTTATTCCAATTATAAGATTATACATAGCCAAACATCAATAATATTAGTAATCATTACAATTTCACTGCTACTACCAAACATGCAAAATACATTAACCAAAATTCATTCTAATTAATTACCAAGTATTTGATTCTCATTCTAATTTCAATTCATATGTTACACCCTAGCTAAAAGTTACTAACTAGACTTAATAACTATACACAACCTGTTGTAATTAAGGAGAGGACGAACGCCGTATGGAGGTATATCAAACTCGTGAAAACGCAGTTGAAAGTACACCATGATTCATTAGCAAAACATATGGGCTTCAAGAGAATAATTCTTGAAGGAGATGCAACTGAACTAATGAAAGGATTTATGGATATATAACCCCACCATGAACAATGCTACTGGCAACATATTAAAGGCCTGCAAAAATGAGTTGCACTTCTTTGAGTTTTGGAACCTGAGCGCAACTCCAAGAGAAGTGACCAAAGTGGCAGACGAGTTAACTCAAATGTCCAAGAACTATCCTAGAGGTATTCATATCCTCCCCGAACCACCAAATCAATTAGTCACTTGGTTGGATAATGATAGGAGTAGTTGCCCATTGTGGCGTTTCATGTACAACTTCAATTAGCTGTGTATTATGTGGGTTTCACCCTTCCTAAATTAAAAAAAAAAAAATAATGTATATTCAGTACACAAATGTTGTACTTTTAATATATTAAAATTACCTTATATTTAAATAAAATACATTATTTGAATACTAAAAGTATATTATTTTGTACAATACACAACTAATGTACTTTTAATATATTAAAAATATATTTTTTATTGTTCTCACAGCATTATATAGACCATGGTTCACATAATAATTTGGCCTGCCGGTAACCAATCATTTGAAAAATAACAGATGTATTATCACAGTAACTAGTAATCATCTAATGCTCACAAAAGTAACTTCTTTAGAAATGTTTATCAACCATAAAAAATTGGCAACCTGTCCAAGATTTTTAAGTTATAAAGTTGAGTTTGGATATTTGGTCCTTATTTATGAAGATATATTTCAGGCAAGCAAAAATAAACATAAGATCCTTTATTACCAAACACGTATAGGACGCTAGTATACATATATATTACACATACATATAGTGGCTAAGAAGCATAGCTAGGTTATTACACAAAAAGAAAAAAGCATCCTGAAACATTAAAATGGATAAAGCATTCTAGAAAGCCGAGACGATCTAGTTTAGTTAGAAACCCAGACAATATGATCCTCTGGAAGGAAATGGCAGACGGGCACAGTTCCGGGCTTAATCTTAAGCACTTGGAAAGCCAAATGCTTAGGATTCCAAGCCGAGGTATCTTTGTGGCAAACCACCGCGGCTTTAACCTTAGCCCCATTCGCTCCGACGAGAGAAACCGTGTAAGCCTCGGTGGTCTGTGTCTTGTGGCAGTAGAAAACAGCGTATGCATAGTTTTGCTTGTGGCAGACAACAGCTTTGTCGTTGTTTTGAATCTTTTGGACCCCAGAAATGGTGTATTTTTGCATGGATGTTTGGCCGCCGGCCGCGGTGGATATTGCCCGGACCTTCTTCCCCAGCTTGGATTTGGAGAAATCGACCATGGATTCCAATGAAGTGGCGCATTGTTTCTCTTCTCCTTTCATCACTGGTTCTTCGCATTCTGTGATGGTTTGTTTCATCACTTGGGCCTCTTCTGAGTCGGGGGCTATGGAGAATTGGTTCAGAATCTGGGACATCTTCTGGGAGGAAAATGGGATTTTTTCAGCTTCGGAGCGGGGCAAGAAAGTGGCGTCGTTTGCTGTTTTGGTGAAGCGTAAGGTCATGGTGTTGCCTTTGTGCAAGGCGGTGGGCTTGAAGAAAAGGGCGACGTTAGGGTCGTCGTGGAGTTGATCTTCCGTGGCGGCGTATTGGTACAGGAAAGGTGATCCTGGCTTCACATTCACCACGACTGGTTTACCGTGTTTGCCGGGGGTTCCCACGTAAACGCCGCCTTTCCCGACACCGACGTTGGTCCGGTGGCCGGGCGCTCCAGCGTGAACGCCAACTCCGCCGTGCCCAACATTCACCCTCGTCCCGCCGCCAGGCTTCCCCTTGCCGGTGTTTACGTTCACTCCTCCCTTCCCAACACCTACAGAAGTTCCTTTCTCTTCAACCCACCCTATAAAAAAACTATCATTTTTAGGATCAAACGATTAGGTGCTGGGCAAATTATTGTATGGACCATGGCTGTGTGGACCAAAAATAAAAAGTACATTATTTTTATATTGAAGGTATATTATTTTTGTATTGTAGGTACATTATTTAACAGTATACATCAAATAATGTATCTTCAGTACAAAAATAACATACCTACAGTATAAAAATAATGTACCTTCAGTACAAAAATAATGTACCCTTTATTTTTGGTCCACACAGCTGTGTGGACCATGATCCATGCAATAATGATTGTTATGTGCTATACTTGGCTTTTACAGACTAAGCCCAACAATCTTGCTCTGTACCATTTATCAAATACACACTTACTATTAAGCCAAAACTTATAAGTAACAGTGACGACTACTTTAACTTCTATAGACAACTATTATATTTTTGAGACGTAGGATACTAGACTTAGTCCTTCATTGGTGTAGGCCTAACAATTTCCTAACCAGATGGTGTGTAAGAGGGCCTTATCAATCTTCGACCAACAATCCCGCTCTATACCACTTTCTAGGACGATGAAGGGCTTACCATTATATTAAAAGCTCTAATTAATAGCGGAGACGGCAACTTTATTTCCTCATAAACAACCTACCACATTTTGAAAAGATAGAATGTTGGACTTGGCCCTTCACTAGCCTCCGCTCAACAATTCGCTAGCGACATGGTGCTGAACTTGGCCCTTAGGGTCATTTGTTATACTTCGATTCGATTTTGACAGGCTAAGTGACAAAAACAATTTTGATCAAATTCATATATATATTTTTAAACCTGCTGTTTGGGATAATGAATCCTTGATTGCTTGCGGCATGGCGGTATTAGGCAGCTCAGACTTCCAGTATGAGATTGCATCAGCTGCACCTAAAGTAACTGCATGGCTTGCTACAATGGCCAGCTGATCGGAAATACCAATAAATATTAAACAAATGTTTTAAAACATCAATAGAAATTTTCCTCTTAGACAGATCTAATATTAAGTTAATAAAATCACAATACTCAAAGAAAGATAAAGAATTTTGATCATTAACAATAAAATTTACCTTAATAATAAATAAAAAAAAATAGCATTTAATAAGGACAAAAACATATTGTAAAATTTTTGTAATAACTTAGCGTAGCATAGCAAAAATAGTTTATATAAAAAGTCTTTATACTTTATTTTAATTTTATTCGATATAAATAGCTTTGTTTGACACGCCTAACTAGAAAATAAACTAGTTAATTGAAATTAAACTATTTGATAAAATTAATTTTTGAATTAGTTGATAAGTATAAAAAAACGTAAAAAGATAAACTAAGATATTAAGATTTTGATAAATAAAAAATAAATGGTATTATTTTTGTAAATTAATAAAGACAGAAAAAGAAATTTAAGTCATAAATTTATTTTAAAATGTTAGGCTTCTAAAATAAGATATTATTTTAAACTTTCTAAATTTTACCAAATAAATCTTATAACGTATTTTTAGTTTAGAATAAACTATAAACTTTAAAATAAAGTTTATCAAATAGAGCTTTGGCATCCGAAACAAAGGACAAAAACATGATAATAAGATTCATATAAAATATTGTATAAATTGAATCTATCCAACGTATCTAAGCAAGAAATTAACAAAAGTGTACTAAGGATGGATATATACTTACAGAAAGAAATGCGAGAAGTTTAATGATGAGTTGGGACTCCATTATTTTAAGAAGAGACAGTGAAAGAGCGAAGAAGAAAGAAAATTAAAGGGTATTAGCTGAGATTGGTTGGAGTAGTAAATGAATGGGAAGGAGCGTTATTTATAAGTGAAAGAGGAGGAAGAGTGACTGCTTGAGGAAAGCAACATATCACCCATACACATTATATTGGACTAATTTAATTCCCATTCATCTGCCTATGGCTTGCAGCATTCAATGCTATCATGCACGTGTAGGCCACACATTACATGTTGATGATGGGGAAGAAGAGAAAATACTAGAACAAGTTTGGGGCGGCACAAATGCTACTGTGCTCCTGTATAAGAATTCTAAAAGATTACCAAGATTCAATTCGCTTGATTAAATTTCATGTGTGTGAGAGACAGTATTCGTTATCTAAGGGTATGTTTGGTTGGTGGGTTTAAGCATAAGGTATGGGTATCAAAGTGATTGTTATTGTTTAGTTAATAAATTTTTAGAATATTACTATGGGTTTGGAATACCCATTAATTGAAAAATCTATACCCTAGTGAAATAATGGTTTCATTCCCCTTCTTCGTTTCTTCCCCAACTATTAATAATCATTTTCTTTCCACCCTACTACCAAACATGTAAAATACTTTCACCAAAACCTATTACCCTTACCAAGTATTTGATACCCATATCGATTCTGATTCACATGTGCGAACTAAACACACCCTAAGTGTGTATTTGGTTCCAACAAGGAAATCAAATTTGGTAATCAAATACTTTTTAATTGGAATGAGTTTTGGTTAAAGTATTTTGCATGTTTGGTAGTATGGTTGAATAATTGGATTGATTATCAAAATTAATGTTTGGTTATGTATAACCCTATAATTAGAATAAATGTTCTAAAAATACAAAAAAAAAATAAAAAAATCAAGACAATTGATCTTAAGAGTGGTGATAAAGAGCAATTTATATCGTGGTACGGTGCCGTACCAAAATGAATTTTGTGTATTCTAGGTAATCGTTCTGTGTATTCCAGGCAATCATTCTGTGTATTCTAGGCAACCGTTCTGTGTTTTCATGTTAGTAACACATGTTGTGATGTGTTTGTGCATTCGAAAGTTTAGGAGGATGAGTTATGTGTATTTTGTGTCAATATTCTGTGTATTCATGTTATTAACACAGGTTGTGATGTGTTTGTGCATTCGAATGTTAGGAGGATGAGTTCTGTGTATTTTGTGTCAATATTCTGTGTATTCTGAACAAACGTTCTATGTATTCTAGTAAACGTTCTGTGTATTCTAGATAATGATTATGTGTATTATAGATAATGAATTCCCTGGAGTCATTCGCGTCCGCGTGCACTAATATCGAAACAACGTCGTTTCGGACCAGGGTCCACAGTGCACTGTGGACCCTGGTCCACGATATAACGATTGGTGATAAAGTGAGTAGGCAATGCAGTGAAAGAGTCTATAAAGTGAGGAGGTGACGAAATGATAAAATGAGGAGGCGATAAAATGAGGGATATTGATGAATTAATAGACTTATACCTGATTTAAATTTAGGTAATGAATTTTGTAAAAAAAAAAAAAAAGTCATATACATGTATGTTAAAAAGTTGTTAACAAAAAAAATGTGACTAAATCCATGAACCAAACACGTCCTAATTTTTTTAGATTGCCAAAATTTTTAAAAGAATTTTGATTTTGCTTATAATTTATTTGCCGAAACATATAGTGACTATTGATTTTTAATAACTTATTTGCATCCAAATATGTGAATTTTAATTTGCTTGTTCTTTATTGCCTTGTCGAAGATTTTATATTTAGTTATTTACTTGCTTCTAAAATACAAATTTCTTCGTTCCAACTTAAATTGTTTGAAAATTTGAAATATGATGTTAGATTGCTAATTTCACAAAAAAATATGATGTTAGTTGTTAGAAAACTATACATATATAATATGTCTATATAAATATGAGTAATGTATTTGATATTAGATTGCTAAAAATTATGTTTGATGCCAAATTATGTATAAGAGGATTGGTTTTCAAAAAAAAAAAAAATGTATAAGAGGATTGTAGATAAAAATTAAAATGTGTTTTGCACTTTTGCTGTTCAATTATACAAAAGCAGTTCAAAATAAGAAAAAAGTGAAAATGAGTATTATTTTGTAGTTTTTCATTACTCTATAATAATAATATTTCATTATTTATGTATTTTGTAATTTTGATTAATAGCAATTTTCTGTGCATAATTGCTTTTCAACGAACCTCTTGAGAAAAATTTGACTCAATCACTATATGTTGTTCTAATTGTTTTAACCCTTATATTATCTTTAAGTCTCTCTCCCATGTATAAATGATAACTTAAACTTTTATTCCAGCAAATATCAATTTTGATCTCACAACTATTAGCAAAATGACAATTTTGGTCCATGTGTTTAATTTCTACCAATTTTGGTCCCACGACTATTGTTTTAGTACCAATTTTGGTCCCACGACTACTGTTTTAGTGTCAAAATTCATCGCATCGGTCACACATCCGTTTAAAATGTGCCGAAATATAAAATTTTTAAAGGTACTTTCGTCCTTTTCAACTCAATATCCCAATTTGAGCAAGAATAAAGAGATTTAAGCCCTAAGATCGATCACAATTCACAGTTTTTCCTCCTCAAGTTAAGGTAGAATGAGGAGAAAAACTGCAAATTTTGATCGATATTAGGACTTAAATCCATTTATTCATGCTCAAATTGGGATTTTAAGTTGAAAATGACGAAAATACCCTTAACAATTTTAGATTTTTGCACGTTTTTAAAAGGATGGGTGACTGGCGCGATGAATTTTGGCACTAAAACAGTAGTTGTGGATGAAAATTGGTACTAAACCAATAGTCGTGGAACCAAAATTGGTAGAAATTAAACATGTGGACCAAAATTGTCATTTTGCTAATAGTCGTGGGATCAAAATTGATATTTGCTCATTTTTATTCTTTTCATTATTTTTTTTTTGTAAATTCTAAAAGTAGAAAAGAAGGGAATACTTTTTATAAATACTAAAAAAAAATTATAAAAAGAGAGAAAAGAGCCAACCAAGTACAAGATTTGGTGTTCTTTAAAAAAAAAAAAAAGTACAAGATTTGGTGGCATTAATGTTGACCAATCCAAATGTAAAACGAGGAACTACACAGTTGACTAATAAGACACATCACATATGGCAGTGATGTATTTGGGGGATTTAAATGCATTGAATGGATTGATCAATCTAAACAACTAACAACAACCAAAATTTAATAGGGTTAGAGGGGAGTTGAGTGTTGCTTTTTTCTCCGTTTAGAAATCCCATTTACATGTTCAATTTTTGTGTGCGGTACTGCTATGCGAGGCAATTAAGGAGAGGTGATGTTGCCTGTGGATGGCTGGTTGTTATGATATGGACTTTGCAAAGTGGACCCGAGTTCATGTTCACCACTTTAAAGCTCTATGTTCACAAATTTAGAAATTTATATTTATAATTTTATAATTCTATATTTAAAAGTATAACATAATTTTGAATTTATATAAGAAAACTGTGAATATATAGTTCAAAAATTATTAATATTACATAATATAATTTTGTATATTAAAATCTAAAATTGTGAACATGGACCTGGGTCCACATTGCAAGGTGGACCCAGTTCCAAGCATAATTTGCCGTGGACGGCGGTTGGGGACGGGTGCAGTGTTTACAAACCGACTTTTAAATATAAGATTGTAATGGCAATTATGGGCAAGTTGCTATTCTAAGAGATTCATAATAATAAATATATAACAATAATCCGGCGAGGATCTAGAAAATTATTTGAGTAGAACGAAGTTTAAATAACGTTAGAAATGTCAAAGACAAAATATCAAACACTCATCATAATAAGGTTCAAATATAAAATATATTATAAATAATTATAATAGAATGTTTTTGAAAAATTACATGATAGTTAAGGGCGGAGCCAAAAATATACTGAGTGGGTAAATATGTAAAAATATTTATGACAAAATATGAAACATAATCAATTACATAAAATAATTTGAATAGAAAAACACTATATGGCACGTTTGGTTCGCGGAATAGGAAATTCATTATAATTGTCACTAAAATAAATGTTTGGAACTTTGTAAAAATCAATAGTCTAAATATTTGGTCTAAAAACAATAGTCTAAATAAAACTACTTTTGGTTTGGAGTTTTTCTATGGCCCTGTTTGGTAAATAATCAGCTTATCAGTCAATTTTGGCTTATTTGATCACTATTAGTTGTTTGGTTAATAAGCTTTTTGTAACTCTAAAATACTAAAATTCAAAAGGCCACTCAAATTAGCATTTTCAATTAGCTTTTTGAGAAAAAAATTATACCAAACAACTATCAGCTAACAGCCAACCCAATCAGCCAACTTTTTACAATCAGCTAATGTTATTAACAAATCATACCTTCTAATCCAAACAGCCAACCCAATCAGCCAACAGCCATTACCAAACAGGACCTAAGTATTCTTAATTCTCTTTTGAGTAACATTGTCATTGTCTTCATCTTCACTATTTGTTCTCTTCATTTTTGTTGATAGTGTGTTATTTGCAATTGGGTTACTGTTGGTAGCATACATGACAACGTCATGCAATGAGATTATTATGTAGGAAGCTATGGATTTTCCTTTAGATGTTCTGCTTAGGGTTCATTTGGTTCAACCATTATTGTTGAATGAGTTATTGTGGATAAAGAAATCCCTAGTTCGTTTAAGGAATAAGATTAGATAAAGTCGTAAAAATTTGAACATTTTAAATATGATGTAGTCCAAAGATATTACGAAGTAGTTTCCCGCTTCAATTTGTTTGTTGGGTTATTTGAATACTCACATTGTCAACAAATCCCCCATGTAGTTAATATGATTGGCTTCAAACTATTCTTTTTTATTTTTTCCACGGTATTAATAAAATACTTGATAAATAAATATATAACATTATTTTGTATTATAACTTTGATATTTAATTACAAGATAGTGTAAAAAGAACATAATGGATAATGTAATGAATATCAATTGATGAATTTGAATGTAAAGAATCTTTGCACTAGAGAAAATAAAGACAATATAATTAATGAAATTATCTTTTTATTTAATTTATTGATAATGAATACTTTAAAAAAAAAAAAAAGAAGATAAATGCATTGTAGACACATAATTCTAAATTTAAAGAAATGCATATGTATCATTTTGTTATAACTACTAATTTATTTAATTCAATAAAAGTAAAATTAAGGGCTACCTCACTTCCTAAAGCCCATAATGAAGAATCTAAAGGAACACTAATTGCATAATATATTATAAAATCGAGTTCTACTACATTTACTCCCACTTTATACTCCCTCACTTGTACTCCCTGACATGGCAATATATGATAGGTTATCTTCATCATGTGAGTCCCAAGGGAAGTGTCAACATCAAACTTTTGTGTGAGGGAGTACAACTAGGGAGTATAACTTGGGAGTCCATGTAGCATTTTTCTTATAAAATCATTTCTCGACATTAGGGGGAGATTTGAGCCCGAATTTAATAGAATGCCGAGAAAATTTCATGAGATGAAAAGATCTTCAAACATATGTACTAGTTTATACTGAACCCGAAGTTTTAGAAATTAATTAATATTGAACAAATAATCAGCTAGAAATATAAAGGAGTTACAAAGTCCATATAAATTAAGAGTTAAAATCCCCAACTAGGACTAAATATCTCTATCCTTTTTCTTTATGTCGGAAGCATAGAAAATTTATCGGTTTAAGAATTTGCAAAAACTAGATCTAGTATAAAAATTTCGTCACTCCTGAAATATAAAATTTTATCCTGAAGATATTCGTCTAGAAGGCGAAAACAGCAAGTAAAAGTGTAGGTGCACCAAATAATTAAAATACTGGGGAAGCGGAACAACCAAAATCAAATACTTTTTTAGGAAATGACATATATTTGGTTGATATAAAATTGCCATGAGTGTAAAAGACATTTACAAAACTATTACAAGTTGCCGATAACATATTTGCCTCTATTGCTAATAATACTTAAATCTGGATCCAGAAATTAAAACAGTAGTATAACGCCCGAAGCATGCTAACTGTTTTGATAGAAAAAGCAATGAAGGCATGCAAATCAAACTCGCTAAAGAAATATATACACCAAAATATGTCACGAAAAGGCAAGTGATGTAGCGAGTTGAGAATGATAAAAAGGATTTTCGCAGAGACCCAATATTGGTCATATCCTTCAATGGCATTATATTCTGTGTAGCACCCCTAAATTTTCACGTTGAGATAGACAAGAAACTTAATATAAAAGCTAGCAAATCTCATCAGAACTAAGATATATCAAAGCGGAAGCATTACTAATACTTAGAGGGTGTCACGCCACACCTAGGCAAACCTGCACCTAGATACTAAGGCAAAAATCCACAATCTACTCATCAATCCTCAAAGGTAAACATAAACCAAATAAGTCAATACATATCCAGAGTCTAAGACGCGCAGGCCTGAAATGTCTAAGTAAGGCCAACAAACTACTAAGCTAACCATAAGGCGAAGTAGGTCTACTGCTAGTGCTCTCACGGCTCATCTACTCTATACCTGGAAAACAGTTAGAAATATTTGCAAAAAATTCTAAGCAATCCACCACTCACACTCGTGAGAAATACAGTAGTATAGCATAGGTTGTAAATAGATTTACACACGCATATAAAATATATATGCCAATGAGACTGTCCTTTGTTTAAAAATCAAATGACACAACAACAACAAGCTGAATGAATCACAAACCAAGGACACTTTCAACGAATACAATAACAAAGGATAAATCCACGGTACAACATTTCCATAATCAGATACTCAACAAAACACAACCTCAACTGAACAACTCAAGTGAAACCGACCAATCACTAATGTGACACCCCAACCTTTCACAAGCTGAGATAGCTAAACTTTAAACATAAAAGCTGCCTATCTCAACTACCAAACACAACATAGCGGAAGCGATTTATAACCTAAGGGGTATCATTCCACATCTAGGTAAGAAAAACACGGCCTAAATGCACAGGCTATCCAAAAACTGAACTGCATAAAGTATAAATCCTCAAAATGTCATCATAACAACAAGAATTCTAGTCAAGAGTATATAATCCAAACATAGGCTCACAGGCCCAAAACATAAGTCTAAACAAGCGTAAACTAAGTCTAAGCAGCCTCATAACGATAAGCTCTAACGCGCTCTCGCTTAGACTTACTCCATACTTGGAAAACATGTAAGAAACCATTAGCAAAAGACTGCTAAGAAACCATCATTCACACTCGTGAGAAACATACATATATAATAAGTTTGTAAATAGGTTTACACACCCATATAGAATATACACACCAACGAACTGTTCAGTATTTAAATCAGATACTCAACAACAACACGCTGAATAAATGATAAACCAAGACTCTTCAAGTACAACTAACAACCAACACGGATGCATAAACATCAAGTCTATACAGAAGATACCAATTGAATCAAAATACCAACAAACGAACACAAAGGAACCAACCAGACCGATATGTTAAGGAATAACAACGCCAACTGAGGTACAACCTCTACCAAAGATCATAAGGAAACCAATCCTACTATCATACCAAAAATAAGCACCAACCACCATCCCCAAATTACAATAATAACATAAAACCAACCACCACAACCATATCATAATACGGAGGCAACAAGCTCATATCACAGAGGCATACCAGCCCATATCATAGAGGCACACGAGCCCATATCACAGAGGTACCCAACTCCCAATCACATAGGCACACGGGCCCAAGTAAGAAGGCATACAATACCCTCCCAAATCCAACCTCAAATAGACCATAATTCCACCTACTAAACCCCAAAGATTCAACAAGAGAAGAGATATGCTCATAAGAACCAAAGATTCCCAAATATTAACTCAGATTTACCCACTTAAATCACCCACCACCATTGTTCAACTCACAAAACGAACACAGAGCATACTCAGGATAGAATTCAAGGAATGAACCAATGATACTTAACTCAAGAGATCAAGATAATGTCCAAATATCATGAACAAATACTCAAAGATCAAGGTACGTAGAATACTCAACAAGATGCTCAGTACACATTCCAGAATCGAAAGGAATCAAACAGAGTTCAAAAGACCTCAAAACAGACACTGATCAGAACACCAACAGACCTAGCGGAACACAGCAACGGACTACCCTGTTCCGTCACACTATACCGCAAGAAGGAACGGAAGAGGTTCACGGAACACACCTCTCTGCCACAGCATTCCGCCCTTACACTTGCGGAACACTTTGGCGGGGCACATTATTCCGCCAATATGCACCGTAAGTGCATCCCTAATGCATAGATTCCAGAATCGAAACAAAATACACGATGAATCATTCCAGAATATAAATCATGCTCATAATACTCAGATTACACATCTCAGAAGCCAATAAATCATGGAATCCATAACAAGAAATTACTCATACACATCTAAACACAAAGGATCATGAACACAAGTCCAATAATCCACAAAACAAAGGTTCACAGACCATCAACAAGGCTAATATCCAAGAAATTTCAGGATTCCAACACCAAATCATATTCACATAGATCAAGAGTGTAAAATAGGTTTTAGTGGACATGATGGTTACCTTTTGGAGCACACTTCAACCAAGTAAACCTCAAAACTCCTTACAAAGCACCACCTCCATCTTGATCATCTTTTTCCCAAAAAGATCCCCAAAAGAACACCATAAGAACTTGTATAAAGATTATGAAAATAAGATGATGCAAGGCATATTCCTAAAGATAAACACTTACCCAAGCCTTATAAATCCTAAAGGAGCAATCTTGGTCTTGGATCTTGAAGAATGAAGTGTAGGATTTGCTTAGGGTTCTTTAGAGGTGAAAGGAGTAGGATGGAAATGCATTTGCAGGGAAAGAAAAGAATGATAGGGTTGAAAGTACAAGACTTTTATATTAGGAGGAAAAATCATTACATATATCATGTATGTATCATACTAGGGTAAGGAGATTAAATAATTGGCCCTTATAATTAATGGGTCTCACATTACTTATTACAATACTAGCTAGTAGGAAATTAATCCTTCAAGAATAAATAGATTGGGCCTTTACAAAATATTCTTACTTACAAGAAGTATAGGGATTCAATTTGAAGAAATCCCTTACAAGAATTAAATCAAGAATTGGGCTTTTAGAATAATTAATTAATTCTGGAATAGGAAATACATATATATATATATATATATATATATATATATATATATATATATATATATATATATATATATATATATATATATATATATCAATTGGAAGGATTAAGCCCAATTAAATTAAATAAATTACCCGGTGGAAATAATTACATGTCTCAAGGCTTGAACAAAATCACGGGGTGTTACAACTAACCTCACATCACTCCCTTAGAGTGACCCCAAACCAAGATACATGGAATAAGGTCCAAACCACAACCACCAAACCATAATACCAAACCATCACACCAATGTCACACCATAGAGGCATAGAAGCCCATTACCATAGAGGCACAAAGCCCATTATCACAGAGGCACAAAGCCCAACCATAGAGGCACGAAGCCCACATAATTCCTCTCATAATAACAAATACAAGTAGGGCCATATCTCGATTAACCACTTCCCAAAGAGTACACAAGACTCAAGAAGCCAAAGAACTACTCACCAGGACTCAAAGTCTCAACACATCAACTCAGGTTCATTCCCAAAGGAAATACTCATACTAACAGTACTCGAATTCAAAATATGAACACAGAACATGCTCAGGATAATAACCAAGGAATAAACCAACAATACTCAATCAATAATCCCAAGATAAATGACAAACAACCATGAGTCAATACTCAATAGACAAGGTAATATACTCAACAATACATTCATAATATATTCCAAAACCAAAGGTGAAACAACAAAGTCAATAGACCACAAAACAATCACTGGAACAGAACCAAGAAATGAACTGAAGAAACAAGTAGGCGGAACCCATCAAACCGCCACACCTGCCCGCCCCAACTAACGGACCAACCTGGCGGAGCCTAACGACCCGCCGTACCCTTCCGCACGAAAAGGCGGAACGCTCTGGCGGAGCGTCACCCTCCGCCACACCACCCCACCTGCACACATCCGGAGTACCCGGTGGTACACATTATACCGCCAGAATTCACCGCAAGTGCAACCCAAAACCCCGATTCCTAGACTCAGAACAGAATACACGATAGCTCATTCCAGTACTCAGAATATCATCAGATTACACATTCAGAAGCCAAATAAAACATGGAATCCATAACAATAAATGCTCATACACATCAAGACGAAAGGATAATGACTTAGTGTAACATGGAGGATTACCTCTTGATGCTTTATCAATCCAAAAGCAATCACCACTCCTAAGCTCAATCCCTCAAACCTCCATCACCACCTTAGCCATCTTGACCCAAGAAACCCCAAAGAAAACCATAATAAGCTTATAGAAAGACTAGGAAATTGTAAGATGAAATGCAATCTAAATAGGGACTAGTACTTACCCAAGCACAATAAATCCTAAAAGAATAATCTTTCTTGCAACCATGCTAGGATGAAGAATGGTGTGTGTAGGATTTTTAGGAAGGAAGAAGATAGTGTGAATCTCTTGTAAGAGAAAGAAAATGTTAGGGGAATTATTATTAGAGAGCTTTTATATGGATCCTCAAAATCTATACATACACTATGTATGTAATATTATGGTGATTATAAGTAAGATGGGCTCTTACATAAGAGATGGACTAGATCCAATTCAAGAATTAATTAATTAGTACAAGGCTTGATCTTTCAAAGATTGGGCCATAATAAATATTCAATTTATTATAAGGGACGAAAAAGTCACAGGTGGTATCCCTTACAAAATTAAATTAGGGAATTGGGCTTTCTTAACAATTGAATAAATTAGAATAGGAAATATATTTCTATTTAAATGAACCGGGCGCAATTAATAAACTTAACCACACGGTACGAGGAATTACCGGGGTTCAAGGCATGCTTTAATTCCGGGGTATCACATTTCGCTATTCAATAAACTAGCAGTAAATAATATAAGTTAGATATGTAACTAATAGAAGTAGTTACCACATGCTTATATGGGTAACTGATTACTTATTCTTGTTTTAAAATCCCTAATGGATTTTCTCAAACTAGCAGTAGATGTTTTGGTTCCATTAAATAATGTGCTTTGTCTATATTGATGCACTCATTATCTTGTCATTGATTTACTGTGCTCTTGCTTTGTCATGGTGACTGATAAGTTAGGAATGAGATGAGGAAACAGAGCAGTAGCAAATCAAGGCAAAAATATTTGTAAACATTATCGTTGATGCCTTTTTGTACTAATTCAATAGACATAAAGTCATCATACTTGGTACAAATTAGAATGTGTATAATTGTACCTGATATATATATGTTCAGAAGAGAGCTAATATATATGTTCAGAAGATTCTCTCCAGTAATAATCTTGCAAATGTATTCACTAAATCTCTAACTACAAAAAAATATATCTGTTGATATGGGAAACATAAATGGACAACTATAGTGGAAATCATAAGTGGGGACATAAATATGTCTGTTACATATTATTCACTAATGATTATTTATAACACTCTCCATTGGACATTATTTGACTATGATCTTGCCTCATTAAAAACTTGATAGGAAAATCCTGCGGACAAAATCTAGACAAGAAAAGAGTACAAGGTATATAAAATATATTCATGCCTCGTTAAAAATCTCACTCGGAAAACCACGTGGGAAAGACCTAAATGAGGAAATGAGTACATTATATTTGTAAAATTATACATTGTACATGTTGCCTCATAAAAACCTTAACTTAAGAAAACCCTGTGAGGAAAACTTAGTTAAAGAAAAAAGAGTACAACCTTAAGCCTTCAAGGTATAATCTTCCGAATTTCGGGGTTCATCTATTTAAGTATTTATTTGCAACTATTCCCTCATGACATCACTATATCATACTCATGCCTCGTTAAAACCACACTAGAAAAATCCATTGGGAAACCTAGTGAGGAAAGAGTACATGGTATGCATATGCTGCAAAAAGTACAACTATTAGTCCTTTTAAGACCCAATCTTAAGGATTTTAAGTCCAATTCTTCAGGATTGATTCGAGTTAAAGTAATTTCCATCTCCCCCCTGAAGATGACAATCTTCAAGTTCTACATGATAAAGTTATTGTTTCAAAAATGTGTAGAGAAGATGATATTGTACAATCTTCAAGATTGTCACTATAGGTTAACATTTTATACAATGATCTCGTGACTCTTCTGGAGCTTATGTATGTTGAATATTTATATAACATGTTTACATTTTCTTACTTCATGAGGAAATTACTCAGTTAATTTGCTTTACTATTTCAAGTTTAGTAAAACCTTTGTAATTCAACAACAAACATGTGAGATTTTCGATCTTTCATTTTGAGAATTATAAATCCATCAAGGATTTCTCTAATAAACGTATATATTAGTGTCTAACAACCCATAATCTTAAGGCCATGACTTTAATAATTTGCATATCAAAATTTATTATTATTCTGTCAATTATGTAGTGAAACTTTTAATAGTCTTTATGGGAGAGTATATTAAAATCAATTTTTAGGGTCTCTACGTGAACCTTAGTGTTACAAACTCGCTTTATATTATACTACCTCATCATTTTCCTTTCACACCATTTGTAACCTACAAGGTTAATACCTTAATAGTGCCCAAAAATAATTATATTAGCGATTTGAGCTATATATGCCTTTAATTGCTCTCTTTATCCGTTAATCAATCTAGGCGCTTCTGGCAGCTAGCTCTGGATCTAGATTATCATATAATATGAGCAATTTGAAGACAATTGTGTTGTTGACAACTTATAATAGATTCAAGAATTTCTCCCATAAAAGTAATTTTCAAAGTTAACCAGATTATAGCAATTTCCCAAGGATATTTATTTAGTTGTTTCGCAACCTAGTATTGTGATTATTTGGATCACCTATAATTTTACTGGATTTTCTCGTCTTTTGGACGATCATTTTAAAGATATGATTCTTTAATATTTTTCAAGAGCTCTAAGATTTTTCAAGAGTGATCGTGTCAGTATTATATTATCATAGACTCACAGAATAGTCAACTTGATGAGATACATTGGTGATGGATGGGGCAAGAATCATTTGTTCTACAGTGGACCATGGTCCACACATTGTTGTGTGGACAATGATCATCGAATGAAACTGTAGTAGAATTAAAATGATACTTTAGTGTTACTATAATGAAAGTAGTGTGTGTGGAAAATTACACTAAAAATAGAGCACATTATTGTCAAATGAAATTGTAGTATAATTAAAATGATACTTTAGTATTGCTATAATCAAACTAGTGTGCGTGGTAAATGAAACAAAAATCCAGAGCCATACAATAACATATATTGCCAAATGACCTGAAGTGCAATTAAAATTATACTATAATATTACTATAATTAAACTTGTGTGTGTGGAAAATAAAAGAAAAAATAGAACTCAAGTGATAATGTATATTATCAAATGAAACTATAGTTGAATTAAAATGATATTTTAGTATTGTTATTGTTAGGAATAATATGTAATCGTTTTGATGATACAAATTGTAATTTTATTAGTCCCCTTACTTTATTTTGAGTCTAGTGTACAATCTCCAAAGGTCCAAGTCTAAAGTCAAAGTCATACGAAATTTGAGGAGAATTAGACTTAATCAGCATATTGTTATTTATTAATTATATGCTGTGAAAGTCATCAAAAGATGATATGGAAGAATGGACAAGGAACGCATAGCACAAGCCAAAGGTCTATGGTTTGAAACCAAGGATCAACATTTTATTTGGAGAATATGAGGATGACTCAACAAAGGAAGGAGGACAACTTTCAGATGACAAGTTGAATAGTGAAGCTGGTTCGAATTTATTTATGCAAGAAGGAGAAAATGCTACTAAGGCCATTCTGAGAATAAAGATTATTTGAGAAGAACATTAACCAATGAGTTAATATGGAGTAATGGTTAGCGTATAAAGCATGAACTAGAAGGTCTAGTGTTCGAACCTTGAAGTGAAGAATTTATTTTAAGCTCATCAGGATGATAAAACAGCACTGGGAGCAAAAAAATCTTGGAGATAAAATTCCTAAGTGAAAATTTAATTTTTGGTAACATAAATTCTATCCAAAAGTAAATTTTTGGACTGAGATTGGAGCCAAAATTAAATATAACTTTGGGATAATAATTCGAAAATCCAAAATTAATTTTTGGAGGCATATTTCGAATTAATCTGTTGAAGACCAACTTGGAGGTGTCGGTGAATTTTCGGTGATATAATTTATGTTGCGCTCAAGCAAGAGTCACTGGAGGAAAATATTTTGGAGAGATCAACTTGACAATCAGAAGAAGAAATTGCAAAGTCAAGTGTTCAAACTTGAAAAGTCAAAATTGGAGGCCATCTTGATAAGGAAATTCAATTCAAGATCTGAGAATGCAATTGGACGAATGGGCTTCTTACAAGAGGAGTAATGACATAGGCCAAATTTCAAATTCATCTGACAAAGGCCATGGAGAGCTTCAGAACAAGTTGGCAAATAATTTCAAGATTCAAAATGGACGATCAAGATTTGAAGATCTACAACGGGTAGATAGCTTCTTCAAGCTATAAATACCCATGCAAGACTTGAAGACAAGTACCTCTCTCACCTCTCTTAATCACTCATCTGCTTACATATCTGAGATATCATTTGAAAGAAGAAAAATTGAGTGTGTGCTAAAAGTTAGCTAATATTTCGAAAAAGAGAGAAGAAAAATTGAAGAGTGCAAATATTGAGCTGAATAGAAAAATTCAAGTCTGAGAGAGAAGAAGAAAAATATTTTCTTTGTAAAACCATATCTACTGTGAGTAGAGGAAAGGAGAGTAGCAGGTGCGGCTTGTGAAATCCGAGTTGAGTGCGAGACACTCGGAAGGAGCGTGGCTTTGTGCGAGACGCTCGGGAGCGTAGGGAGACGCTCGGGAGAAAAGCTCGAGAGTATAGCATTGTGCGGGATACTCGGAGGAGTGCGGCTTTGTGCAGAACACTCGTGAAGACTAAGTGTAGCTGGGTGCAAAACGCTTGGTTGAAGAGCGTAGCTGGGTGCAAGACGCTCGTGAACGTAGCTGGGTGCAAGACGCTCGGGTTTGAGTGTTGCTGTAGGCAAAGAGCATTCGGAGTAGTAGATGCTAGAAGGGCACTGATCCACTATTTGTATCTGGTTGATTGAAGATAGTGGAAATCTTCCTTGGAGTGAAGGAAGAAGTGGAGTAGGAGAATTACACCATCTCCGAACCACTATAAATCTCTCTGTCTCTTTACTTTGCTTGCACCATATTTATTCTTGCATGCATATCTCGTACTAACCCTCTAACTGATATATCCATCTGGGTGTTGCAAGACATATGTGTGCATGCATAGCATTTCATTGCATATTTTATTACAAGTCTTCATAGTCAAAGTGCATGTCCTGAGCATTTCAATTTCCTAGAGCTTGTTTACTATTCATACACTATTCACACACTATTCCTTACTATTCACTCACTATTCATATTTATTTGTAAGGGATTCCTCCTGATTCATATAAACCCATTTACTATTCATTCTTTATTTATCATCTGGGTTTGCCTTTGCATGCGATATATCTCTTCATATCTGATCAAGTTTCTTTTATACCACTTTACGTACTGATATTCCGCTGCGAACTCTAAGTTGTTTATTTGCTTTATGCTTGCTACCTAGAGTTGAAATTACCAAAGTGTTATAATTTTTTAGAATTTGTTGAAAAGTCTATTCACCCCCCTCTAAACTTTTCCCACCCTATCGGGACCAACAAGTGGTATCAGAGCAGTTGTCTATTTGAGTTAAAATTTGACTGCTAGACAGATCTCAAAACTTCAAGATGAAGAGAGACTTGGCTCAGAACTTATTATTTTCACTTGATAAATTTGATGATTAGAAAATTCGCATGCAGGTCCATTTATCTGCTTTACATGATGAGATGTGGGAAGTGATTTCTGATGGTCCAATTAAAATTTTCAAAGTTAATCCATCAGCAGAACAAACAAGTACTACACCATCTTACATCTCAAAACCAAAAGTTGAATGGACTCCAGAGGATAGAATACGAAATAACTTGGATAATATTGCCAAGGACATTTTGTTCAAAGCTATTGATGACGCAACTTTCCCGAAGGTCCGAAAATGCAAAACGGCGAAAGAAGTTTGGGAAGTTCTCACCAAGATAGGAGAAGGAGATGAACAGGAAAAGGAAAATAAGCTCACAATTGCACTAAAGAAATTCGAAGACTTCAAGATGCAAAGTGGCGAGACCATTGCAGATATGGAAGCTAGATTTATTAAAATCTTGGGAGAAATTGTCGATCTAGACAAAGAGATTGATCAAAAGGAGATATCGCTCAAAATACTCCGAGGGCTACCGTCAAGTTGGGACATGAAGGTTACTGCGATGCGTGACCATAGGGATCTCAAGAAGCTATCAACCGACAAGCTTTTTAGTGATCTAAAAGCTTATGAGTTCGAGATGAAGTCAAGAACGGAGGAAGAACGCGAGGAACGAAACAACGCACTAGTTGCTGAACAACCGTCCGCGTCAAGGTCAGTAGAAAATAGTGAATTATTATCTGACGAAAATTTTTCTTTGTTTGTTAGGAAATTCAAGAAATTCATGAGGAAGAAGAACAACAAATTTCCTCAAGCAAACTCGACAAGAAGGCCAAGGATGGAATCACCAGATGATTCGAACTTATGCTTCAACTGTAAAAGGCCAAGACATTTTATGGCTGAGTGTCCCTATCCCAAGGTAAGCAAAAATCAATTTGAAAATTCACAGGAAGGAGTGAAGGGCAAAGAAAGAAAGTTCAAGAAGGACAAAAGGAAAGCTCTTGTAAGTGACCCACTTGAAATGAGTGAGTCAGAAGATTCTACTAGTGATGAAAGTGATAGTTCAAATGAAGACACTGCACTATTCTGCATGAGTACATCCAGCGAGTCAAACTACCATGAGGAATGCTTAATGGCGCATGATACTGAAGAAGATGAGGTAACATCTAAAACTTTTGATTCTGCAAGTACTTTATTTTCGCAAGAGTCTATCTCTCTTTTAATGAGAGACTGTCAAACCTTTATGGACACTTATTCTCAAATCGAAGAGCGCAATAATTTGTTAATTCTTGAAAAAGAAGAAATAAATACGAAATTGCAAAATGCTCTACTTGAGACGAGAAACTTAAATGCCGAAATTATTCGTCTTCAAGAAGAGTGTAAATCAAGGGAAGTTCGAGAACACAACTTAAGGGAGGTTATTGCATCGTTTACTCATTCGTCTAAAATAATGGACAAAATGGTAAAATCGCCAAATGATAAAACAGGTCTCGGTTATGATCCGTCGTGTTCTCAAACCTCTCAGATGTTGACCGGTTCTACTACTACTTTAAATAATAAAGTCCAAGTGGTAAAATTTGTTAAGAGTCAAGATAGCACAATGAGACAAGGATTTGGGTATCACACAAAAGCCAAGAATAGTACTGTATGGCCGAAGCCCCTTAGAAATAATATTTCGCCAAATCAGTCTATTAAAAGGCATGGATTTAATTATTCAAAGAGATACACCAATGAGTTAAGTGCAAAAAGACCGCATTGGAAAATGAAAAAATTTCCAAATAGTGGAGCTAGGAGATTTTCTCCTACAGAGTCATATTGCGTTGAAAATATTAAACCTTGGACTAGACCAAGATTTAATAGGTTCAAACAATATATTTCCCAGGTGCCATATAGTAGAGTAAATTTTCAAAACCATGCACCAAAAATGTTTTCAAAAATTAGGCATGATTATAATGTTGATAATGGTTACAAATCACCTAATCTTGGATCAGTGAGATCTAGGTGGATTTGGGTACCAAAAAGTACTAACCCCCGAGGACCCAAGCAAAACTGGGTACCTAAAACTTGTTTTAATTGATTGCAGGAAGTTTGGTACTTCGATAGTGGGTGTTCACGACACATGACTGGAAACAAATCTAGTCTTGTAGATTTTAAAACTATCGAAGGACCAAAAGTCGTATTCGGTGGAAACGATCGATACGGCAAAACAAAAGGTGTAGGTACAATAATGCGGAACGGACTGAAAATTGAAAACGTATCCTACGTGGAAGGGCTAAAATTCAATTTGTTCAGCACAAGTCAATTTTGTGACAAGGGATACCTCGTAGAATTTTGCAAAAACAAATGCCAAGTGAAGAACGAGCCAACCGGCGAAATCGTACTTAAAGGAACGAGAAAAAGGAACATGTATGTTGTAGATTGGAGCACAACAAAAGATTCCGTTTGCTTGGTGGCAAACAACTCGAGCACTACAAGCTGGGAATGACACAAGAAGTTGAACCATTTGAACTTCAAGACTATCAATAAGTTGGCAACGAAGAATCTAGTCAAAGGCCTACCCAACATCACATACAAGAAAGATCAAATCTGTGATGCGTGTCAGAAAGAAAAGCAAATCAAATCATCGTTCAAATCCAAGACTCATGAATCAAGCACAAGACCGCTTAGTCTACTACACATGGATCTCTTCGGTCCAGTAGACCCAGTAAGTATGAGTGGTAAGAAATATACTCTTGTTGTTGTTGATGATTTTTCCAGGTACACATGGACGATATTTCTCAACAAGAAGAATGAAGTGGAACAAAAGCTACCGGAATTGTTGAAACAACTACAAACCGAAAAGGAGCTCAAAATAGCAAAAATCTGTACAGATAGAGGAACGGAGTTTGTGAATAGCGTAATTCAAGCCTATTGCAATTCCCAAGGAATTTTGCATCAATTGTCAGCTGCTAGGACGCCACAACAGAACGGTGTAGCCGAAAGAAGAAACAGGACGCTTAAAGAAGCCGCAAGAGTCATGATTTCGGCAGTCGATCTACCGAAACGCTTTTGGGCTGAAGCAATCAACACTGCTTGTTACATGCAAAATAGAAGCACGATTCACAAGCTGCACAATAAGACACCATATGAATTATGGAAAGGGAGGAAACCTAATCTTAGTTATTTTCATTCATTTTGTTGCAAATGTTTTGTTCTTATTAATGGAAAAACACATCTAATAACATTTGATGAGCGTGCAGATGAAGCAATATTTTTAGGTTATTCATCTACCAGCAGAGCATTCAGAGTATTAAATAAATCGACAATGGTGGTAGAAGAATCAATCCATGTTGTGTTCGATGAATCGGCGAAAATCAAAGAAGCAGATGTTTCGAAAAGTGGTAAAAATGTTCAAGATAATTTAATTACCACTAATGAAATTTTTGAGGATGAAATCTTGCAAGGATTAAGTGATCTAGAATTAGATAATTCTAAGATTGACCATCAAGGCGTGATAAACATAAGAAATACGAATGAAGTTGTAAGGGAGCAGGATGAGGAACAGGATGACCATGAGGATGACTGTCAGGATGAGGAGGTTAACAATGAAAGCAATGTACCAAATCAAGCAACTCCTACATCAAACGTGAACAATTCCTCACCGCCAACCAACTCCCAAGACAACTTTCAACCAGATCTAAGATGGCTTAGAAATCACCCTCAAGATCTCGTGATTGGAAGAGTACAAGATGGCGTGAAAACAAGATCCGCAACACGAGATACTCTATTCGCATGTTTTCTATCTCAAATCGAGCCAAAGGAAATTGACGAAGCTCTAAGTGATCCAAGCTAGATTGAGGCCATGCAAGGGGAGCTAAATCAATTCAAGAGAAATGACGTGTGGGAGCTTGTTCCTAGACTAGAAAATTACAATGTAATAGGTACAAAATGGGTCTTTAGGAACAAAGCGAACGAAGATGGAATCATTGTTAGGAATAAAGCGAGGCTAGTTGCAAAGGGCTACTCACAAGAAGAAGGAATAGATTTTGATGAAACGTTTGCCCCCGTTGCACGACTTGAAGCAATAAGAATATTCTTAGCCTACGCAGCATACAAGAATTTTACGGTTTATCAAATGGACGTGAAAAGTGCATTTCTTAACGGCTTACTTGAAGAAGAAGTTTACGTTGAGCAACCCCCCGGATTTGAGGTACAAGGTAATGTTGATAAGGTCTATAAACTAAAGAAGGCATTGTATGGTTTGAAACAAGCGCCTCGAGCTTGGTATGATACACTATCGACGTTCTTAATTAGTTGTGGTTTTACCAAAGGCCTTGTTGACAAAACCTTATTTAGAATTCAAGAAAATGATCATATTTTATTAGTACAAATTTATGTTGATGATATTATTTTTGGAAGTACTGATAAAACCTTGTGCGAGAAATTTTCTAAGCTAATGCAGAATAGATTCGAAATGAGCATGATGGGCGAATTGAACTACTTCCTTGGACTACAAGTCAAACAGATGAAGGAAGAAATCTTTATCAATCAGGCCAAATACACAAAAGATCTTATCAAGAAATTTGGATTGGAAGGAAAAAGCTCAGTGAAAATTCCTATGAGCACAGCACAACGAATAGACAAAGATGACGAAGGAAAAGATGTAGATCAAACGGTGTATCGAGGAATGATTGGATCTTTGCTATACCTCACTGCAAGTAGACCCGACATATCTTACTCAGTGGGTGTATGTGCTAGATTCCAATCTAAGCCGAAAGAAAGTCATCTACTTGCTACCAAGAAGATCATTCGTTATCTCAAAGGAACAATCAATGTTGGATTATGGTATCCAAAAGAAGGTAATTTTGAACTAACCGGATATTCAGATGCAGATTTTGCAGGTTGCAAAATTGATCGTAAAAGCACCTCCGGAACGTGCCAGTTCTTAGGGGGAAGGTTAGTTTCATGGTTTAGCAAGAAACAAAACTCCATTGCTACAAGCACTGCCGAAGCCGAATATATCGCAGCAGGGAGTTGTTGTTCGCAAATTTTGTGGATGAAGCAACAGTTGAAAGATTACGGTATAAATTGCGATGACGTTAGCATTTTCTGTGATAATACGAGCGCAATTGCAATTTCTCAAAATCTAGTGCTTCACTCACGGACAAAACACATCGACGTACGACATCATTTTATTCGTGACCACGTCGAAAAGAAGGATTTTAGAATCGATCATATTCCCACGGAGAACCAAATTGCCGATATTCTCACAAAACCGTTGTGTGAATCTCGATTTGCAACTTTAAGGCATGAAATGGGCATGATCGAAATGAGCTAAGTATCACTTTCCTATTCTTAAGCTCAATTTTATTTAATTATGATTTTATGTGGTTAATTTTAATTGTTACGTGCCTATATGCGTATATGTGTTTATATTGCTAATTGCATGTTTTTGTGATTTAATTTGTGATTAATTGCTAATTACGTGATTATGTGTACACGCATGATAATTTGTGCAAATTTTGCACAAATTGTGCTTTAAATCTTTCGAAATGCATATTTACGAACAATATGTGAACAATGTGTTTTTAATTCTCAAATGATGCATGATACGTATTTCCCATCCTTGTGCATTTATTTTCAAGTGTTCACATGCTTTGAGTCAAAGTATTGTAGAAAATCTTTGTTGATATCTTTGACATTTATTTTATCTTGTCTTGTAAGGCTATATCTTTGCATGTGTTTTGATAGGTGAGCATATGTGTCAAGTTTTTACCATCTTTTACTTTTACTAGAGTAGCTAGAGTAACAAATGTAAGAAACTAGAGTCTTACTTGTCACTCACAGGCACTCTAGAGAAAGTTAAAAGATTTTAAGAGTTACACCTGTTATATGTCAGCTTTGTTTTCAAACTTGTATTATTTTTAGCTCATGATTACGTGTGAGACTTGCTATTTGATTTTATATGATTTTTACGTGTCTCATATTTTATATTATTCATCCCTACTCGAAAATATTTTTGCATGTATCTATTTTTGCATGGATCTATTTCATCAAGGATATTCTTGAGCTGAAGCTACCGATTTTACCCAAATACCCTTTGAGTTGACCGAATTACCCTCAAACATAAAAGACCACATTTATTTCATTAAGGGTATTTCTGACTTTTGAACCCTCAAAACCCATTAAAAAGGAGGCACCTTTTCGGATTCCCCAAAATTTGAAAGCCAAAATTGAAAGACCCATTCCCCTTTCTTTTCTCTGTTTCGACGAGGAAGCCATAGCCAAAACTCCAAAACTTCTCAAACCCAAGTGTTTACTCATACCCATTCCGAAATAACCCCAAAAATGGCACCTATTACCCGAAAAACCTCTAAGAGAACCCCACCCACGGTTTCTACTAAGAAGATTGAGACCGGGCACTTGTTCGAACCCGTCGACTTGGTGAATGCGGCCATTGACAAACAGCTTGCTCAAGAGATCATTGATGGATTAGAGAAGTCTGAACTGTTGAAGGTATGCAAATATCAATTTGTTGGTATTTTTGATGATGCCGTGTGTAGTTTCTTTGAGCATGCCAAGTTGAAAAATGATGCTATTGTCTGCCGTATGTATGGAAAATCTGTGTCTGTGAAACAAAGTGATATAAAATGCCTATATGCTTTATCTGATGAAGTTACAAGCTTTGAAGGGTATTTTTATGATAAGAATGTTTTCTGGCGTGTTGTTCGAATGGATGAGGGAGATGCCGTGCCCAAATTTCCTAGATATAGGAAGGATTTTAAGTTAGAATTTGCTAAGTTGGGTGAAATTATTGCTAAGTGTTTGTTGAGCAAGTTAGGAGGTTTTGACCGAATCACCTTGCAAATTGCTAGAATTATGCATGCCGTGTTTAATGGTGTCAAGGTGGATTGGAGTGAGATTATCTTTGATAGGCTTAAGAGCATGGTGAATAAGACCGAGAAACCGGGTTACGGGATGTTGATTGGAGAGTTGTTGAGAAAGAAGGGAGTGAAAATGGGTGAGATAAAACCTATACTTGCTTGCAAGTATTTGTTTAGGGTGAACATGAAGAGACCCGTTGATGAAGATGACTACACGTACGAAATTCCTTTGAATAGAGTGTTTAAGAAGGTTAGGACTTCAAAAGAGAAAGAGGTTAGCAAAGAAAATGTTACTCGAGAAGAAATGGAGGCAATTGAGGCCTTAGAAGAAATGAGTGGTAACATTGGAGGGAGTGAGCGTGTGGAGTGTCAAAATGATGAGAGTCATGGTTGTGAGGGGGAAGGAAAAAGAGATGAAAATGAGAGTGAGGGTGACCGTGAGGTTGAGGAAGAAATTGAGGGGGAAGGAATTCAAAATATAGAAGAGCATAACCTTGAGGTTGAAGAGGATATTCGGGACCAACAAGTGGAGGAAATTGTTGGTGATCAACAAGTGACAAAAAGTGGTATTGGAGAACAAGAGAGTGAGGCCGAAAGAGTAGAGGATATTGAGGTTGAAAATGTTGAGGTTGAAGCAACAAATGAAGAAAATTTTGAAAATGTTGAGGTGGCAGTGGCAGACCAAGAAGAAGAACAAAATGCAGTCCAGAATGACAGTTTTGTGGGTGATTTTCATGGTGTTTTTGAGGCACAGCTAGATGATGTTGTGAGGGTTAATGAAGGAAACCAAGCTGATGGTGATGAAGTGGCAGAACAGGTGAACCAATCTGAAGGAGATGAGCCCCATACCATTCCAATTGAGGTCATAAGCAGTGATGAAAACTTGACTGCCGGACAGGATGACTTGCAGGATGACCAGAATGGATTTTCTAAGGAAAATTCGAATGATGATGATGCTGGAAATGCCAATATTTTGAGAGCTTTGAATGATTTGAAGGAGGCAATTCACTCAACAAACAAAGCTATAAATTATCAAGCTTTTCTTGATAATTTTGCAAAGTTGGAAGCACAAATCGGTGAGGTAAATCCATTTGCCAAATCTTATCTTAACAAATTCATTAATGAATTGTTAGAAGCACTTGCCAAGGAAAGAAATGCAGCAGAGGAGCTTGCTAGATCACATCATCGTGAGAACATTCAACACAAGATTCAAACGGAGAGAATTGTGTGCCACATGACAAATGAAGTTCTCAAACTCAAAGAGGCCGTGCACACCAACGTAGTGGAAACCGCAGCAATAAAGGAAGAGCTAGCCTTGGTGAAAGCTATGAATGTTGCCTTGACAAAGAACATGGAAGAATTGATGGTGGTGAACAAGGAAATTCGTTCGGCGCAACGTGGTGAACACATTATCATCAAGAACATTTGGGATGCTACCAAATAGGGGGAAGAGTGAAAACATACCCTCTCATTTTGGTAGTTTGGAGGAAGAAAAATGAAGGTGGTGGCAGCAGCTAGGACTCACAAAGGACGTAGCATGGTATTGGACATGGTATGAAATGTTATTTTGCTTTGTGAATTATGACATTATGTACGTATGGGCTTACTTTTGTCTTTGACCGTGCTATATATTATAATGTTTTGGAGATTATTATTTTTTTCATTGTATTCTGTTTAGAAGTCATAATTTTAGACACACTTAAGTTTAGTTGTAAAATGCAATTTGAGGAAGAAAAATTAAAATTGATAAAGTTAGAAAAATTGAACCTCAAATAGAAATTGCATGATGTCTAGAAAGTGTCTAAAAATAAAAATTGAGTCCGTAGGTCCAATTTTTGTCAAACTCGTCAAATTGGCTAGTCAAATAAAATAAGAAAATAAAAATATCATTTTTTTGATAGACTAAGCCAAAATGTTCGGGTATAGGATTTGGTATCATCAAAAAGGGGGATATTGTTAGGAATAATATGTAATAGTTTTGATGATACAAATTGTAATTTTATTAGTCCCCTTACTTTATTTTGAGTCTAGTGTACAATCTCCAAAGGTCCAAGTCTAAAGTCAAAGTCATACGAAATTTGAGGAGAATTAGACTTAATCAGCATATTGATTATTTATTAATTATATGCTGTGAAAGTCATCAAAAGATGATATGGAAGAATGGACAAGGAGCGCACAACACAAACCAAAGGTTTTTGGTTCGAAACCAAGGATCAACATTTTATTTGGAGAATATGAGGATGACTCAACAAAGGAAGGAGGACAACTTTCAGATGACAAGTTGAATAGTGAAGCTGGTTCGAATTTATTTATGCAAGAAGGAGAAAATGCTACTAAGGCCATTCTGAGAATAAAGATTATTTGAGAAGAACATTAACCAATGGGTTAATATGGAGCAATGGTTAGAGTATAAAGCATGAACTAGAAGGTCTAGTGTTCGAACCTTGAAGTGAAGAATTTATTTTAAGCTCATCAGGATGATAAAACAGAGGAGGAGGATGACCAGCAGGATGATACTCTGTTACATGCTGGAAGTTACGGCCCAGTACGTCCCTGGGAGCAAAAATTAGCGAAAAATACAAAGAGTACGTCCCTGGGAGCGAAAAATACAAAGAGAAATTCAAATCTTGGAGATAAAATTTCTAAGTGAAAATTTAATTTTTGGTAACATAAATTCTATCCAAAAGTAAATTTTTGGACTGAGATTGGAGCCAAAATTAAATATAACTTTGGGATAATAATTCGAAAATCCAAAATTAATTTTTGGGGGCATATTTCGAATTAATCTGTTGAAGACCAACTTGGAGGTGTCGGTGAATTTTCGGTGATATAATTTATGCTCAAGCAAGAGTCACCGGAGGAAAATATTTTGGAGAGATGAACTTGACAATCAGAAGAAGAAATTGCAAAGTCAAGTGTTCATACTTGAAAAGTCAAAATTGTAGGCCATCTTGATAAGGAAATTCAATTCAAGATCTGAGAATGCAATTGGACGAATGGGCTTCTTACAAGAGGAGTAATGACATAGGCCAAATTTCAAATTCATCTGACAAAGGCCATGGAGAGCTTCAGAACAAGTTGGCAAATAATTTTAAGATTCAAAATGAACGATCAAGATTTGAAGATCTACAACGGGTAGATAGCTTCTTCAAGCTATAAATACCCATGCAAGACTTGAAGACAAGTACCTCTCTCACCTCTCTTAATCACTCATCTGCTTACATATCTGAGATATCATTTGAAAGAAGAAAAATTGAGTGTGTGCTAAAAGTTAGCTAATATTTCGAAAAAGAGAGAAGAAAAATTGAAGAGTGCAAATATTGAGCTGAATAGAAAAATTCAAGTCTGAGAGAGAAGAAGAAAAATATTTTCTTTGTAAAACCATATCTACTGTGAGTAGAGGAAAGGAGAGTAGCAGGTGCGGCTTGTGAAATCCGAGTTGAGTGCGAGGCACTCGGAAGGAGCGTGGCTTTGTGCGAGACGCTCGGGAGCGTAGGGAGACGCTCGGGAGAAAAGCTCGAGAGTATAGCATTGTGCGGGATACTCGGAGGAGTGCGGCTTTGTGCAGAACACTCGTGAAGACTAAGTGTAGCTGGGTGCAAAATGCTTGGTTGAAGAGCGTAGCTGGGTGCAAGACGCTCGGGTTTGAGTGTTGCTGTAGGCAAAGAGCATTCAGAGTAGCAGATGCTAGAAGGGCACTGATCCACTATTTGTATCTGGTTGATTGAAGATAGTGGAAATCTTCCTTGGAGTGAAGGAAGAAGTGGAGTAGGAGAATTACACCATCTCCGAACCACTATAAATCTCTTTGTCTCTTTACTTTGCTTGCACCATATTTATTCTTGCATGCATATCTCGTACTAACCCTCTAACTGATATATCCATCTGGGTGTTGCAAGACATACGTGTGCATGCATAGCATTTCATTGCATATTTTATTACAAGTCTTCATAGTCAAAGTGCATGTCCTGAGCATTTCAATTTCCTAGAGCTTGTTTACTATTCATACACTATTCACACACTATTCCTTACTATTCACTCACTATTCATATTTATTTGTAAGGGATTCCTCCTGATTCATATAAACCCATTTACTATTCATTCTTTATTTATCATCTGGGTTTGCCTTTGCATGCGATATATCTCTTCATATCTGATCAAGTTTCTTTTGTAGCACTTTACGTACTGATATTCCGCTGCGAACTCTAAGTTGTTTATTTGCTTTATGCTTGCTACCTAGAGTTGAAATTACCAAAGTGTTATAATTTTTTAGAATTTGTTGAAAAGTCTATTCACCCCCCCCCCCCCTCTAGACTTTTCCACCCTATCGGGACCAACAGTTATAATGAAACTAATTTAGAGCAAAAACGAAACTAAAAATTGTATAAATATTGTCAAATAAAACTGAAGTGTAATTAAAATGATATATATTTCATGGTCTATGTTAATACGTAGGCCATGGTCGACACTAAAATTTGCCGGGCAAGAATAGGTTTAGGTGAGCAAGAATTCTTCGTGATTCAACAATTCATGAAAGTAATTTGAGGCTGTTTTATATAAGATTGCAAATTGCAATTGATAGCTTATAATCCTACAACACAAAAGATCAAGTCCAGACATTTATTTTTATTTTTCTTTTATTTTTGGGTAACACTTATGTGAGACCGTCTCACGTGTCTCAATCAGTAAGACGAGTCGAATCTTTAATTACTTAATTAATATTTCTTCGATCCTGTGACCAAGGCCATCAATTTGAGATAATAATAGAGATGTCATCATTGACGGGCACTTAATTATTTATCTTTGTTGTTTTCTAAGTAAGCTCAACAAAAAAAAATTGTATATAATTGTATATTACACTTTTCTTGTATGACTTGGTAGTTTATGTCTCAATTTTTTTTTTTTTTTTTGAAAGCCGTGTTTGTCTCTATTTCTTAATTGTTTGAAATGAATCTATTTGTCCACAATACTTTTTAGGAGATAAAATCACGTGTCCCTTTCTACTCTATACCTACATTTTGTTTGCTAATAAGTATGGTGATAGAAGACATTTATTCATATCTTTTAAATTATCTCATTGCATTCTTAACTTCAATTTCTTTTACTAGAATTAATCTTGGCCATGAACTCTAAACATAATAAAGAAAAAAAAAAGTTAAAAAACTAAAATTAGATTTTAAAAAAGCATTAAAGTCAAGCAAACAAGGTGGTCACATTTAAAAACGTATATTTAAATATAAAATTATTTCCATAATTAAAATGTAAAATTAAAATTAACTCTACTGGAGTATTGATGATTTTATCAGGACCGTGTCCACCATAAATCGGGTACAAGAATATAGAACGGCGTAGGAGAATAGTAATTTAATTGCTAGGTTGTGAGGCCCAATAAAATGTATACGAAGCCCAAAGGTACGAACTCAAGAATGGCGGGCCAAAATAATAAATAAATAAATAAACTAAGGACTAGTAAATAAATAGAGCCAAACAAGTTACCAATGATTCAATCCCAGGTATGCCAGCAAGAGGGAGGAGATCACACTGCTTGACTAGAGAAGTCTTCGTGACCTGAAGTGTGTCAACAACCCATCTTGAGCCAACCATATACAAATCATCACAAGCGTATCCATCCAAACCAGACACATGTCCCATGTCGTACCCTTGTTGTCAACAACCTCACCACCTCCCCCAATCACGAAACGCCACGCGGAAGCACGCCGTAGCCCTTTGCGAACCGTCCGCGAGGGGCACGGCGACGTACGACTAGCACCCGAATCTAAGGGCGCACGATGACTAGCGTGCGCGCCCAAGAGCGGCCGGTCGAGCCCTTGGAGTTGCACCCCCTGTCGGCCAGGGCGGCCTATCGTGCCCCTGCGCGGTCGGTCACCCTGGCGGCACATCCAGCCGCCACCCTGGGCAACTAGACGTGCCACTGGGGTGTTGGGTAGCGCGCTGGCCGTGGGCAGCGATCACACCGACAACTGCATTCCATCTTGCACTTCCCTCTCTTGGGCCAAGTCTTTTGTCACCTTTCCGAGTCCAAGTAATTAATTATCAGTTGTTATACCATGGACCATGGTCACAAAATAACGCCGTTTCAATAAGTAGGAGAAACGACTCCCGTAAATCTCCGTAACTGATACTACAGTTCATCTCAAATGATATTACAGTTGTGTTGAACTGATACTGCAGTTTAAAAGGGAAGTGCAGTTGCACGGAACGGGAGCCGTTTCATCCGTCTGGAACTACAATTGTGTTGAACTGATATTGCAGTTGTGTTGAAAGGAAACTACAGTTGCGCAGAACAGAGGCCGTTTCATCCGTCTGTTTTCATTAACTAAAACGATGTCATTTTGATGCGCGGTCCACGGTAAAATTTGCTATTAATTATTCAGCCTAACCTCAAATAACCCCATCAAATATGACAGAAATCTTAATCTATCCACCATGACAAAGATTGTTGTATAGAAAATGTTTTTCTTAAAAGTTACTTTGTTGGCACATGCATGGGCTTTTGACTTTTGCACAATTCCTAAATTATTTGACTACCCAATTTCCGCCACATCAGGATTTGTTGTATCTTTGGGTTTTCTCCAAGTCTAACAACAGACACTAACAAACATATTATAGGTAGGAGCTGTTCTAACTTTGGAAGCATAAGACAATGTAAAACATAACTTGAATTGCGGTTAACTAATTGCTTCGCCAATCTAACATTTCTCAAGTGAATTTTTTATTATGGAATGTTTTCCACTTCAAATCAACTCACAAGTTTCCAAAAAGCAAAGGTAGATTTACAATAAATGTAATTTAAAGGGGTGTATTCAATCATGACTTTTATAGATTTTTATTAACTTTAAAAATTTGGAGGTATTCAATTCAGATTTTTAGAGAGTTTTAAAAGTTAGACAGTATTCAATCAAGATTTTTAAAGAGTTTAAAAAAGTTATGAATTTGTGTAGACTTTTTAATTTTAGGATTTTTGTAGACTTTTTCTTCTCAAATATAAATAGTTGAAATCCAACCCTCAACCCCAAGTTTCCTTTGTAACAACTCTGAATGTTTTCTCTCTCTATTTAAACTCTATTTTTTTTTCCGTAGTTAAACATTCTAAACCTTATACCTAAATTCAATAAATTATTTTTTCTTCATTATCCTATATTTTCTTCATGCCAAAACTCTACCAATATTTTCTCTCTCCTAAACTTTACAATCTTCCTCTAAAAATTTGAAATAATATTATTTTTACTTCATTATTGCTTGTATATTTTGATTTTTTTAATTTTTTTTTCTACGAACTTTTTGTCCCTAACTTCTAAACTTTCTCTACGAACTTTTCTCCTTAACTTCTAAACTTTCTCTAAGAACTTTTTCTCCCTAAATACATGAACAAAACAAATTTTTCACGTTGATGCTTATTAATATTACTAGTATTTTTTATGCGCGATACGCAAAAAAATAGGTGCCCAATATTACTACTTTATATTAAAATTTTAAATTTATTTAGATTTTAGATTTTTAAATTATACTAAATAATAATAATAATAATAATAATAATAATAATAATAATAATAATAACGGAAGAAAATATATTGTGGATGCATGTGCATAGTAACAATAGTGGAAAAGATAACAGATGTTATAACGGTAGGGGTATATTTGTCCAAAATATTATATAGTACAACTTTTATAGCATAATGTATATATATATAAAAAAAAAAACTTAACAAAAAAATGGACATAAATAAAGGGTATAAATTTCATTCATACTTATTATGTTTTTCGATATAAATAATTTGCATAAGTCTCACCATACTATGGATAAAAATAATAATGTTGAGAATGTTGATGTGAGTGAAAACAATATAATAAGAAGAATTTTATGATATATTATAACATGTTTTGTAAGAAAATTATAAATGATAAGAATCTAAATCATTGAAAGTTTGTAAGGATGTATTCAATTTAGAATTTCAATGACTTTTGTAGACTTTTTAAAATAAAAAAGTTAGATAAAAGTTTATGAATGTTTTTTATATAGACTTTTATAGAGTTTTACAAAGTTTTAAAAAGTTTTAAATGACTCCATGAAAGTCAATAAAAGTTTATTAAAATCTATCATTTTAAAAGTCTACAAAAGTCATGAGTGAATACATCCCTCTAAGTTAATTATTACTAGTGTTTTACCCGTGCGATGCACGAATTTTTTTTTTTGTTATTAAGAATTTAGATAAAAAAAAATTTTAAAAATAAAATATATTAAAATGTACATATATAATAATATAGTTGAATTTTCATATATTTGGTCAAGTATCTATTATCATAGCATACAAAATTAAAATTAAAATTAAAATTTTGTATGCTTAATATAATCTCTAATCATGTACATATTCAAATAAATTTATAGAGAAAAATTTACATAATTAAATTGAATTATTCCTAATCGTATTTCATATATATTATAATTCTAAAAATATGAATAATAACTATGAAAATTATACTTAGAAACTAAAAATATATATAAATTTTAAATTTTGTATATGTGATTTTAAACTGTAATTAGACGTATTTTCTTATAAATATTATATACAAATAATATTTATTAATATGTATATATGCAAATTCTATAATATAATTTCTGTAACTATAATTAAAATAATAAAATTTAGAAATTAAAAAATATCATTTTAATTTTTTATGATTAATATAGTGCATAAGTATATTTATGTATGCATTTTTAAAAATATAAATATTTATGAACACAAATTTTGTTTTATTTTATAATTTTATTTTTAGTTATACTTTAGATTTTATTAATTATAATTAATAAAATTACATTTACAAATTAAAATAATTTAATTTTTAAATTTATATGGATTAATGTAGTCCCTACTATATTACATATTTAGACACATTTTTAAATATTTTTGAATTTTTAATTAAGAGTATAAGTAGACATATTTTTAAATAATTTTTTTAATAAGTAACCATTGTAGTAATTAACGTGTATTATTATGTCAGTAATCACAATTCTATATATGTCTACAAAAGTCATGAGTGAATATACCCCTCTAAGTTAATTATTATTTGATTGTTTATTGTTTTTTAGGCGTAGCTCGTAGCTCAGGGTTTCCACTGTCGGACACAATAATCCCCTCGCTGGATTGTAGGCACCTCTATTGGAGGCCAATGATCGAACCTTGACATTTGGTTAAGAATGAATGAGTCTCTTCCACTCAACCACACCCCAGGTTAATTAATTATTTGATTGTTTATATATATGTATACTAGTATTTTCACCCGTGCGATGCACGGAATGGATTTGTTATAATCTATACTATTAATAAAAACAATATCCTCAGTTTTAAATTCCCGCCCAAAACACTCCTATACTATTATGGTTTGCGTAATATTTTAAAATACGGTAATACAATTCCTATTCGTAATACAATTGTAAATTAAAATAGAATTCCTAATAAAATATATATTATTTCCTGCGTTACTATTCGTAATACAATTCTAGATTAAAATTACTAATCGTAATAATACAGTATATATATTTCTCTACAATGCAATCTATATCTATACTATTAATAAAAATAATATCCTCAGTTTTAACTTTCCGCCCAAAATACTCATATACTATTATGATTTGCGTAGTATTGGAAACTACGGTAATACAATTCCTATTCGTAATACAATTGTAAATTAAAATAGAATTCCTAATAAAATATATATTCTTTCCTACGTTTCCTATTCGTAATACAATTCTAGATTAAAATTACTAATCGTAGTAATACAGTATATATATTTCTCTGCAATGCAATCTATACTATTAATAAAAATAATATCCTTTGTTTTAACTTCCCGGCCGCCCAAAATACTCCTATACTATTATGGTTTGCATAATATTGGAAACTACGGTAATACAATTCCTATTCGTAATACAATTGTAAATTAAAATAGAATTCCTAATAAAATATATATTCTTTCCTGCGTTCCTATTCGTAATACAATTCTAGATTAAAATTAGTAATCGTAATAATACAGTATATATATTTCTCTGCAATGCAATCTATACTGTTAATAAAAACAATATCCTCAATTTTATCTTCCCGCCCAAAATACTCCTATACTATTATGGTTTGCGTAATATTGGAAAATACGGTAATACAATTCCTATTCGTAATACAATTGTAAATTAAAATAGAATTCCTAATAAAATATATATTCTTTCCTACGTTCCTATTTGTAATACAATTGTAGATTAAAATTAGTAATCGTAATAATATAGTATATATATTTCTCTGCAATGCAATCTACATCTATACTATTAATTGCTATGACTATAAACAAAAGCCAATGCCAAACACTAACTCACGTTGGGTTATTGCTAAAAAAACCGGTCTTTAGTCACGATCAATTGTATGTGGCTTTCTCCCGAGTCAATCATCCTAATGGCCTAAAGGTGTTAGCGGTAGACGAAGATGGGAAGATGGACAAGATTGTGTTGCGACTTCCAATGTCGTCTACAAAAAGGTTTTCAATAATGTGTAAATATAATCAATGATATTATGTTTTTTTTTTCAAAATGATAAAGTTGATATATATCTAGACAAAAAATATATCATCTATACAAATGAATTAGGATAGCAATTCATTGCTATAACTAAGTTGCCAGAGAACGAGCACATTGGGCCAATTTCTAAAAATTCCTAACAATGATATATAAAATCTCTAAAGTTACAACACCGCATGTCTACATCTACACATTAGCTATTAATTTGAGCAATTATTTACTCGAATTCAAGCAATGGTAACATCAACAAACATAAATGACCCAACTGATATCTTCACTTGCACTATATAATATTTGATGTTATAATCTATACTATTAATAAAAACAATATCCTCAGTTTTAACTTCCCGCCCAAAACAGACCTATAATATTATGGTTTGCGTAATATTATAAAATATGGTAATACAGTTCCTATCCCTAATACAATTGTAAATTAAAATAGAATTCATAATAAAATATATTATTCCCTACGTTCCTATTCGTAATACAATTCTAGACTAGGATTACTAATGGTAATAATTCATTATATATATTTCTCTTCAATGCAATCTATACTATTAATAAAAACAACATCCTCAGTTTTAACTTCCCGCCCAAAACAGACCTATAATATTATGGTTTGCGTAATATTGTAAAATATGGTAATACAATTCCTATCCCTAATACAATTGTAAATTAAAATAGAATTCATAATAAAATATATTAATCCCTACGTTCCTATTCGTAATACAATTCTAGACCAGAATTACTAATGGTAATAATTCAGTATATATATTTCTCTGCAATGCAATCTTTATCTTTACTATTAATAAAAACGATATCCTCAGTTTTAACTTCCCGCCCAAAACAGACCTATAATATTATGGTTTGCGTAATATTGTAAAATATGGTAATACAATTCCTATACCTAATACAATTGTAAATTAAAATGGAATTCCTAATAAAATATATATTCTTCCCTACGTTCCTATTCGTAATACAATTCTAGACTAATTCGTTCCTATTCGTAATACAATTCTAGACTAGAATTACTAATGGTAGTAATTTAGTATATATATAATAAAAATAAAAAATAATATCCCCAGTTTTAACTTCCCGCCCGTAATACAATTCTAGACTAATTCGTTCCTATTCGTAATACAATTCTAGACTAGAATTACTAATGGTAGTAATTCAGTATATATATAATAAAAATAAAAAATAATAAAAATAAAAAATAATATCCCCAGTTTTAACTTCCCGCCCAAAACAGACCGATAGTATTATACTATCTGTATGGTTTGCGCGACATTTTTGCATGCAGGTGTCGGCGCACGAGTCAAGCCTTTTTAAGTTCATTTTGGGATTTCATTTGCCCCCCCCCCCCCATGCGCGCGGGAGAGAGCCTCTATGCTATACAATTCAATAAGCCTTAGAAAAACTCTTGTATAAGTAGTGGTGCAAACCACTTCTCAAACCAATGTGGGACAAAAGTTACTTGAAAAGTTTTTTTCTATATTTTTCTAACTCAAATGGGTCAACTTTGAGAACCAATTTCTCATTAACGCATTATCAATTTTGAGCGTACAATATATCAATCTTTTCGTCTAACTACGAAGAACACGAATCCACTTTGACCCGACCCAAATCGAAAGTGGACCCCACATATATTTGTACCACAATATTGCCAGTAAAATGCCATTTTATGCTAAATTTTTTCCATCAGTTATTTGTCCAGAGAATATCAACGTGTTGAAGGAAGAAGATGATATATAGTGAAGGGCAATATCATCTTCACTATATATCATCTTCTTCCTCCAACACAACGCTCTATGGTCAACCAACAATTACTCAACTGATTATCCCATTACTCCCATGTAAATTTTTTCTCTAATATAGTTATACTTACTGAATATCAAAATATAAGTGTACCTCAAGATCTTGCAATAACTAACCGACAAGTAATTAAATTAATGAATATGATGCAATAATGTAAATTATCTACCTATTGCATTTATACACTTATTTTAGAACACTGAATTTTTGTGATATTTGTTGCATGCAAGGAAGACTCATACTATAATTGCATTTATACACTTATTCATACTCATATTCGATGTTATAATTTATATAATTGTATATCAATTCAAATATTTCTTAAAATATTATAACAAATTCATTCCGTGCAACGCACGGGTGAAAATACTAGTAATATATTAAAAATATTTAGATCGATATATAATTATTTAAATTAGAACATCAAATATTATATAGTGCAATGTCAAGGACCTTGTAGTCTAGTGGCATCAAACCCTTTCTTTTATACGGGAGGTGGTGGGTTCGAGTCTCAGTGGAGACACTACTGACTCTTGTGCTTCAATAGGTTGAGAAAATAGTTATGAACAGATACTGCATTGTAATAGAGTTATGTTTTTTGATGTGTAGATCTATGCATGCGGCGTTGTAACTTTGGAGATTCTATATATCATTATTTAGGATTTTTATAAATTTGGCCAATATAGTATGAGTATGAGTCTAAATTATAGTATGAGTTTAAACTATAGTATTAATACAATATCACAAAAATTCAATGCTACAACGCATCAACCGGACCCTTATAGAGCTTTTCCTTGTCCTGAGGGATAGGTCTGAGGCAGAGACGTAATTTGACTCCATTACTAAGCAATAAAGAGAAAGATGAGAAATTACAGAAAACAATAGAAAATATATAATGGTAAAATATCAGTCAATTAGTGATCCTTTTATATATTCCGCCAATTAGTAATATCAGATTCATTTTTAGCCAATTATTCCTTTTTTTTCAGTCAATTAAAATATCAGATGCAGTGATATTTTTACCTAATTTCCGTTCCATTTTTAATTGATGATGTAGAATATTATTTTTGAAATATTAATATTTCCGTTTCATTTTAAATTTCCGTTCCTCTTTTAATTTACCTTTAATATTGTTTAAAATATGTCTTTACAATTGATGATTTCCATCCCATTTTTAATTGATGATGTAGAATATTATTATTGAAATATTTCCGTTTCATTTTTAATTTTCGTTCCTTTTTTAATTTACCTTTAAAATTGTTTAAAATATGCTTTTACTATTGATGATGTAGAATATTGTTATTGAAATATTCCCGTTCCTTTTTTAATTAAAATGCAATGATCTGACCATTTCCTTTTTCATTTTAGTCAATTATGGATATTTTTTATTTGCAGACAATTATTAATATTCATTTCCTTTTATATATTCAGTTAATTAGTAATATTAGATTCATTTTCATCCGTAGATGGAGAAGATGAATATTGCTCTAAAGGTTAATAATTAGAAAGTAAATCAGGAAGAAGGAATAAAGGTTCTAAACATAGTTACGTTTCCATTGTATTTATAGGTGTAAAATGTGATAATTATAATTTGTTAGATTTTTCAAAAGGAAAGTGTAATTAATTATTTAAATTTTTTGAATATTAATTCTAAATAACATTTTTGTCCAAATGTTTAATATTACTAAAACGTAAATGTTTAATATTACTAAAACGTCTCTAACTTTGGATAGAAAAAAAATTGGTTAAGCACTTCTGTTATTATACATACTAATAATTAGACCAATAGGAATACACTTATATATCCTAATTAGACCCATTATACAAACTAATTAGACCCATTATCCTATCATCATATCTATAATAAAGCAAAATCCTGGCCACAAAATTTTCCCTCCAAAGTGTGAAAGCATTTTGATAGATTTGTTATAATTATTGTGTTCAGATTTACTACAACAAACAAAGCAAATTTTGTTATCTATTAATTACATTGAGATTTAAATATCTTGAAATTTGAATTATTTGAATATCAGATATCAGATTTTTTGTTTACAATCTCATTCAAGTTGCCTCTTCGTATACTTAAACCATAATTACAAGACAATAAATTTAAATTTGAAATGACATTATACAATTTTCAAGACTAACATTAAATATACATAGGCTTCTATAATACTACACAACACTATAAATAAGCCCTGATAGCTATCACTCCGGGTTCATCATTAGAAAAAATGGCTGAGAGATGTAGAAGAACAATTCTGTATTTCCGTCGTGGCGGCGGAGGTGAAGGCGTAAGATGGTAGAATGTGGAGGCTCTATCAATCACGCCTGAAAAAAAAAAAAAAGAATAAACAAAAGAGAAGAATCATGGAAATAGGCAAACATAATGGGGCCAGACATGAAGACCATTGGTATGTTTCCATTCTTAAATCATAATAAACTATAATTCTCTTAAAAGCCTCTCTCATCTTTTTCCAGAACACAAGTCATGCAAAATGAAGAAACTAACAACTTCAGCATAAAGAGAACCAGAGTGTACACCAAATAATGGCTAGCAGATTGAACATATATATGCATCTAATCTCTGGCAGAGAGTCAATTAGCCCATTTCAAATCACAGCAAACAAGTATGAAGCAATTAAAGCGATCAATAACCATAGGGTGCAAAATAATGCAGTTAATGGAAGATCAAGGTACAAGGGAAACTACCTATATAGCTATTTAACTAAGAATAGTAAATACCTTTTACATGTGAAGCAATAGCTTATTGATTTTTATCCATCTTTATCACCTTTATAACTTTTGTTATTGCTTTTGAACATATCTTTTTTAAATCATGGTTTTCAATCGTCTAAACTTTAAAAGTATGTGATTGCAGATTTGCAGGGGTATTAATTTGTTGCATTGTATTGTTTTTTTTCATTGTTTTGCAAGTAGTTGAAGCAGATTGAGGAAAGTGTAGATGACAAATGGCCTCCTAAATTGCAGTTGGTTGTGGATATTGGTCGTTTTTATGTATAGGAATCATGTATAATATTACATTAGTTTGTATCGTACAGAAAATATTAGTCCTGAGACCCATAATAGAACTATGCAGAAATAAAGGTACAAGTTTCAGATTTGAGATTAACTGCTATAATTTCTCTACTTAACTTGAGATATCAGTTTTGTCATTTTATAGTTCCAAATATCTCGACTTAGATAATTGCATACCTATAAGAAATAAATTGTTTTCTCAGAAGTGTAAATTTCTAACCCATTCTGTCAGATACAGTAAGAAAATTTAGAAGGTGTAGGGATCTACATCAGAAAGGCCTATCAATTATTTGTGTTGGTTGATAGAAAAATAAAACAGTAATATGAAGCAAATAGGTACATACCTTATTGCTTTGTTCTAATACTTGATCATCATTTGGGTGGAAATATATCTTCCCTCCTCGATACAGACCACAATCAACTACCTAAAAAAGGTTTATCAATTGCTAAACAAAATCATGCAGAAAGGTTCTCAGGAGAATAACTACCTCTTGAAAGCCCAGTCTCAATTGCTTATATCTCAATCCTGCTAGGTGGGGGAACTGCATAGATTATTCTCTGCAATATGAAGCACACTTTATTCGAACTTCTATATAATAATTATGAAATCCTGAATTATGTATAATACACTAATATAATAACATAAGTAGTGGTGATGTATCATTGAACATAACATTATATCAATCAAAAATAGAACCAGAGTCTAAATCGCCTTCGAATTCAAGTGCAAAAGCACCACATTTTCCAGTTGTGAACTATGAAATAATAATCTACCACATTTTCTATGGAATATTAAATCAGATTAGTCTTGAAACTTAAGGAGGAATTCATGAAACTTTAAACAACATGCTTAGTCTCACAGAAAACATGGAGAGGTTCTCTATCAAAGAAAATAAAGTGAAGGTGTCTGCAATTGCACAACAATGGTGAGGGGAACAGGGAGTATCGGTAAGAGTAGGAACAAGACCCATACTCACTGCGTGAGTTGTGGCCGCCGGAGCTTCCATCTCCAGAAGAACCGCTGCACCGCATGTGCTTGCCCCGCTTGATTGGGAAGGCGATTCGTAGAAAAACCACCGGAACCGCCCGCAAGAGGAATCTCCGCAACGTCCTCCACCGTTTCAAGACCAATTTCATATTACAGATTTAGAAAAGACATGGGAAATGTGAAGTTTTTGGGCAAAAGAAGAACGATTGAGGGTTTGTTTGGGCAAATTGGAGTGAACTTTGTAGATTGAAGATAGAGAGAGGGGGGAGCATCTGCGAAAATGGCCATGCATAGAAATGAAGCATCTGCGAAAATGGCCATGCATAGAAATGAATTCTCGAAGTCATAGAAATGAATTCTCGAAGACGGATGAGTGGATGACTGGATGATTCAGAGGGGAATGGATGGAATCTGAAAAGTCGGCGTTCCAGCGATAGGGGTTTGGGAGTGGGTATTTATATATGATGTAATGGGTTGCAATAACTGAGCTGGCCCATATAATGGTCTTTATTTGTTAGGCCATATATATATTATTTCTTTTTTCTTTTTTTTTTTTTGTCATAACAACTTTTATTCATAAAAGAATATATTTTTAGGAGGGATTATGATTAAATACTTTGTATTAAACTAATAATATAGTTTATTATTTAAGTAATTACTCACCTTAAAATATCATTTCTTATTTTAATTACAAATAATTATGTTTATAACTTTATTGTAGCAAATCAACATAATTATTAAATAATACAGAGTAAAAATTTAACAATGTGGGGATGATCTGATTGCTACAGTAGCCGGGTATTCCAAACCATTCACTAACGCTGAAGGTAGCTCTCCAGTGATGTTAAGAAATATTGATCATTCATTAAGACTGCTACTAAAAAAATCAGTGTTTGTACACGGGCAGTTATACGTAACAGCATCTAGAGTCGGTAATCCTAAAGGACTCAAGTTTATGATTTGTAATGAGTTAGATAGTACTGCTAATTCGACCTGTGCGATGTAGTTTACAAAAATGTATTCAATAAGTTGTAAATAAAATATTTTACTCATTTTATTTTAATGTTGTACTAACATTACTTATTGACAAATATAAATACATTCATACAATACAATCGACATCTATTCATAAAAAAATTATAAAATTTAAGTCCGTGCATCGCACGGGGAAATTGCTAGTACATACTAATTATACATACCCTCTCAATATTGACACTCCTGTATTTACAATTATTTATATATTCAATTTAAACATGCAATCTGCCTTCTTTTTTTTTTTTTTTTTGAAGGCAAAAAAAAAAAAAAAGAGTTTTTTTACCCTTTATGAAACATGTTTAATGTGAAGGAAGATATCTCAGAGTCAACCAGTAAAATCATGTTGCCTAGCACATTAAAAATTCTGGGTGAGGTGATGTCCGTATGACAACATATTACACAACTAATATACTTCAAAATTACAATCTTGCGAAGAACATCCAACAGCAGCCTATTGATTTCGAACAAAAATCCCTTCATATCTTTCCAATACTTCCGATGATCACAGGTGAGTGCAGTCCAAAGTAATCTAGTCTGAAGCAGCCTACCCGCTATTTCCAATGGGAACAGATGATATCCCTTATTCTATGCGCTGCAAAAGATAATTATGCAGCTAATCCAGTGCTTGGGGAAATGCAGCGGTTGATGTGTTAACAACTATCAAACCCTGTGACTCAAATGAACAAAGGTAATCCTGAATGATTTTTAAGTTGTTCCTTAGCTTATCTTTGTCCTGGACGGGATATTTGTCTCCATCTGCCTAAATCAAACACACAATATACAATATTTGTACCAATAATCCAAACATACAATACACATACAAATATTACATAAGTCATGAGTCAAATAACAATTATTCATAAGTACTATAGAAATTATTTTTGAGGGATTTTTAGAAAGATGGTGCACATAAACACTTACGAAAATGATTACTTTTGGGTAAATGTATTTTGGTGAACATGAATACTTACCAAAGAATCAAAATTCACTGCACACACTCGAAACACTTATAGTCGATAATCCTTGTTTGCTAGTTCTTTTCTTCCTTTTGGCGAGAAAAGAGAAAAAACTATAGGGAAGGATGGAGAATTTTTTTGCAACAATGGAAGAAGATGGGAGAATATATATTCGGATTAAGATGTTATGGAAAGGAGTGCATAATGATTACTAATGAAGATGATATAATGGGATTATGATGAAATTATGGAAAGAAATGTGTAGTATTGTAAGATATTTATTTATATAATAACTATTTCCATATGAACGTATGTAACTGTCAATTTCATAATTACATATAAGTATAATAGGATAATACTATATTTATATATACATATATAATATAATATTGACATTTATAATTTTTGTATCTCAGCCAGAATATGAATACATTTAGGTAAATATTACAAAAAATTGTAACAATCAAAATCACATTCTTATCTCATTAATATTATTCTATCATAATAATTACCATAATTACTAATAACCTATTATAATCAATTATAAGTTTATAACTAATATTATTCTATCATTAATATTATTCTATAATAATAATATTTAATATTATTAATATTAATATTAATATTATTATAATAATTACCATATTACTAAAATACCCCTATGTTTGGGTGGGAAAATTTTGGGGGATGATAATACTTTTATATATAGTATAGATATAGATTATTTTTATATGCTATTATTACCATTTTTTTATATAGGGTAATTAAGTCAATAGTTAAATAAATTACTATACATATACTAATAATTAAGTCATTTTATCACCATTTTACCATAATTGGTTACCTTTTAATAGGCTATTCCTTACTACAGATTAGTATACACAATATTATATGCCATTTATCAATTGATTAACCTATTTTAAAAGTTTATATTATTACTCCATTTCACACCTTTTAATAGTCTATTTTTATATATGGTGATTAATTCAATAATTAGACAAATTACTATATATATATATTACACCAATTTATCAAATATGATTTTGGTGCGCGTTGGCGCCTTAGATAGAGAGTCAAGATGTTAATGATGGATTCCTTCTTCAACAAAGCATTCAAAGCATCCCAATGGTAACTGTTTCTTTTTTTTTTTGAATGCTACTGAATGCTACTGACTCTATTACAGTGTAGTATCTGTTCATAAACTACTTTCTCAACCTACTGAAGAACAAAGAAACAGCAACGGGCTCGAACCCACCACCTCCCTTATACAGGAAAGGGTTTGATACCACTGGACCACAAGGCCCTTGGTTGGTAACTGTTTCTTATTTTAATTGAAATTATATTAAGAATTTTAGGTTATTATTATTATAGAGTATTATTGTTATTATTATAGAGTATTATTATTATTATTATTATTATTATTATTATTATTATTATTATTATTATTATTATTATTATTATTATTATCTTAACATTGTAGGATTTTATCAATGCATAAAAATTATATTATTATTTAGGCAATGGATCCACTTCTTCATCTCTGATTATACCAGGAGGATTACCGGTGTTGTTCTATCACAATTAAATCATAATAATATGCAGAGTATGATAAAATATTTCAAAAGGAACATAACTAAGGGGTATATAGGAATAGCAAGTAGTTTCATTACAACATAGTTACAACAACAACCAAACCAAATTACAAAAAAGAAAATACACAGAAACTTCTCCACAAAAAATAACTTTTAGAAATAGAAAAATATGTAATTTTACCACTACATAATTGTAACAACAACCAAATTTTGAATCGTTGCAAGCCATTTGCTCCTCATCCACTTCTTTGGCTCACAATATGTTCAAGCAACAAAGAGTTAAAACCAAGTTAGTAATCATCAATACACATTTTAGAAATATATAATTTAGATGGTAATGTTGGTCCCGGTGGTAGCGATGTGAGTCTAGAAGGGGGGGTTGAATAGATACACAGGGAATTTTTTAAAACTTTTTACTTAAGAGATAAACGCAGCGGAAAGAGTATATCAAAATTTTATCTTTACTTTGCACTTAAGTTTTTCTTGTAAAGGATGTTAGGTTTGAGTGATGTATGCAATGCTATGCGTAAGGTAAATAAAGAGAGAAAGGGAGAGAGAGTTTTTATAGTGGTTCGGCTGTTAACAAAGCCTACTCCACTCTTCTTCACAACACGTGAAGGTTTGCACTATAATCTCCTTTATAGTACAATCTCCGTTACAACAAGCTCCTTTGATCACTAAGCCCGGCAACCTTGTTGTTGTAGGTTTTTCAACTTCTTCCAAGTTTACTCCGCCTCTTTCTACTTCACTTGTAGAGATGGTTGAATAGATGTGATGATTCTCCAACTTGAAATTCTTGTGCTTTGCTTTCTTGATCAACTTCTTAATCTCACAAGAACTTCCAAACAAATCAGAATAAGACTTAATAAGCTTATGAATATCACACTGAAAAATTTTCACTTGAATGACAATATTTCGCGTAATTCAGCCTTGTCAAAGAGAGATGGGACAAGGGTATTTATAGGTGGAATTTCAGATCCGTTGGAGGGAGAGTGAAATTCAAAACCTATTGTCCAGTGTGTAATATCCAATGGGTAGTGTTTTCTTCTTTTTCAGAATGTCAGTACTTTCTAGCCGTTTGTCCACTTTTGTGCAAGGACAAATTACCTTTTGTCCCTCAAAAAGGTGACAATCATTAAATGCTCCTTGGGATCGTTGCATAGGACCCAAAATGACATTCAGTTATACCCATTTTCAAGGCAGTAGATAAGACAACATATCAGAGAATGTCTTTGCCTTGGTTGTGAGAGAGAATGATTGACCTTATCATTTCTCTTAATTTCCTCGAGTCAATCATACTCTCGATTACTCGGTCATAAGTGCTCGGCCCTTCCAAGTTTCGACCTAAGATCCTAGTCTTCGGTTCCTCAAGTCTTCATGTCTTCGAGTCTTCGGCTCTTCAAATGGAACACTCTTCAATCGAAGTCTTCATGTCTTCGGTATGTAAGACTCAGATCCTTAGTAAGTCAAGGATAGCTAAGGATTCGGTTACCTTACAAGACTAAGATAAAAACATAAACTATTTTAAGACACTTACGAAAATTAGGGGTCTCCTCGTATAGTTTGGTATCATTAAAATTAACAATTCGGGGTTCCTAACAATTTCCCCATTTTTGATGATGCCAACACCCTACATTCATTCTATTCGGCTTTCTTTATCCTTAAAAGGATTTTCATTAAGTATGCCCGAATAGTTGAAGTTTTACATTTTAAACTAGGAGTAAAACAAAAACTAGATAACACACACACGCTGAACAAAAGAGAGATGTCTTTTATTTATGAAAAGTTTCATACATTTTTGCAAAACAGTAAAACTGACAAAAATTAAAGACAGAAAGAAAGATCTTCTTATTTTGAGCTCTCGCCAGTCTTTTTCTTCTTCTCCTTTTCCCAAATTTCATACTCTTGGAGTTGCATCATATCGTTGATTTCTTTCCTAGCTTTCACAGTGTCGAGTCCTTGAATCTTGAAAGCATATTTGTGGTGTAGCCTCAGCATGAGATAGTTTTGGACTACTTCACCAAGATTTTCTCCCCTTATGACTCTCCAGTCCCACCATGCTATCAGTTCGGGAGCATTCATTCCATCAGAGAAACTTTGTTGCATGGCAGTCAAGATTTGAGCTATGCCATTCATTTTGGTTCGTCCTTCAGCTGCTTTGGTTATCTTATTGGCTTCTTCAAGTTCCTTCATGACTTCTCGAATTTCTTTTGTTCTTCTTGCTAAATTCGGAAGATCTCTTCGTCTTTCTTCCTTTGCTCATAGACTTGTTCATTGTGATCTCGCAAGAAATTGTGCCTGTCCATGGGTTGCTTCTTGTTCCAGAAGGGTGTAATGTTGCACTCTTCCCATTTCTTTCCAGATCCCTTTTCGTACGGGACATACTCGATAGGCTCTCCATTAACTCTTCGAGTCATCACCTTCGGGTCTTTGTTTGGTCTCTTTTGTCTTTTTGAACTCGGTTCACCACCTGTAGGTTTGTGGATGGCTTTTCTTTGTCGTGAGATATCATCATCATCATCCCTCACAACAATTTCCTTTCCTTTGCAAGTGTTCGGGGATGACGTTCCTTCAATCTCTTCCCCCTTATTAGCATCATTAACTCCGATGAGAGTGTCAACTTTGTTGCTCAGACGATTGATGCACACTTGCAACTCCTTAAGTGTCCACTCGAATTCACATACAAGAGACGCTGTTGCATTTTGGCTTCCGGAAACAATCTCAAGTTTCGAGCAGGATAAGTCAAGACGTTCCTTAATGAAGGCCTGCTTTGTAACCAAATCACGATGTATGTTCGTGATTTCAGTTACCGAATCCTTCAAAGAACCAAGAGACATGAGATTTTCAGAGAAAGCATTATCAATCTTCTTTTCAAGAGCTGTGATCCTTTCGTCAGTAGTGGATTTTGAGGATTTCTTTTTCTGCCTTCGGACATCCTTCTTGATTTTGGTGACAGACTCATTCAGAGATTTGAAATGTGCATCGTGAGTCCTTGCCAATCCCTGTATAGCATTCAACAGAGTAGTGAAAGTAGAAGAGGTATCAAGGATTACCTCAGAAGAATCCGAGCTCTTGGATGCATCAGCAGATGGACCATGACTGTCCTTAGAAGGTGCTTCCATGTTTCCACCTTGAACTAAGACAAGTTCTTTGCCCTCTGCATGATTTCTGTCTTCGATTGGTGAGGCTAAGTTTTCGGGACTTGCACTTTTGGATGCTTCCAGATTTCCATCCGAAGTGTAGTCTAGAAAGGCTTCTACCTCAACATCGATCAAGTTAAGATCAGATGTAATCATTTCTTCATCAATTATCTGCAAGACATCATGATTCGCACCTCGAGATGCTTCCATCGTTTCATCTCGGGCTGAACTAGAACTTAGCAGGATTTGTGCGTCCATGGATTCGGTGGGAGCAGACTTCGGCTCATCAGTATGGTGCTGATCAGGTTTATCATTTGCACAAGTTGTCTGAACTCCTGTGTTCGAAGGATTTACAGTTCGAGAAGAAGGAGCATGACCTCCAGAAGGGTCATCGTTGTCATCATCATCATTGTTATCATCCTTTTTATCTCGACATCCTTGATTCTGATTAGAATCCGAATCCTCAGCATCATCTTCATTTTGTTGACGACTCGGTCCAACATCTGGTCGAAGATCCCTTATCTCCGTTTGTGCTCGAGAGATGTTGTGAATTTTGGCAATCTGCATGTCTTCTAACATAAGGTGTTCCCGAGGAGTTCGGTAGCCAACATTTAAATCTACAGATTTGCCATACCGAGTTGTTTTTCATTGGAGTTTTTCAGCAAAAACTCTCTCAATTTCATCAGGCCGTGTGGCGTCAAACACCGATCTTGTGCCCATCCAATCCAATGCCCATTCTTCTTTTTCGGCCATTTCGCTAATCGTACTAGCTATAACCCGAAGACTTGACATCCGCCATTCTTGCCAATTGTACATACGAGCAAGTTCTCGTCTCAGTATCTCTTCGTGAGAATATTCGACCATCAAAGTTTCGGCAGGAGGCATTTCATCTGCAAATTCCTCATGTGCTAACTGTTGAGCCAAAACTGCATCGGCATTAATTTGATGAGAAATGGAATCAGGATGAAGAACAAGTTGTTGATTTGATTCAAGAATATTGGGTTCGGGTGCTTCAGACAGAATTTCTTCAATCCGAATAGTTGACACACGTGGTCATCGTAAACAGAGATGTCGATTGACATAATCAAGGGCAATCATTATTCGGGCCAAGGAAGGATTCATATGCTCTGTGATTTGTCGTCGAACAGTTGCAGACATTGGTCGATAAGACTGATCACAGGCTTCAACATCATCTCCTTCGGATTCATCTTCGATCATGGTTGAGTCAGAGCCTGAATCATTTCTTTCTCTAGGCAAAGTGATAACCGGCTGTTGTACTTCGGGTAAGGGAGCAATAGGACTTTCAGCTTCAACAATCAAAGGCTCGGGAGATGGTATCTTTTCTGAACCAGGTAGAATAGGAACAGGTTCAGTTTGAGTGGATTTTGTCGTCATTTGCCTAGTAAGAGGTGTGTGATCTTCCTCATCACTATCTTCCCTGGAAAGATCAAGAGGAGGAGGAAGAACTCGGTGGCTGTCTTCGAAAGGAGCTTCCCTCGGTTCCTCTTCTGCTGGTAAGGTAGTAGTTGACTGAGTTTCATGTTCGACTTCAACTTCCACACCTTGATCAATTCTTTACTTCTTTTTCGGCCTTTTGAGCTATTTTGCTTTTCTCTTTTTAGTTGCTTCTCTTGATACCTTTGCCTCCTCCTCATGTGAGGATTCGGCTTCTTTTTCCTCAGACTTATTACCTTCTGACTCTTCGGTGAGGTCTTTCTTTTGTGATCGCTTAGAACGCTTAGATTTATACTTCTTTGATTTCTTCTTCTGGGCAGCTTCCTAATTTCCTGCCTTGCGCTTTTTAGAGGTCTTTTCTGGCTCATACTCTGATGAGGGTTCAGTGCGTTTCGAGGATTTAGCATGTTTGGAGGCTTTCTATTTAGAGGGCTCGGGTTGTGTCTTTGGTTGGTGTGTAGAGCCTTCCGAACCATGGCCTTTAGCCATCTCAGATTCCCCCTGTCCAACTGAACTTTTGGACAATTGGAGTTAGATTTCTTCTTTTCTTTTTTCAAGGCAGCTTCTAGTTCATCTGCCTTTCTCTTGAGGTAATTTGGTGGCTTCGAGGTCATGTGGTAATGGGTTCGGTGTGATACAGTTCCCGCGCGCAACTTCACTCTCTTGTCTTTCAGAATAGCACTGATCATGAATCCAAAGCCAAGAACCTTAGTAATCCATCTTGTCGTAGGATTAATACCTGTTTGAACATTGTCTATCAGAAAGTCAAAAACCACCCTTGACCAATCAACAGGGTAATTTTCCAAGAGGGCACACAACATACGCATCTTTTTGTCAGAAATGTCATCAGTTCCAGATTGTCTGCTTTCAACAATCTTGTTCAGGATGTCTACAACAAACTCATAATCCATTTTCAACATCTTCTTCTTCAAAATAGATGGAAAGGATGATGATTGTGAGTGACCTTTCATCTTCTTCCACATCTTCTTCCTGCTATATTTCTTCCCAGAGCAATCCGGATGAAAACCATCCCCATAAATAGGAAAGTCAAACACTCTCCTAATGTCTTCTTGAGATATCACAACCTCAGTGCCATTTACTACTGAGTGAATTTCATAAAAGCCATTGACAGTTTGTATTTCAGCATTTATATAGAACTGCGTCACGTCAATGGGATACCATGCTTTATGTTTGAAAGTAACAAAGTTGTAAAGATTACCGTCCTCAAGGCACTTCACAACGTGATTTCCAAACTCCTTGTCAAGCACCTTGTCAAGAAAACCTTCCACATCAAGCATCGAACCGGCCTTAACCATGCAACTGCTTGACTTCTGACCTTTGACAAAAGTGGAGAAGAACTTGAAGATTTCCACATCTTCGCATGGTCTGGTTATAATCTGTGGGGGTCTGAACGGTTCTGGAGTGGCTGGTGTCTTTTCCGGCAAGGGTGAGGGTTTTGGCTATGGACCATGCCCAGTAGCAACACCGTCGGAGGATGAACTTGAGCTTTCCGACGAAGAACTTGATCCAGAAGATGACATGATTTCCAAGTTTTGGTGAGTTTGAAGAGATTTTTAGGGTTTAGAGGGTAACGGTGCTTTTTGGGAGGGTAAAAGGTAAAAAGTGAGGGTGTGAGATAATTATATATGGTGAGAGATGATGGATCGGGTGTACCGGGTTATTTAAGAAAGAGTGGGTCGTATTTATGTGTAAGAGACAAAAACCCTTAAATTCCCTTTAATGAGGGGGCAAAAATGGCATAAAGCCGTGTATGAGATTTGGACTGATAAGGGTAGTTTCCCATGAGGTGAAATAGCTATTTAATGAGGTGAGAGAAAAGCACTCATTTTGCTATCACGTCTTGATGACCCGTCCTTTCATTTCAGACAGTTCAGAGAAGGTGGAGCGTATTCCTCGGCATTTACTTCGAATAGGGTACTGACACGTGTATTCACACGATCCCACGTTTTCAAGTTGAACGGTTATTAGAGGTTGTGTCCAAGAATCTTATTCAACAAGATACATTTGCAACCCTTCGATCATGAGTAGTGCATACGAACAACCAAGATAACATTTTAAACCGACCACCCCATCCCTGATCTACAAAGGCATGACATATATCTTCTTTCCTTGCCTTTGCCCCTATTCTTTGCATGTCTACTATTTGCAGTAGACATAAGGCTTTGCCCTTGGCTGCTCTCCGTAGTAGGAGGGCTGGGAGTTGGTAGAGCATTTGGGGCAGCATCCGGAGCCCAAGATGGAGCCATCGGTCCGTAGCCAGGTTCGTTTTCGAGCACCGAGGACTTGTCGGACACATCATCTGGTTCAAGCATCGCAAGATAGCGAAGGTAGTCCTCGTCATGATCAGGATTTACTGGCTGGTTTGGACCTTGGTTCTGTTGATACCAACCTTGAATATCATTCCACGCATCATCTCCAGTATTGTTCAAGGAAGAGGGCAGAGTTTGCCTTGGCACAAGGTTTGGATCCGGCCAGTAGGGTTCCTCGTTTGGTGGGGCAATACTGCCAGAATAGAAGCCTGGGACAGACATGGTAGGTGGCTCGGGCACATGGTCCTCAGATTCCGAGTCGGAGAGTTCTAGAGGATGTGCAGAGGTGTCACCTTGGAGAGGTTCTCCCTTTTCCTCTCGCAGCTTGTTAAGTTTGCTGGTGCCTTCTTTCAACAACAGTCGAAACGAAAACCTCTTTTTGACGGGTTTCTCTTCAGAGCAAGCCTTTTTGCCTTTGCCTTTATCCATATCTGCAAAATAGAAGACAACACAAGGAATTAGGTGTTAGGATACCTCTTCCTTCCTCGGTTGTGATCTATTTATAGAGAGAATGAAGCGTTGTGATTGGCTGAGATCCATCTGACGTGACCAATCAAGAACCGTCCAAAATTTTGAGCTTATCCATTAAATGAATCCGTGAACCCTGATTCTGATGTGCATTAACTTCAAGATGTCATAACCGATAAGTCTTTTCAGTTTTGGAGCGATTCATTTGTCTCTCATTAATTCATCTCGATCATTCCGAGTTCATGCCTTAGGGTGGAGAATCTTGCTTCGGCAAGTGGTTTCGTGAGTATATCTGCTAGCTGGTCTTCGGTATTTACGTATTCAAGCTTGATATCCTTTTTCTCCACATGATCTCTAATAAAGTGATATTTTATATCAATATGCTTGGTTCTGGAATGTAACACCGGATTTTGGGTTATTGCGATAGCACTTGTGTTATCACACATAATGCTGACTTCTTTGGCAGATACACCATAGTCTTTGAGTTGTTGCACCATCCACAATATTTGTGCACAACAGCTACCAGCCGCTATGTATTCGGCCTCAACAGTGCTCGTAGCAATCGAGTTCTGCTTTTTGCTAAACCAAGAGACCAGTCTTCCCCCTAAGAATTGGCATGTTCCTGATGTGCTTTTTCGGTCAATTCTACAACCAGCAAAGTCTGTGTCCGAATACCCAACTAAGTCGAAGACATCACTCTTCGGATACCAGAGACCCACACTTTGAGTCCCTTTTAGATATCTCAGTATCTTTTTGGCAGCGCTCAAGTGACTCTCCTTCGGGTTTGCTTGAAACCGAGCACATACTCCTACGGCAAATGATATGTCTGGACGACTTGCTGTGAGATATAATAGAGAACCAATGATTCCTCTATACTTCGTTTGATCTACATCCTTCTCTTCGTTGTCGATATCCATTCGTAACGAAGTGTTCATGGATATTTTAACTGAGGATTTCCCATCAATTCCAAACTTCTTGATGAGATCCTTGGTATATTTTGCTTGATTGATAAAGATACCATTTTGTTCCTGTTTGACTTGAAGACCCAGGAAGTAATTTAGCTCTCCCATCATGCTCATCTCAAATTTTCCTTGCATGAGTTTTGAGAATTTTTCACATAGATCTGAATCGGTACTTCCAAAGATAATATCATCAACATATATTTGTACCAACAGAATATGATCTCCATTTTTGATTCTAAAAAGGGTTTTGTCAACTATCCCTTTTGTGAATCCACAACTTATCATAAAGCATGATAAGGTGTCATACCAAGCCCTTGGAGCTTGTTTTAAACCATACAACGCCTTTTTGAGTTTATAGACTTTATTCATCCCGATTTCAGAGATAAAACCTGGGGGCTACTCGACATATACTTCTTCTTCCAAAAGCCCATTTAAGAAGGCACTTTTTACATCCATTTGATAGACTTTAAAGTCTTTCCATGCAGCATATGCCAGAAAAATCCTTATAGCTTCGAGTCTGGCAATAGGAGCGAAGGTTTCATCAAAATCTATCCCTTCTTCCTGACATTATCCTTTAGCTACTAACCGAGCCTTGTTCCTAACAATGACTCCTTGCTCATTCATCTTATTTCTGAACACCCATTTAGTTCCAATGACGTTTTGATGTGTTGGTCGTGGAACCAGTTCCCATACATCATTTCTCTCAAATTGATGTAGTTCATCTTGCATGGCAATGACCCAGTCCGAGTCATTTAATGCTTCTTCAACGGTCTTTGGTTCGATTTGGGATATAAAGCATGCCATCATGCATTCCCGAATGGATGCACGAGTTCGTACATTATCATGTATATCACCAATGATTTGATCTTGATGATGATTTCTCAACCATTTTAGATCCGGTTGAAAGGTGGTAGGAGGTGCTCCTTCATCTATAGAGGGTTCGACTTCTTGTTGAATTATCGGCTCGTTTCCATCATTCGGTAATACTTCGGTTTGTGGTGAAGTATTCGGCAAAAGATTAGGAAAGAGTGGATAATCATCGTCTTCTGATTCTGATCCTTCGGATAGTTCTTCAATTTCTCTGTCTTTTGTCTCTTCATCAGCTTGTTTCTCAGAGATCACTACGCCCTCTTTTGATGGTTCGTCGAAGACTACGTGTATTGATTCTTCAATCACCATGGTTCGCTTGTTCAGTACTCGGAAAGCTTTACTCTTTTCGGAATATCCCATGAATATTCCTTCATCAGCACGTTCATCAAAAGCCTTTAGATGTGACTTCCCATTGTTGTGTATGAAGCATTTACTTCCAAATATGTGAAAGTATTTTACAATGGGTTTTCTCCCTTTCCAGAGTTCATAAGGTGTAACACCATGATCTTTATGAATAAGAGATCGGTTTTGAGTATAGCATGCTGTGTTTATTGCTTCGGCCCAAAAACGTTTCGGTAGGCCTGAGAAAGCAATCATGGATCTTGCTGCTTCCTTGAGAGTTCTGTTGCGTCTTTCAGCTACACCATTTTGTTGAGGAGTTCTTGCCGCTGAAAGCTGATGCAGTATACCATGTTGTCCACAGAAGTCCTGGATGACTTTGTTTACAAACTTAGTTCCTTGATCAGATCGTATTTTGACGATACTTAGTTCCTTTTCGGTTTGAAGTCTTCGGAGCAAGTCTGGAAGAACTTTCTCAGTTTCATTCTTCTTCCTTAGAAAATATGTCCATGTGTATCTTGTGTAGTCATCTACTACCACAAGAGTGTACTTTCTCCCACTTAGACTGACTGGATCAACTGGTCCAAATAAGTCCATATGAAGTAGACTTAATGGCCTTGCATTTGTGTTGAGAGATTTCGTTTTGAACGAAGACTTGATCTACTTTCCTTTTTGACATGCTTCACATACTTTATCCTTGTCATAAATTACATTCAGTAAACCTTCAACCAGTTCCTTTCTTGCAAGTTTGTTGATAGCTTTGAAGTTGAGATGGTTGAGTTTATGATGCCATTCCCAACTTAGATCTTGCTTGCTTTTGGCGATCAAACAAGTATTCGGTCTTGCTGTTTCCCATGTGACAACATACATATTTTTCCTTCGTTTTGCTGTTAAGGCAACTTCATGAGATAGTTCTGAGATAACTTGACATACATCCCGTGAGAAAGTAACTTTGTATCCTTTGTCACAAAACTGACTTGTGCTCAACAGATTGAACTTTAATCCTTCAACATAAGAGACTTCTTAGATGATTAACCCATTCTTCATAACATCTCCAGTGCCCATGGTTCGTCCACTTAAGTTCCCACCGAAGACTACTTTAGGACCATTCTTCGCTTTATAATTGCTCAGTTCTGATCTATCTCCAGTCATATGTCTTGAGCAACCGCTATCTACATACCAGATGGTCCTGTTTCCCTGCACTCAAAGATTAAGTATTTTTAGGTACCCATACCTTCTTGGGTCCTTGTCGGTTAGCGGTGAGCTTGGGCATCCATGCATACCTAGAACTCGTAAGGTTCATCCTTGGTCCACGATACCCATTAAACACGCGATAATCATAAGGGATAGCATAGTAGGCTTGAGATGACTTCGGTGAATAAACCTTCTGAAGAGGAGGTGTAGGTTTATTCGTGTTGACTCTAGTGTATGAGGTTTGTTTATGTCTATGATGGAGCAAAAATTTTGCTCTTGTCATCGGTTCATAGTCCATAATCCAATCCTCATCACTAGGATATAAAGTACCTTCCCCACCTCTATGCTTGCTCAGGAACTTTTTGAAATTCTTGACATTACTCGGGTAAGAGTTCGGTCTTCCCTGAGGCATACCCTTGCGTTGCCTCTGTGAGTAATGTTGCCTCTTGTTGCCTTAGAATTTTCCTTTAGATCGGTTATTTCCAAGTGGTTGACCATTTGCGATTCGACCATGAAGGTTCGGCACGCGAGGTCTATACCGAGGGGTCTGATGACTTCTCGGGTTACCGTTTTGGAAATTTCCTCTCGTAGGTTCCACAATACGTGTTTCAGTCGAATCATTAGATCGACTCGTTGATTGTGGTTCTGTTCCATTTGTGGCATTAATCACTGGCTCAAGATTTTCAGTTTGTCCTTGGACAAACACCAAACTTAAACCTCCACTAGTAGAAGGGTCAGTTGGTCGTGTTAAAAGAACATGTTGATAAGAGCTGGAGTGGTAACCGAGTCCGGTTCTACTCCCTGATGGTCTTTGATCATCTACCATTCGATCCATTAGTCTAGATGAATTTGTAAATGTCGCAAGTACCGCACGCAAGTTTTGCTCTCTATCATCCTTTGCTTTACACTCTTCCTCAAGAAGATGAACTTGCTTCTCAAGCTGGCTTATAGACTCAAGCATCTCAGCATTTTTGGACTTTAAGTCCTCGAGATCTTGTCTTTCTGCCAATAGCTTGGCATTCTCTTCTTTAAGTTTGAGGTGTGAATCCTCAATACCATAAAAACTCTTCATCATTTTCTCAAATGCTTCCCTAGGGTTTTCATGATATGTGGATTCGGAACTGTAATTAGAAGAGTGGTTTTGTGAAGTTACCTCTTCTTCATCAGCCATGAAACACATCTCTTCATCTGAGTCCTCTTGACTGAAAAGACAAAGAAGTCCTTTCTCATCTTCCGAGCTGTCACTTTCTGAGCTTGAACTGGAAGTGCATGATTCTTCGTTCTTTTCTCCTGACTTCTCTTCTACCGCTAGAGCTGTCCTTCGTCTGTCATTCTTTTGGTTTTTGCTTGACTCTTCGTCAGCATCATTTGACGTACTCTTCGGATGGTGATATTTTCCTGAATTCTTCTTGTAGTTGTGCTCGTCCTGATGCTTCTTGACGATGGGATATGGACATTCGGCCTTGAAGTGTCCAGGTTTTCGGCAGTTGTAACATAACACTTGCAACTCATCCTTCTCATGAGTTCTGGATCCGCTAGCCTTGTCGTTGCCTTGATACTTTGTTCTTCTCGCCTTGTCCGAGTTGTCATATGATTGATTCTTTCGCATGAATCTTTTGAACCTTCTTACAAACAAAGCCATCTGATCGTCAGTGAAGAAATCAGATGAGGGATTAGTGTTAGACCTTGGTGTTGATGATGAAGGTTGATGGTTCGCAACCAGAGCTATATTTCTTGTTTCAGTTTCTTCATCATTCTGTGCTTCCTTCTCGAACTCGTAGGCCTTTAGATCACTGAAGATCTGTGTTGTACTCGTTGTCTTGAGATCTCTATGATCACGCATGGCCACAACTTTCATTTCCCAGCTCTTGGGTAGTCCTCGGAGAATCTTCAAGTTTATCTCCTTTTGTGTTAGCTTCTTTTCGTCAAGATCATTGATCTCCATCAACAGCTTTATGAACCGAGCTTCCATTTCAGTTATGGACTCTTTTGGGTTTAGTTTGAAATCTTCAAACTTCTTCATGGCAATGGTTAGCTTGTTCTCCTTCTCTTGTTCGTCTCCATCACCTATTAGCATGAGCACATCCCAGATATCCTTAGCATTCTTGCACTTTCTTACTCTCGGAAACAAGGATTCGTCTAGCGCCTTGTAGAGTATATCCTTGGCTATGTTGTCGAGATTTACTCGAGTTCTCTCTTCGGTAGTAAGTAAGGATTTCTCCTTTGGAATCATCTCTGGTGATGTTGGATCGGGGGCAACACGATTGGGGTTAACTTGTAGTATCTGGATGGGTCCATCAGTTATCACGTCCCACATCTCATCATGCATGGCAGACAAGTGAGCCTGCATGCGCACTTTCCAATCATCAAACTTGTCCAAGTTAAACATAAGAAAATGCCTATGATGTTCCATTTTAGACATAGTGCAAAGTTTGAAAATATTTTGATGAAATTTTCAAAAAGGATCACCAGGCAGTATACACAAAGTGTTCATCGTTCAAGGTAACAGGCTCTGATACCACTTCTTGGTCCCGGTGGTAGCGATGTGAGTCTAAAAGGGGGGGGGGTTGAATAGACTCACAGGGAATTTTTTAAAACTTTTTACTTAAGAGATAAACGCAGCGGAAAGAGTATATCAAAATTTTATCTTTACTTTGCACTTAAGTTTTTCTTGTAAAGGATGTTAGGTTTGGGTGATGTATGCAATGCTATGCGTAAGGTAAATAAAGAGAGAAAGGGAGAGAGAGTTTTTATAGTGGTTCGGCTGTTAACAAAGCCTACTCCACTCTTCTTCACAACACGTGAAGGTTTGCACTATAATCTCCTTTATAATACAATCTCCGTTACAACAAGCTCATTTGATCACTAAGCCCGGCAGCCTTGTTGTTGTAGGTTTTTCAACTTCTTCCAAGTTTACTCCGCTTCTTTCTACTTCACTTGTAGAGATGGTTGAATAGATGTGATGATTCTCCAACTTGAAATTCTTGTGCTTTGCTTCCTTGATCAACTTCTTAATCTCACAAGAACTTCCAAACAAATCTGAATAAGACTTAATAAGCTTATGAATATCACACTGAAAAATTTTCACTTGAATGACAATATTTCGCGTAATTCAACCTTGTCAAAGAGAGATGGGACAAGGGTATTTATAGGTGGAATTTCAGATCCGTTGGAGGGAGAGTGAAATTCAAAACCTATTGTCCAGTGTGTAATATCCAATGGGTAGTGTTTTCTCCTTTTTCAGAATGTCAGTACTTTCTAGCCGTTTGTCCACTTTTGTGCAAGGACAAATTACCTTTTGTCCCTCAAAAAGGTGACAATCATTAAATGCTCCTTGGGATCGTTGCATAGGACCCAAAATGACATTCAGTTATACCCATTTTCAAGGCAGTAGATAAGACAACATATCAGAGAATGTCTTTGCCTTGGTTGTGAGAGAGAATGATTGACCTTATCATTTCTCTTAATTTCCTCGAGTCAATCATACTCTCGATTACTCGGTCATAAGTGCTCGGCCCTTCCAAGTTTCGACCTAAGATCCTAGTCTTCGGTTCCTCAAGTCTTCGTGTCTTCGGCTCTTCAAATGGAACACTCTTCGATCGAAGTCTTCATGTCTTCGGTATGTAAGACTCAGATCCTTAGTAAGTCAAGGATAGCTAAGGATTCGGTTACCTTACAAGACTAAGATAAAAACATAAACTATTTTAAGACACTTACGAAAATTAGGGGTCTCCTCGTATAGTTTAGTATCATCAAAATTAACAATTCGGGGTTCCTAACAGGTAAATAGTATATGGAAGTACCATAAAAAAGAGACTAAGCCTTTTAATCTCATACATGGTCAACATATCTCTTTCCCTACATGATTGGTCTTCCATTCATAACAAAATGAAATCAAGTATTTATTTAAAAAAACTGGTAATGATTGAAACCAAGAAGGGCAATATAATAGAATAATGCTAACCAGAAAATGGGTTTTTTTCAATTTGGTTATCGCGCAAGAGGCTAATCTTCAAGGCGACCAAATCGACCCGTCCTTGTTGAGATCGAAAAAAAACTTGGGCGTCAATACCAAAAAAGAAAAAAGATAAGAAAAAAAATGGGTATCATGGCGGCGGTGGCGAATGTGGTGTGGGGCAATTGGCGGTACTTGGCAGACTTGAAGAATGAGAGAGTTCCACAACATTAAGATTAGTTGGGGTTGAGAAGTTGATGGATTGTGTATGGTTGTATTTATACACAATGGATGAGATCAAAATGGCCTAGTATTGAATTATAAAATGGTAAGAGATCTCAAGAAAGGTAAAAACTTTTAATTTTTCAATTAATACCAAAAATGTTATAATTCTCCAAAAGGTATATCTTTGATATTATTATTATTACTAGTACTAGTATTTTTGCCCGTGCGATGCACGGAATGGATTTGTTATAATATATTAAAAATATTTGGATTAATATATAATTATTTAAATTAGATCATCAAATATTATATAGTACAATTGAAGATATGTTTTGGATCATTTATATTTTTTGATGTTATCATTGCTTGAGTTTGAGCAAATAATTGCTCAAGTTAATAGCTAATGTGTAGATCTACGCATGCGGTGTTATAACTTGAGTTTAAACATGTCTTTGGGAAAATTAGAATCATCTTAATCCGTAACGCTAATCAAAGTGTCATTATTCGTTTTCATAATGTACTTTTGCTCGCACGATTTAAACCTCATGTGAGAGGTTTGCACAGCAAAATTGTGAATATTATAGATTTTCCCTTTCTTCAAGAGTTTGTTGAATTGTTCGACAAATTCTTTAGAAATTTGTAAATGGATACAAATTCCCTGAGGGAATCACCCATAAATATTAATATTAATATTAATATTAATATTAATTAATAAATAAATTTTATAAATTTTATATTTTTTCTATCATGAATATACTAAAAAATAGTAATAATTCATTATGTGATTATTTTCTGTGGATAACAAATCCATTATGTGATTATATTCTATGATGCATACTGAAGTTTGATTGTCCAATATACAACATACAACATAAAGTAAAAATTCAGTATTCTAAAATAAGTCATTTAACTAATATATTATGAGTATGAGTCTAAATTATAGTATAAGTCTAAACTATAGTATTAATCCAATATTAATAAATAAATAATATAAATTTATATTCTATGAGTAACAAATTCATTTTGTGATTATATTTTGTGGATAGCAAATCCATTATGTGATTAAATTTTGTGATGTATATTGAAGTATGATTGTCTAACATACAACATAAATTCAGTATTTTGAAATAAAGCCTTCAACCAATATAATATGAGTATGAGTATGAGTCTAAATTATAGTATGAGTTTAAACTATAGTATTAGTCCAATATTTTTAAAATTTAATGCTGTAAAAAAACAATTGTATAAATGCAATATGTACCTTTAAGTCATGGAATAAGCATGCCAGTGTTTGTTGGTTGATTGCAACATGTTGATATTCCTTAGCCTAATAACAACGCATCAACCAGAGCCTTATCGAGTTTTTCCTTGTCCTAAGGGACGTAATTTGACTCCATTACTAAGCAATAAAGAGAAAGATGAGAAATGACAGAGAACAATAAAAAATATATATAATGATAGAATATCAGTTAATTAGTGATCTTTTTATATATAATGATAGAATATCAGTCAATTAAAATATGAGATGTAGTGATATTTTTATCTAATTTCCGTTCTATTTTTAATTGATTATGTAGAATATTATTATTGAAATATTTTCGTTTCATTTTTAATTTCCGTTCCATTTTTAATTTACCTTTAATATTGTTTAAAATATGTCTTTACTATTGATGATGTAGAACTGTTATTGAAATATTTCCATTCCTTTTTTTGATTAAAATGCAATGATCGGACCGTTTCCTTTTTCATTTTAGTCAATTATGGATATTTTTTATTTGTAGTCAATTATTAATATTCATTTCCTTTTATATATTCAGTTAATTAGTAATATTAGATTCATTTTCAGTCGATTATTCTTTTTTTATTTTATGATAATTAGTCAATTAAAATAATAGATGCACTGATATTTTCATTCCATATTTAATTTACCTTTACTATTGTTTAAATTTTAAAATATGCCTTTACTATTGATGATGTAGACTATTATTATTAAAATATTTCCTTTCCATTTTTAATTTACTTTTACTATTGATGATGTAGAATATTATTATTGAAATATTTCCGTTTCATTTTTAATTTCCATTCCATTGTTTAAAATTGTGAATGATTTACGATTTAATTGTGATTTGATTAATTCTACTGTGTAATATTATTGTGAAAATTTAAAATGCAATGATTTGACCATTTCCTTTTCCATTTTAATTAATTATGGATATTTTTAATTTTCAGTCAATTATTAATATTCATTTACTTTTCCAATTGACATAATTTCTATTCTCTTTTCTATTTTTAATTTTCAATCAATTATTAATATTCTTTTCATTTTTCAATTTACCTAATTTCCATTCCATTTTTAATTGATTGTGTAAAATATTATTGTGAAATATTTCTATCATAATAATTACCGTAATTACTAATAACGAATTATAACCAATTATAATTAATATTATTCTATCATAATAAATACCATATTACTAAAATGCCCATACGTTTGGGCGAGAAAATTTTGGAGGATATTGCTTTTATATATAGCATAGAGTATAGATATAGATTATTATTATTATTATTATTATCACTATTTTTGCAAACATTTATAATAGTGATTATTATCATCACTATTTTGATATGTACATATATATATAATATAATATATATACTGTACGGTACATATATATGCATATGTATTATATGGATAAATATTAAGATTACTAAGATGAAGATTTATAATCAAAGATATATATATATATTATGTATGTACGTTATATATAGATATGTAAATATATATAAATTAATATACATACGTTATATATATATATATAAATGGATGAGCTTTGTATAATTATAATATATATTATTTATTATGTATTAGTACAAATGTGGATTTAAAGGAGTCTAGGTACATTGTAGCATGTGGTCAAATGTTAGGATATACTCCACAAAATCATCCTATCCTAATATTTCTAATTGTTATGATTTATCAATTAGTCTTATTAGTTTTAATTATGATTGGCTAGGAATTTATTAGCTAAATATTTCTTCTCCTTTCTTCTCATTTTGACCGAGATTATCAAAGGAAAAAAAAAATTCTTCTCTCTCCTTCTCTTCCTCTCCTTTGGCCGAATCATTTAAAAACAAAAATAAATCATCAAGAATTAGAGAATCAAGTGTTCAATGTTAGGACTTCTATAGTTGTGTTATGTTAGGATTCTATTTCTACATTCTATTATATTATGTATACGTTATTATGTCTATCTAATATACTGAAATCCTATTCTCATCTGGTATCAGTTGTTCAGGTGTATCCATGGCCAGTATCGGTTCCCGCGACGGCTTTGTAGAGGCTTCCTCTGAACGGACCGTCTCCGACGTGGCCATGCCTCCCTTATCGACTTCGTCGTTATCATCCGCCCACCATTACGTTTCTCTAAAACTCTCGTCTCGGAACTACTTGTTTTGGCGAGCACAGATGGTCCCGTTTCTTCGGGGTCAGGGCCTGCTAGGGTTTGTTGATGGCTCCATTCCATGCCCGCTCGCTCCCGTCGTTGCTGCTGCTACGCCACCTACAGCCGCTGCTGCTCCGGCGACCACGTCTGCTGCTGCTCCGCCGCCTACAGCCGCTGCTGCTTCGACCTCTGCTGCCGCTGTGGATTTGACGTCGACTGCCTTGTGGATCCGCCAAGATCAGGCGGTGTTGTCCTTGTTGATTTCATCTCTCTCGGATGAAGTCATGCATCATGCGCTAGGCAAGGCGACGTCGCGGCAGCTCTGGGAGGCGATCGAATATTCCATAGGCGCGGCTACCAGGTCTCGGGCGTTGAGTCTGCTCGGCCAATTGCAGTCTCTTCGCCAAGGAGACGCCTCCGTCTCCGACTATCTTGCTCGTGCTCGCCTCTTGGTCGAAGATCTCTCGCTGGCTGGCCGTTCGGTCTCGTTGGATGACCAGAACTTGTATGTGTTTCGTGGCTTACGGGCTGAGTATCGCCCCCTTGTTGCCGGCCTTACTCGTGGTGCGCCGGTTTCTCTATCTGAGCTCTCGGATTACTTGAGCTCTCAGGAGTTTATTTTTGCTGAGGACTTCGCTGATGCTGCTCCTGCGGCGGCAATGGTTGCACGGCGTGGTGGCGGTCGTTCGGGTGGCAGTGGCGGATATTTCCCGCAACAGCAGCAACCGGCTCCGTTCCAGCATTCGCGCGGAGGCAGTGGAGGCCGTTCGCGCTAACGCGGTCGGGGCCGTGGCCGTTCCCGTGGCGGTGCAGTACGGTGTCAGCTGTGTGACGTCGCCGTCCACTCGGCTTTGACGTGCTACCGGTATTTCCCGCCGGCGTCTCGGCCTCAGGCTCATGTTGCAGTATCGGATGGTGCTGATTCTCTTGCTGCGCACCACTGGCTTCCGGATACGGGGGCCTCCAATCACGCTACTCCGAAATCAGCTCTTTTGGCCTCTCCTTCGGAGTACCGGGGTTCAGACACTTTACGGGTTGGCGATGGTACAGGTATGCCTATAGTTAGTATCGGTTCAGCTTCGGTAGCCACTCCTAGTCGTGTTTTCCGTTTATCTGATGTTCTGCATGTTCCTGGTTTATCTGCACCTTTACTTTCTGTCCAAAAGTTTGCTTAGGATAATGATGTTTATTTTGAGTTTTATTCTGATTGCTTTGTTGTTAAGGACCGTATCACCAAGGTGCCCCTATATAAAGGTCGTGCTTCGGGTGGTCTTTACTCGTGGCCAGTTACTCTGCGTCGTCAGCGTGCTGCTATGGTAGCTCGTGTGTCTTCCTCAGTCTGGCATAATCGGCTTGGGCACCCTCATGTTCGTGTTATGCGTCAAATACTTAATAATTGTTCTCTTAGCTCTAGTGTAGTTAGTCATTTGTCTTCAGTTTGTTCGGCTTGTCAGCTGGGGAAATCGTCTCGATTCCCTTTGCCTCGTTCTATTTCTACATCTTCTCGTATTTTAGAACTGTTATACACTGATATTTGGGGCCCTGCGCCATTTCTTTCATCTACTGGCTTTAAGTATTTTGTGCTGTTTGTGGACGATTACACTCGTTACATTTGGTTTTATCCCACGCGTGCTAAAATAGATTTGTATGCAATTTTTGAACAATTTCGTAGTCAAGTTGAACGGTCATTTAATTGCAAAATTCAATCAATTCAGTCTGATCTCGGGGGAGAATACAAAAAATTGCATAATCGTTTGTCTACTTTGGGTATTGTGCATAGCCAGTCCTGTGCCTATACTCATGAGCAAAATGGTAGGGTAGAGCATCGTCATCGTCATATAGTTGAGACTGGGCTTGCTCTAATGGCTCAGGCTTCAGTTCCTACTAGGTTTTGGGATTACGCTTTCGAAACAGCAGTGTATTTGATCAATAAAATGCCTACCCGTGTCTTGCACAATGACTCCCCTCATTTTCGGGTGCATCGTTCTCCACCCTCATATGCGTCTTTGCGTGTGTTTGGGTGTCTGTGTTTTCCGTTGTTACGCCCGTACAATCGGAATAAGTTACAGTTTCGGTTAGCACCCTGTGTATTTCTTGGTTATCCTCCTCCTTTTCGTGGCTATCGTTGTCTTAACTTAGATACTAACAAGGTTTTCATCTGTCGCCATGTGCGGTTTGATGAAACCGTTTACCCGTTTGCTTCAGCTGTGCCTTTGCAAGTCTCGCCTTCTCCGGCTGTGGAACCTTGGGGTGTTGGTCGTGTTGCGGTTGCTGTGCCTAGCCCCCCTGTTGTGGCCTCTTCGCCCACTGCGTCAAGTTCTCGCACTATCTCAGATTCGTCTCGGCACGACGTGGTTCCAGTTCAGTCTAAACCGGCTCGGGGTCGTCGTGTTAAACGCCCGACAGTTCGGACTCATGCCATGGCGTTAAGGAGCAAGTCACAGTCCAGTGTTCAGCCGGTGGCTATGGTGTCTGAATCTGTGCCGATGGAGCCCACTTGTTATTCTCAGGCTGTGCGGTTTCCTGAGTGGCGCGAAGCAATGGATCTTGAATTTAATGCTTTGCTGCAGAATCAGACTTGGCGTCTGGTTCCTTCCGATTCCGGGATGAATGTCGTCGGCTGCAAGTGAGTCTTTCATGTGAAACGAAAGGCCGATGGGTCGGTTGAGTGTTTTAAGGCGCGTTTGGTTGCGAAGGGGTTCAATCAAGTCGCTGGTCAGGATTTCTTCGAGACTTTCAGTCCTGTGGTTAAGCCGACCACGGTCAGGCTGTTGCTTTCTCTGGCGGTTTCTCGTGGTTGGTATGTTCGTCAGTTGGATGTTCACAACGCCTTCCTTAATGGGCGTTTGGCTGAGACAGTTTATATGCGCCAGCCCCCGGGTTATGAAGATCGAGAGAATCCGACTCATGTGTGTTTGCTTCAGCGCTCTCTCTACGGCCTCAAGCAAGCGCCTCGTGCCTGGTTTGGTCGTCTTCACTCCTTTCTTCTCTCTGTTGGGTTTTGTCCCTCTAAAACTGATGTTTCCCTGTTCATTTACTCTGTTGGCTCTATTCGGCTGTATTTGCTTGTCTACGTGGATGACATTCTGGTTATGGGCTCCGATCTAGAGTCTGTGACTGGTTTGGTTGCTAAGATGGGCTCTGAATTTAAGATTCGTGACATGGGTGCTCCGTCGTTTTTCTTGGGTATTGAGACTGTTGCTACAGGTGATGGTATGCTGCTGTCACAGCAACGTTATATGACTGATATTCTGAAGCGAGCTGGAATGACGGACTGTAAGGTGCTTGTCACTCCTGTTGCTTTGACTTCGAATGAGGATGATTCTGTGACGCCCTATGCTGATCCTACTCACTACCGTAGCCTAGCTGGGGCTCTGCAGTATCTCACGGTAACTCGGCCTGACTTATCCTTTGCGGTGAATAAGCTTTGCCAACACATGCATGCCCCTACTACTGGACATTGGGCTACGCTTAAGCGTGTTCTTCGGTATGTGAAAGGGACTTTGAACTTCGGTTTGCGTATTTGCAAGTCTGATTTGGTTGGTATTCATGCGTTTTCGGATTCTGATTGGGCTGGTGATCCTGCTGATCGGAAGTCTACTAGTGGGTTTGTTGTCTTCCTTGGTCGTAATCTGGTTTCGTGGGTCTGTCGGAAGCAGCAGACTGTAGCTCGGTCGTCAACTGAGGCTGAGTACAAGGCTTTAGCTGATGTGGCTGCGGAGGTCACTTGGTTGGTTTCGCTGCTGACTGAGCTCGGTTTACCACCTGCCTCACCGTCGCGACTTTGGTGTGATAACTTGGGTGCCACCTATCTCTGTGCTAATCCGGTGTTTCATGCTCGGACGAAGCACGTAGAAATTGACTATCACTTTGTTCGTGACAAGGTGGCTAAAAAGGAGTTGTTGGTGCAGTTCATATCCACTAAAGATCAGCTGGCTGATATATTCACGAAGGCACTGTCTGGGGCTCGTTTTGCTTTTCTGAGGTCCAAGCTCAATGTTGCTGCCAACCTTTCGCTTGCGGGGGAGTGTTAGGACTTCTATAGTTGTGTTATGTTAGGATTCTATTTCTACATTCTATTATATTATGTATACGTTATTATGTCTATCTAATATACTGAAATCCTATTCTCATCTTCAAGGGGTGAAAATTTTAGAGAGTCAATAGTAGGCTTGAAATTCTTGAAGATTTCTAACGACAGGTAAGTGTTTGTGTCCACTTATTAATATAATTATAATAATTTAATTTTCGAAATAAATTCATTTCTTTTTTTCTTCAATTTTCAATCAATCTATCATAATTAATAATAACCAATTAAAATTAATATTATTCTCTCATTAATATTATTCTATCATAAGAATAATTACCATATTACTAAAATACCATATTTCCCAAAGACATGTTACGGTTGAGCTGCTACAATAATCCAATGTGTTTGATTTCCTTGCACAGGTTGGGAAGCATGAAAAGACAGTGAATCACGGTAGAAGTGAATTTCAAAAATTTAATAGGTTTACAAAATTCGAAGACTTAGTTAAGGAGATAGAGAATGCTTTAATTTGGGGCGGTGTGCTCTACATAACTTTCCCCAGTAGCATTTTTCTTCTGGTTCTTCCTGTTTCTTTTCCTTGGCGCCTTCCATCTCAGAGGCTCTCTATGAAAATTTTCTTATTGCGGGATAATAATAATAATAAAACAAAAAAAAAAAAATAATAATAATAATAATAATAAAACAACACATCACCATCATCTTTGTCAACACCCATTTCCTTTTCTTTTTCTGATATTTTCCTTTTCTTTTCTTTTTCTTTTTCTTTTCTTTCTTCTTCCGGCTCTCAATTCTTCTTTCTTCCTTTTCTATTCTTTCTTCTCAAGTATTTTCACCCCGTGCGTAATAATAATAATAATAATAATAATAATAATAATAATAATAATAATAATAATAATAATAATAATAATAATAATAATAAAACGTTACCCCATTTATCATCTTGTTCTTCAACCGACAGGGAGAGAGAGAGATAACCGGAGGAGGAGAACTCGCCTGAGGAAGAAGAACTCGCCACCGTCGTTGTTCGTCTCTCACTTGCGGAGGAGAGGAGAGTTCACCGTATATACTATCCACAGAAACACAGTTGAGAATTCCCTTATTCCATTTGCTATTCAAAAGAATGGCCTCCCTAGACGATGATAGCAAGAAGTCTGCCTGAATAATGAAGGGGAAGTTCGTGACCATTTTTGTAGGAAGAAAAGCATAAATCCCAGGAGAGATATTTCCACGGTTGAGCCGTTCTCCATAAGGAAACGCAAGGGTGATCACCCACTCATCAACCTCCATTCTCCTACCAACTCTGCATTCTTGTCAAATTTATAACCGGGTTATGAAAATATATATGGTTAACTAATATAATCAATAATTTACCCAAAATAATTGTCCAATTTACCTTATAATCAATAAATAAATTAATAAATTAATAAATAATCAATAAATTAATTAATTAATAAAATCAATATTTTGACTAAAATGCCCCTAAGTTTGGGCGGGAAAGTTTGGGAGGAGGATAATACTTTTATATATAGTATAGATTTTCGCCCGTGCGTTGCACGGAATGAATTTGTTATAATATTTTAAGAATATTTGGATCGATATACAATTATATAAATTATAACATCGAATATTATATAGCGCAATTGATGAAATTGGTTGGATTGATTATGTTTTTTGATGTTTTATTTGCTTGAATTAGAGCAAATAATTGTCCAATTACCCGTGCGATTCACAGATAAATTTTTATTTATTTATTTATTTAGATAATAAAATTAGAGAAAATTATTTTAAAAAATCTAATATTGAACATGTACATTTATTTGATTATAAGATTAGTGCAAAAGTATCACTCAATTAATTGAATAATATATGACTTGTTTGTTTACAATTATCTTAAAAAGATCGATATTTAATACTCCGTATAACTTAAGTAATTATATTATTACAAAAATAAATATGGAAAAATGAGAAATAATTTAACTTTAATTACTACGGAGTATAAAAATAAATTGAACGACCAATATTTAGCTTAATTAACATAATAATTATTAGACAATTATTATTAGTCAATTACACTAAATTAATTATTTTTCGTTAATCGGAATATCAATTCGTATATACAAAAATGATTACTCCGTATTATTATATATTAAATATATTTGACCTTCTGCAGTGTTCATGTCACACGTGTACTAATTAATTTGATCAACGACATCTAAAGTTGTTGAGATGATTGATCAACCTTCTAGTAATAAATATTAATTATGTGATAAGTTAGCTGTTTTCGGAAGGAGTTTCGGTTAACTCTACGACTAAAAAGAGTGTGTTCCTAATGGAGTAGTATTTATTAATATAATTAATAATTAATATAATTAATTAATTAATTAATATTTAATTGATATAATTATAATAATATAATTGCCGATTATATTTCCAATGAAATATTAATATATTCATTTAATTTTTCCTAATATTTTAATTTTCTTTTGAATATATTCATTTCTTTTTTCCTTTATTGAAAGAATTATTAATTTTCATTCATTTTTCCTTTATAATTTTTTCCTAATATTTCAATTGTTGGTTACTAATTCTTTTGTAGAGAAAGTTATGCTATATTTCCAGTGAAATATTAATATATTCATTTCGTTTTTCCTAATATTTCATTTTCTTTTAAATATATTTTGATTTAATTTTCAATTCCAATAATATCTCATATTCTTGATTTAATTTTCTACTAATAAATGATGACTTTATGGACGTGATCTTCGTGTATACTTTTTTTTGAAGACAATTTTCGTGTATATATAAATATTACCAATTTTTATTGCACGTACATTACTGCTATTACCGTGTATAAGTGACATTAATATACTAATATTTGTTACGATTTAATGAAAAAATTAATTTAATAAAATAATATTCTGTAAGCAAACAATTCGTGTTAGTAGATTATTACCATTTGAGAATTGGTTAGAAATGGTTTGAAAATAAAATATAATAAATATTTGATTTAATTTTATAATTAAAACAATTTATTTGCATTTTTTATTTGCCTAGTATGCATGCATCCACCGTTTTTTACTTGTGTTATTATTTTAATTATTCTTATTTTGTATGCAATTTACCTTTTGTAATTAAATCAGTAGTTTTATTTGCCTATTACCATATTACCATAAATATAAATGAAATTGGCATGTTATTAGCAATTGACTAATTTTATGAATAAATATATATATGAATAATTAATAAAATAATAAATGAATAAAATAAATGATTTTACTAAAATGCCACTAAGTTTGGGTGAGAAAATTTGGGAGGATGATATTATTATTCATTTTTAAAATTCCTTAGACGGAAGATGGGGTGACATAGAAAAATAATATTATTATTCATTTTTAAAATGCCTTCTATTAATGTGTCTCTTTTTAAAACTCATAAAATTGAAGATATTTTTGTTAAGTTGTTATATGAATATAAAATGGAATAAGGTTGACCATGTTAGTAGGATATTATCATTTGAATTTTGGTTATAAATGGTTAGAAATCAAAATTAAAATACAATAAATTTTGTCCTAAATAACACTTACCCGTTCCATAAATTACTCATTTTATATATAGAAATAAGAGTACATCCGTATTGAAAGAAGGGAAAATATATATTGGTTTTTTTAATATATATTGGCCCTTCTATAATATGCGACATTATATATGTGTGTGATCATTATAAGAGTGATGCTAAATTCTATTTTTTTTCTTTTTTCTATTTTTTTTTAAAAAAAATTTGAGTCTTAATTTTTAACTCTTTATTTGGTAATATGTGATTGATTTTTTAAATAATAGTATTTGATTAATTAATAAATTAATAAAATACTTTTTAAAAAAAAAAACTTAAACGCATGATGCGTTCAATCAATTTATAGTATCAATGATTCAAAATGATTTTATTGTCATGAGCGTTATGAGATAAAATTAGAAAAAGAATGTCATTATTCATTTTTAAAATACCTTCTATTAATGTGTCTCTTTTTTAAACTCAGAAAATTGAAGATATTTTTGTAAAGTTGTTATATGAATATAAAATGGAATAAGGTTGACATGTTAGTAGGATATTACCATTTCAATTTTGGTTATAAATGGTTAGAAATTAAAATTAAAATACAACAAATTTCGAATATTATTTCAATTGAAATGGATTTGCACGGAATGGATATAACCAAAATTGAAATGGTATTCAAAATTGAAATATAATAAATTTCGAATATTAGGATGTCCTCAACCCGGCCAATCTCCTCCTTTCTAATCTATGTGGCAAGAGAAAGTTTTTTATTTATTATTATTTAATGCCATGTGTGTTGCAATAGGAGAGAGAAATTGCTAAATTAGAAAGAGGAGAGAAAATGAAAAATTGGGAGAAGGTAAATTTGATTTGTGTACTTTTTTTTATCTTTTTTATTTCCTATTATACTATTTAGCTATTATATTTATAATATAATATGCAAATTTCAAATAGTGAAAAATTTACAAAATTGATGATGTGGAAGTGGGACATATTTTAGAAGGTGAGAGAAATTTCTGGGTTAAGGATAGCCTTATTACCATTCTGTGCTAATTGTATTGTATTTGAATTTCAATTTTGAATACCATTTTGAATACCATTTCAATTTTGGCTATAAGTGGTTATAAATGGTTAGAAATTAATATTAAATTGTATGGTAATGATTTTATATATTACGACGTGTACCGCAGGACTTTATCAATTTATTATTATAATATTAAAGGATAGCCTTATTACCATTCTGTGCTAATTGTATTATATATTTGATATATACATTGAAAGCATGCGTTACCATGTTTGGATTGTTATTGTAACACTTGAAAAGTCGTCAAAATAAGTTGTAAATAAATTTTTAGAAGATTATACAATTAAGTGAATTAACATAATAGAATAAAGTAATAATGCAATACACCAAAAATATATGGTTAGTTTCAATTACTCGTTTTCTCGGGATGCTGTAAACTACTCACCACAATCTACCCTATATCCACATGCTTCGTTACTCAGGATCTCATTCTTTCCTCCCGTCTTTTGCCGCGTCATCTCCAAAACTTTTCTGTGAGAATTGGAATGCACTGCAGCTGAAAAGGTAGGGCTAAACCACAATAGCAAATATAATTAAGGAAATGAAATTATAAAATTAACTAAATGTATATCATAAATATTTAAGAATTAAGGATATGACTAAACCACAATATATTAAGAACCTTGATCCTAATATATGCTATCAACGTTGGGTGATAACCTCCACTGCGTCGCCAATCCGGTACCCCCACCATGTTTACAGTACTCATGGTTGTTGATTTTCTAGGAGAAACCGATTTTAAGAGATAGAGAGAGAAAAATAAAGGTAAAATCCGGCTCAGAATTCACAGGGAATACAAATTATGATTATAAGCAATAGTTTATATAGAAAATAAGGAAGAGAGAGAGATAGAGGTGAAAAAGGTAAGAAATTAAGAGGGGTGGAGATGGGGGGTAGTTTAGGAAATTTGGCTGATTAATAGGAGAAAAAAAAACATAATTACGCTACTGTTATAATTTATTACCATAAAATTAATATAACAAATATGTTATAATTACCATAAAATTAATATAGCAATATGTTATAATTTTGTAGAACCAATTTGACTATTGTTATAACAACGGAGATCCAAGAATAAGGCTAATTTATTACCGTGTTCACACTTAACTATGTAATCAATTCAATTATTCAATCACCAAAATTTAACCATAATAGGCACTAACTAATTTTATATAATAAATAAATAAATAAATAAAATAACTGATTTTACCAAAATGCTCCTAACTTTGGGCGGGAAACTTTGGAAGGAGGATAATGCTTTTATATATAGTATAGATATAGATATAGATATGATCGAATTGACATTGAGTCATTGTCAAGATCGAAAGATCTCGTAATTGAATCTGATCTAATATTTGACTTGTGAAGTACAAGTTTGTTGGTGAGCTTTGTATTATTTTAAGGCTAATAAATTGGTGTGAGCAAAAACTATGATATCAGGCTAAGGTTAGAGAATTGGTTTATTGCTACAAATAACACTTTTAACGTCAATTTTTTTAGACAAACGATGTCAATGTTTTTCGATGTCGTTCTGACAAATGTTATAAAATAAATGATACGACGTCGATTATAAAAAAACGACGTCATATTTTTTTAAAAAAAATTAAATTATACATATGATATCGATTTTTAACTAAAAATCGACATCGTATAATTTTAAAAAATTAAAAATAATAAACGATGTCAGTTTTTAGCAATAGACCAATGTCGTTTGTATTAAAATAAATTTTAAATTATACAAACGAAGCCGGTTTTACTAAATTAAATATTACATTTAATCAATCTAATAAATTCTACAATTCATACTAATTAATTATAATAATTTGAAACTAAAATTATAAACATCAATTATTTAATTTACTAAAGAAGAATTTTATTAATGGTGTCATTAATAAGAAACTTGGACCATATGTCTCTAACTTCATCAATCTCTGGCTGATTATAGGCTAATCTTTCAAATCTATCTAAGCTCAACAAAGTTGAAAAGAGATAAATAATTAATAAATTAGTATTTTCAAAAATTTGAAGGAGAGAATATATTTTATTAAATTACTTACCTTATCCATTCCTTTGTATTCTTGCGTGAAAATAATTTTCAACATGAATTTCATCGCATAATATCTACATTCGGTAATTCCTCTTTGTTTGGCACACTACATTTGAATTACAATACAATTAAGAATTTTTTTAATAAAAAGCAATGGCCATATTTAGTAAAATAGTTAGCTTATCAGTAAATTTTGACTAATATTGTAATGGCCCTGCTTGACTTGGTTAAAAAAAGCAATGGCCCTATTTGACTTGGTTTAAAAAAAAAAAAAAAAAAAAAAAAAAAAAAAAAAAAAAAAAGCAATGACGCTATTTGACTTGGTTAAAAAAAGCAATGGCCCTGTTTGACTCGGTTAAAAAAAAAATCAATATAAGCGTTTGGTTAATCAGCTTTTTGTAACTTCAAAATGCTAAAATTCAAAAAGCTGCTCAAAGCAACTTTTTCAATTAGCTTTTTGAGAAAAGAAATTATACCAAACATCTATCAACTAACAACTAATTTACCAAACATCTTTCTACAATCACCTAATGTTATTAACTAGTTATACTCTCTAACCCAATCGGCTAACAACTATCAGTTAATAACCATTTACCAAACAGGACCAATAAGATATATGTAATTTTTCAAAGTTTATAGGTATGATGTACTTACCAAACATGTAATCCATTTTGGTGGACAACTTTGTTTCTTTCCACACAACATGCTTGTTGCCTTCACACATCTATTAATATAAGACATATAAAATATACATAAATACTTAACATCACTATATTAGTAATAACTATTAATTATTTATAAATTTACATACGTTTCCATTATCCCTTTAACGTCCTCATCACGTGCCTTGAAACTAATGGAATCAAATCAATAAATTTCATACAATTAAGGACAAAGCGTCATTAACATTCAAGGCCCACTACAAATAAGTAATTTATTAGTTTTAAGTGAATATAATATATAATAAAAGTATATTATATATATAATTTATTGTATTAAAACGTAATCAATACTTACTTGAGAACATATAAGGCTAAATAATATTTTTTTCTTCCCATATTGCATGGTGGCATTTATATTTATTCTATTAAAATATTAATGTAAAACTATCACTCAATTAATTGAAAAATATATGACTCGTTTGTCTGCAATTATCTTTAAAAAAATATGTAATATAATTTATGTAATTATATTAGAGCAAATACCAATTTTAGTCCCACGACTATCAGCAAAATGAAAATGTTGGTCAACATGTTTAATTTCTACCAATATTAGTCTCACGATTATTGTTTTAGTACCAATTTTGGTCCCATGACTACTGTTTTAGTGCTAAAATTCATCGCGCCGGTCACCCATCCATTTAAAACGTGCTGAAATTTAAAAAATTTAAAGGTATTTTCGTCCTTTTCAACTAGGGATGGCAATTCTACCCGCACCCAATGGGTTCCCCGCATCCCCGCCCCTATGGGTTTTCAAATACCCGCACAATATGGGTAATGGGTGCGGGTATGGGGGCGGGTGCGGGGGGAAGTATCCCCGCCCCGCACCCGCACCCGCACTTATATATATATATATATATATATATATATATATATATATATATATATATATATATATATATATAGATTTGTGTTATTTTAATTTATTTATTATATAAGTTTATGTATCTTTTATAATTAAAAATGCATAATGAATTAAACTTCTTTATATGCTAGTGCCTCAGGGATTCAATTGAATTATCATCTAGCTTATTGTCTTAGTGTTTTGTTTATGAAAATTGAAAATGAACAACACAAATAACATAATGAGCAAACACTTAATTCAATTTATAATACCAACCCAATTTTAGTTCCAATTAATGAGTAACGTCATTGACTCTTATTAAATTTTAGAGTTATGTTCAAACTTATAAAAAGAATCCATGTGATAATTAGAATTATAATATAAAATTTGTATTAGATTTAAATCTAATTTAATAATTAGAATTGCGGGTTGGGTATTACCCGCACCCGCAAAATCCCCACGGGGGCGGGGATGGGGTAGGAAATTCATTACCCGCGCGGGTGCGGGTGCGGGTGCGGGTAGTGGGTAGGGAATGCGGGGGCGGGGGCGGGGGATATATCCCCCGCACCCACCCCGCCCCATTGCCATTCCTATTTTCAACTCAATATCCCAATTTGAGCATGAATAAAGATATTTACGCCCTAAGATCGATCAAAATTCGTAGTTTTCCTCCTCAAATTAAGGTAAATTGGGGAGAAAAATTGCGAATTTTGATCGATCTTAGAACTTAAATCCATTTATTCATGCTCAAATTGGGATATGATGAAAATACCCTTAACAATTTTAGATTTTTGCACGTTTTAAACGAATGGTAACCGGCGCGATGAATTTTGGTACTAAAACAATAGTCATGAATGAAAATTGGTACTAAAACAATAGTCGTGGGACCAAATTGGTAGAAATTAAACATGTGGACCAAAATTGTCATTTTGCTAAGGCCCTCCCCAATAGTCCTCTTTGGCACAAGTTTTAAGGAAAAAAACTGACAGATGAAATTTTAAAACAAATGGAGATGGTGTAATTTGGAGAAATTGTTCTCCTACAAGAAACTGGCGTGTGTCAGGATTTTGTTTAAAAAATAAAAATAAAACAAAAGTTTTGCTTCACAGTGATTCTCAATCCTTATTATTTTCTTTTTGTTTTATATTCTCTTTTATTTTCGTTAGTTGCGTAACCTGCTTTAGTTCTCCACTTTTCCTTATTATTATTTTTTAATTATTTGTTTGTTTTTATTGTTTTATTATTTTTTTTTAAATTTTTAACAAAATTTAAATATGTAATATAGTTTTAGAATTAAATTTTTAATTATAATTAAAATAAATAGAGAAACAACAAAAATGAAATTAAATATTTGTAGTTATCATTTTAATTAAATGTAATTATGTTTATTTAAATTAATTTTCATTACAATTAAAATTTATAATTCAAATAAACAAAGAAATAATTAAAATATAAGATAGTTAATGGTGGGTCCACAAAAAACTGTGAAAAAGCTTAAACCTAATGGGAAGATGAGTTTTTGAGATTGAGTGAGGGCAAATTATTGCATGGACCATGGTCCACACAGCTGTGTGGACCAAAAATAAAAAGTACATTATTTTTATACTGAAGGTACATTATTTTTGTACTGTAGGTACATTATTTAATAGTATATATCAAATAATGTACCTTCAGTACAAAAATAATGTACCTTAAAATAATGTACCTATAGTACAAAAATAATGTACCTCTAGTACAAAAATAATGTACTTTTTATTTTTGGTCTACACAGCTGTGTGGACCATGGTCCATGCAATAATGATTGTTGAGTGAGATAGTGGATGATGAAGTAGATATTTGGGCCCACAAAAATCTTGAGAAAAACCTTAAACTATTGGGGAAGGCCTAATAGTAGTGGGACCAAAATTGGTATTTGCTCAATTATATTATTACTAAAATAAATATGAAAAAAAAAAGAAAAATAATTTAATTGAAATTATTATAAAAATAAATCCAACTACCTATGTTTAGTTTAATTATCATAAAGACAATTATACTAATTTCTAATATCTATGCAATTATACTTTCATACCTATATTCCTTTTCACCATATCACATTTACTTTTTTACTCCTCTATATCTAAATGAATTAATTTTAATAATTATTATAAAAATAAATTCAACGATCCATGTTTAGTTGTAATTATCATAGTAATTAGAGAGAAGAATAGGAATAACAATTTATTTTGTTCTCACAGTATTATAATTTAATTTATTATAATTAAAAAAATTAACAACACATGTTTAATTTTAATTAAACTATTATAAAAATTTCATTATCGACATTTTCAAAAGCATCTTCCTCATCATTCATGGTTATAAAATTTTAATAACCCTCAAACCAATCAGTGATGGATAGATCAGTATCAAAATTCAAAAGTCACCAAAGAAAGAGAAGCAAGTTGAATTATATTTCATTAAATAGGTGTTTATTACATTTTGTTACTGTTTTCTTGGTAAATGTGTTAGTTTTCAAGACTATATGCATACATTTCGTGCATAATTGGCTATTATGTCTTTATTATCATTAATTCATAATTATTATATTGGTATAACATTATGCATGTGTTTCATTATTATACAATGGTAATTGAGATTAACATTTCATTTAATATTAAAGTTAATTATTAGTAATTGTGGTTAATTAGGAAAGTCCAATTATTTACTTAAGGTCTTTAAATATTAATGTGAAATGACAATAATTTTGTCTAATGTTGTTAATATGAATAAATTGTCATTGAGTTTGGGCGGAAAAAATTAGCCAGATACTTCTATTATTATACATGCGATGCATGAATACAATGTTTTATTATATATTTAAATAATATCATTAATAAATAATAACTAATAACTTAATAAGTATTAACTATTTAACTATTAAAGTGTAAAGATTTACAATATTAAATACTTTAATATTATTAACACTTAAAATATTTTTAAAATCTTTTTTTTTAATTAAAAAAAAAAAAAAAAAACCTAGGCGCCGATTAATCGGCGCCTTGCGATTTTTACAACCTTGTGAGCAATAGAGTTCAGAGGGATTGAATCCCGTACATAGGTGCCTCCTGAGAGAAGGCCACTGCAACTAGTGCATGTGCAACCTTATTATGAGATCTAGGAACTAAATTAATCGAACAAGAATTAAAAGATAACATAAGAGCCTTAGAGGCTTCAATCGAATACCCAACATATGACAAAAGACCCGAGTGAGACGAGGCTAACAAATCCCTGAGCATGGAACAGTCCGTATAGATGCACACAGACGGCAGACCACGATCCTTGAGCCAAGACAAAACCTCTTTACAAGCCAATGATTCCGTTATGAGTGGCGAAAAACAAGTGGGAAGCCGCGCATTGGAACCCGCTACGAACCCGCCGTCGTGTGCCAATAATACTGCTCCAATCGTGGCAGTTCTGGACTGAGGCTAGTAGCCTGCATCGAAGAAGCAGCGCAACATCTCTACTCCAGTCGGCGACGGCATGGCCATGTGAGGCTGGGACGGAACCTGCTGAGCGTGAACATGCCTCCATGCAGCTGCTGCCGAACTGGCCTCACGAGCCGGAGCCGGAGCCGGAAGATAGCCATCCCATACAACATGATTTCGTGCCCTCCAAATATAATACATCACTGCTAAATCAACAAACATATCCTCACTGTTAAGCACGGTAAGGGCATTTTCAAACCACACAACAAAATCATCTTCAATCACAGTAAGTACATGCAGTGAGCATTCATGCCAAATATGTCTTGAGTAGTCACACATTATTAAAGAGTGCATGATATTCTCATGAAAATTGCCACACATGGGACATGTTGGATCTATCTCCACCCTCTTTAAAATTAGATTGGTAGTAGTGGGAAGAACATTAGATAGGGCTCTCCACACAAAAATCTTCCATTTAGCAGGGCATTTAATTTTCCACAAATGTAACCATTTATCATATGCCCCAGGGCGAGTTTCAACATCTCCTATAATACGCCTATAGCCTTCTTTTATCGAATAACACCCTTTCGGGTCACCCAACCAAAACCAAGAGTCCTCATGATGTGGGTTAACTGGTACTGACATAATACAGTCAGTATTATATATAGTTACTAAATATTATAGTTTTTGTAAGTTGTAATTTGTAAAGGAATTATTAGTTTATTTCAGTTTTAATTAGTTTTTTCTTTAAAAAATGGTTTTTTAATTACTTTAATTTTATCCGATTAGAACCCGATATCCAATATTGGAAATCCGAAATGAGAAATCTGATAGGATATATCGCTTTAAAAAAATGGATTGGGTGACTACTTTGTACTCGGAACCCCAGATGGAAGGACGGACGGGATCCGTCCGTATCCGACCGATACACATCCCTAAGTTCAACTATATACATCACAATCATTTGTACTATTGAGATGCCTAAGAATTTAAAAATCACCGTGTCTATAAAACAACATACGGCTCTAGATAGCTATGACTGTCATGGTGTGATGATTGGTTACAAGACTTAATTATAATTATTTAAATATGATATATAAATAAGGAAATGAAATTATAAAATTAACTAAATGTATGTTCATAAGTATTTTCTTAAATCTCTCTTTCTCTCTCTATACATATATATATATATATATATATATATATATATATATATATATATATATATACACACACACACATACATACACACACACACACACTTATGCACTATATTAATAAGGGATAAAGGTTAAATAGACCCTCAAAATATACCCAATAGTGCAATTAGGCTTCAACTTCACAAAGCTCCAATTAGGCCCTCAAAGTTGTTATTTTGGAACAAATAACCCCTTTAACCTATTTGTGACCTGTGATTGAAGGTCAACCACTATTCTAGCCAACTCCGGGGAAGTTCCGACGAACAAGCCAAACCATAAACCTGGTGGCGTTCGGCGGTGCAGAAGGCGACTTCTTGGACAAGCCAAACCACAAACCATAAACTTGGTCGCCTTCTCGGGCAGTGAAGAAGGCGATTAAGTTGATCGCCATCTCTACAGGAGATGGCGACCAGGTCGCCATCTACGTCACTAGAGATAGCAACCAGTTGCCATCTCTAGTACACTGGAGATGGCGACCAGGTCGCCATCTCTAGTAGACGGACGAAGATGGCGACCAACCATCTCCGGTACACGTACTGGAGATGGCGACCATCTGGTCGCCATCTCCACTCATCTCCAGTGGAGATGGCGACCAACTTGGTCGCCTTCTCCACTGCCCGAGAAGGCGACCAAATTGGTCGCCTTCTACACTGCCGGACCCCACTGGGCACTGGCGACCATGATGGTCGCCGGTGGTTGATGGTTTGGCTTGTTCGTCGAAACTTTCTGGAGTTGGTCAGAATAGTGGTTGACCTGCAATCACAAGTCACCAATAGGTTAAAGGGCTTATTTGTTCCAAAATAACAACTTTGAGGGCCTAATTGGAGCTTTGTGAAGTTGAAATGCCTAATTGCACTATTGAACATAGTTTGATGGTCTATTTGACCCTTATCCCTATTAATAATACACAATTAAAATATTAATTTTGTTAATTTTTAAATATAATTATTTTAATTATAAATCTAGCAATATAAATTATAATTACTGAAATTATACTATAGAATTTGTCTAAGTATTATGTGCATATACACTTTATTATACAATTACTCCGTATATAAGAAAATGCGTACTATTAGAGTTCGCGTTCAGGTGCGAACTGGCCGTCCAGGAGAGAACTGCGGACGAATCACAGCGCGCCACGTGTCCGGAATGTAGTTGCACCTAACATTATAACTAGGTGCACGTCATGTTATAACTAGGTGCACATAGGTGTACCCAGGTGCATAAATGTTAACAAGATAAATTACTTGCACCTGCAAGTGAAAATAGGTGCACACGTGCAAGTAAAATGTATTACAAGTGCAAATAAATTATACAATGAGCATCAATACTAAGTGCACCTAATGTTATAACTAGGTGCACCTAATGCTATAACTAGGTGCACATAGGTTACACCCAGGTGCATGGATGTTAACAAAGTAAATTACTTGTATAAGTGCAAGTAAAATGTATTGCAGATTCAAGTAAAATGTATTACAGGTGCAAGTGAATTGTACAGTGAGCATCAATACTAAGTGCACCTAATGTTATAACTAGGTGCACTTAATGTTATAATTAGGTGCAACCTATGTTATAACTAGGTGCACCCTATGTTATAACTAGGTGCACCTAGGTTGCACCCAGGTGCATGAATATTAACAAGGTACATTACTTGCATTTGTAAGTGAAAGTATTTGCGAAAATATGTGCATGAATATTAATAAGGTAAATTACTTGCACTTGTAAGTGAAAATAGGTGCGAAAATATGTGCACTTGTAAGTGAAACTAGGTGCACTTTTAAGTGAAACTAGGTGTACCAAAGTTCCAGTTATTTATGAAAATGCCACCACGTCATTTTTTTAAAATTGCATCTGATTCGTTGATCTGGACACGTGGACGACTGTGGAGCGTTCTCATTTCCTACCTGGGCGAGAGTTCGCACCAGAGTGCAACCCATATTACTCATACAAAATTTAAAATTTACATCTTCTTTTCTGATTTCTAAATATAATTCTCTTAGTTATTTTCCATATTGTTTGAATTATAATATACATGAAATGCAAATAGGAATAAATTAATTTAATTATGTAAATTTTCTCTATAAATTTATCTAAATATTTACATGATTATAGACTATATTAACTATTTAAATTTTTTTTAATTTTGTATACTATGAAAATGAGTTAATGCCCAATTTGATCCTTGACTATTGTGGTTTTTATCGAGATAGTCCTAAACGTCTTTTTTTTTTTTTTTGTTGTGTTTAATGGGGTTCTACACTTTGATGATTTTACCTAATTGAGTCATCTGTTATTAGAATCGAGAACTAAATTGAAAAAACAACTATAATTGAGGACTAAATTGGTTAAAATTACTATAGTCTAAAACTAAATTGAGTGTTAATAGAGGAAAAATTACCAAGCTATCTTAACAGAGGATTCAATTAGGTAAAATCATAAAAATTCATGACCCAATTAAGCACAAAAAAGGGTTTAGGATCAAATCAAGAAAAATTACTATAATTGATGACTTAATTGAGTGTTAATTCTTATGAAAATAAATATTTGACTAAATATACGAAATTCTAACTATATTAACACATTTTAACATTTTTTTTTTTCATTTTTTCTAATTTTTTTTATTTAAATTCATAATAACAATTTTTTTCATGCACTAGTTTTTTTTTTTTTTTTTTTTTTTTTTGCTGACTCTATCACATTGTAATATCTGTTCACACATATTTTCTTAGCCTCTTGTAGCACAAATATGGTTGTTAACGAACCGAACATAAATGAACGGAGGTTGTTCGTATTCGTTTGTTAAGGATTTTGGAGTGTTCGTGTTCGTGTTCGTTTATTAAGATTTTTGAAAATCCTGTTCATGTTCGTTTGTAAAGCATTCATTACTGTTTGTTAACGTTCGCGAACATTTTTCACGAACGTATTTGTTAACGTTAGCAAACATATTCGTGTACGTTCATGAAGAGGTTTGTGAACACTTAATTACCAAACACCTGTACATGTTCATGAACACAATTCGTTCGTGAACAAGACATAATCTACGTTCACGAACAATAACTAAACAAACAACACAACTATATATGTTTGTGAACATGTTCGCGAACATTATTAAACGAACACTTAATGAGTTTGTTCGCAAACATTATTAAACAAACATAAACGAGTTTGTTCGCGAACATTATTAAACAAACACAAATGAGCTTGTTCACAATCTCTTAGAAAACGAGCTTACACTATTCAAACTCAGCTCAATCTCATAACTTTCCATATGAGAGAGTCACTACATGTCATTTGGTCAAAATTTCAAAGTTTCAACTGTAAAGTGTTGGTATATAATCCCGAAAGGCTAAAACGGTGGGTGAAACAGGTACAGAGTTTCGGGCCCGGGTCTGCCCGGCACTCCAAAGTCCCATCCCGGATCTCTTTACCGGTTTCCAAATTTCCCATTTCTGATTTCCCCTCTATGCTCCAGCTGTTCAAGCGTTTTGCAACCGTAGACAAGGAAGCTGTACTTTCCTTCTCCTCCTCGTCTCTCTCTTTCTCTCTCCATTTCATTCCGGAAATCACCGGAATCCTTGCTACTTCCTCGCCAGCAATTGCTTGGGTAGTAGCTCCGCTTTCTCCTGCTGCGTTTGATCTCGCGAAATTTTTAAGGTTTTTGGTGGTTGTGGATCTGGGATAACATCGTTGGAGTTATTAGAATTCGGGATCAACAACGAGAGATCTACTCATTCCCGATTGATTTGTCAAATTGCGTGCCTGGAGCCCTAATTTTTCGAGGTTTGGTGATTATACTTTGATAATTTGGCGGCGTTTTATGGTAATTTAGAGGTTTTAAATTGAAATGATGCTACCGAAAGCTGCGAGTGCGTCGGTTCGGGATCGAACTCATGAGTTTCATAGCATAGCAGAGCGGTTGAAGAAGTCCTTTTCGTCGGCGCAGAATGGGGCAAGTAGTAGTGCAAGCAGCAGTAGATTAGACCAGAGGTCCATGGTCGCCATGCAGTCTGAGTTCAATAAAAAGGCGTCGAAAATCGGGTTCGGTATACACCAGACGTCGCAGAAGCTCTCTAAGCTTGCAAAATGTAAGTGATGAATCATGCTTAACGTAATTTCTAAGGTCGGAATTCTACCCTACTATTTTAGTGTTCTCTTATGCTATGTGATTCAAGCTAATTGAAAAATTACACGCTGTTGATTTTGATTCTAAGTGTAGTGCACAATTAAGAGTTCGGCAACATTATAGTATTGACAATAATGTGAATGCAACTGTCATGAATCTCTTAGCTCATTTATGCTAACAATATGTTAGTGGATTGGATGCTTGGTGTAAGATCCTAGTGAATTGTAGTCTATTAAACATTACTTATTTTAACTCTGTTGAACAGCTCTGTTCTACCTCTATGATCTGCTTTTACTATGCTATGGGAAAAGGTTTGCATATTAGACTTTGAATTTCTTATTGGAAACTAGTGAAGATCTGAATGTTGGAAAAAACAAATTCAATCTTTGAAGATTCTCCCACAAAGCTTTGCTTGGGTCAGATTTTATACTTGTAAAATAACTCAGATGTTCATTCCTGGTTTTTTAAAAAGATTCCTGCTTGGCTGCTTGTATATTCTAGAGATTGAGGCTCTCTCTGTTCTTTATTATTATTAATTTTCCCTTAAAAGAAATCATGGTCTGTTCATAAAACAATAGGAGAATGTTAAAAGTATTTAGGAATACATTTGAAGGGGATTGGGGCTGGGAGGAATAGTTGATTTCATCTTAAGAATTATTATATTCATGTCATTGAGTTAATAATGCACACTTCGTTGCATTGCAGTGGCAAAAAGAACCTCTGTTTTCGATGACCCCACCACAGAGATTCAAGAACTGACTGCAGTTATTAAGCAAGATATCACTGCACTGAACTCCGCTGTAGTTGATCTTCAGCTTGTATCTAATTCACGTAATGAAAGTGGTAATAGTGACACCACTACCCATTCAACCACAGTTGTAGATGACTTAAAGAACCGCTTGATGAGTGCCACAAAGGAGTTTAAGGATGTCCTAACCATGCGCACAGAGGTGAGCACTGATGATATTGCCTTATGGCTTTATGATTACATTCTTTCTTTTTCCGGATATTTTGGATTTCTGTGGGTAAAATCAACTCTTCAATTATTCCTTTTTTACTGAATGCAAACTAGTGTTTCCTAATGCTATTATCATTTGGTTAATGACTTAATGTTCAATAAATATTCTTTGGCTTTTGGCAGAATTTGAAAGTTCATGAAAACAGAAGACAGTTGTTTTCTTCTACTGCTTCAAAGGATTCCTCAAATCCATTTGTTCGCCAGCGTCCATTAGCTGCCAAATCTGCCGCTGGTACTTCTAGCCCTTCTCCTCCTCCATGGGCTAATGGGTCAAAATCTTCTTCTCAGCTATTCCCAAGGTAAGGTTAATTGTTAGTGATGCTTCTTTTAGTCAATTATGAGAATCATGAAGCTCTTGCTCATTCTAATTTTACTGTAATCAATTTGTTTTTAACAGGAGAAATTAACTTATAGTGAATCCTATCCTTCTCTTAGGTGTTCTATGTCTTTAGTAACTTGTAAATAGACCTGGCAATTCGTGTATACGGGTTCGTTAACGGGTCGACGTGATAACGACACGAACACGATAAGGCTAAACACGAACACGACACGTTAAGGTTAACAGGTTCAAAATTGTAACACGAACACGAACATGATTTGTTAACGGGTTGACACATTTTGTTAACAGGTTTCGGATCGTGTCGACACGATATTACATGAAACCTGTTTAAACTCGCTAAATCTATTGATATATTAAAAACTAAAATTTAAAGTTAAGTTATATAAAAAAGAATTAAAACATACAATCCAATCCATCAAACAAACTAAAAAAATATTCAATTTATAACATTCATAAAATTATAAAATAACATCTAAAAATCATAATTAAAGAAGTCCATACTAGTTTTTAGAATAAAATTGAACACAATAAACATTCAAATTTCAGATTGTTGAGCATCAATAATTGGTGTATGGTCTTGGCCTAATGTAGTATATTCATTCTTAATCATGTTCATGATATATTTTGTAAAGACAATGGTTCTTACCTAAATGACAATGGTTCTTAGCGGGTTCTAAACAGGTCTGTGTAAACTGGTTAACACGATAATATTAACGGGTTAAACGGGTTCTTAATAGGTTTAACGGGTTGACCCAAGACACGAAAACATAACGGGTTCTTAACGGGTCAACCCGTTAACGACCCGGGACATGTTAAGGCTAAACACTAACCCGTTATTTTCGTGTCGTGTTAATGGGTCGTGTCCATAATTGCCAGGTCTACTTGTAAAGCAAAATCTCATGTCCAAACAGTTATCTGTGTTTTAATATTCCTTTTTTGTTTTTCAATAAAAATGGCCATAGCCAGGGGAAATAGTGTGACAGAATCTATAATTTGTGACTTTCAGATGAGGGGTTTAAGATCAAACACAAATTTTTGCTTTAAAATTTATTTAGTAGATAACCAAAATGAAGAATAAAGAGGAAAGTAATAGGTTTATGTACAGGCAGTACAGCATGTTCTTTTTGAATTTTTTTGGTCATATCCAGTTTTAAATATGCATTGTTTAGTGTATACAACTTCAATAGCCATCTACCAAAAATGTATTATTCACAAAATGCCATGCCAAGGTGTTGTATCTGAATTGAAATATGCAGTAATTCTTTTTCTGTTGCATCTTTGATCTTTCTTTCATGTCTTCATACTATAGGTTGATTAGTTAATGATAATGCTAATAAACATGGAGGAAATGTTGTTAACATATCATTTGACTGCAGTTATTGGTCTTGGCTTTGTGCATGTTCTTCCTAAACAACCATTTAGCTTTCTATTTAAAAATAATCCATTCTCCAAAATGTATATAATTTCTCATAAAATATACAGGTTATATTTTTTCAATTTCTTCCCAGAGTGGGCTTAAATTTTATTTTATTTTATTTTTCGTTTTTCTATTTTCTTTTAGTTTGTTGCTTTCCTTCCCTCTTTTCTTCTCTTGTTTTCAAATAAAATAATAATCTTTCTGATAAATGAAAAGTTCAAAAAGATTGAGACAAATTCATGCTCAGAATTCATTTGATATTGTAATTTGTACCTGGTTTTCATATATTTGTTGACCCTTGATTCATAGCAGTAGCACAATTTTTTTTTCTTTTTATCTATTCTGGTTAAAGGATACATCTTCAAAATGAACCTTATTATTATTAGTATTACTACTACAACTACTTTATTTTGATTAGTAAGTGAACCTTATTTTTGGTTTTCTAAACTTGTCTAGCAGGAAACAAAATGATGGTGAAAGTCAACCCTTACTGCCGCAGCAACAGCAACAACAACAAATGGTTCCACTGCAAGACACCTACATGCAAAGTAGAGCTGAAGCTCTTCAAAATGTGGAGGCTACAATACATGAGCTTGGCAGTATTTTTAATCAACTGGCCACCTTGGTTTCTCAACAAGGAGAGATAGCAATCAGGTACGCATTGATGTTTTTTGGCTAGGTGTTATGTGGTATACTGCAATCTGGTTCGCATTGACATTTTTGGGTTTAGTGTTCATAGTATAAAATTAACTTTCTGGAGTCTACCTGATCATGCATCAACAAGAAGAGAGAAACAATAAACCAATAGTAAATGGATTAGAAACCAGGAAACTCAAGATGCAATAGCAAGAATGATGGAAAGACTACCTTATTAATTCTGTTTAGGTTTTAGTTTGTGGCCAGATAACAGTTACATACTTTTGGATTTTGATGGAGAAGTGTAATGGAATTGTGTAATGTGATTTAATAATGAAAACACCAACTTTGGTGACGAAGGAAGATAATCCAACCATTTTACTAATAGCATGGAAAACAGTGTATAATGAACTTGGTTATGGTTGTAACAAGTAAAAGTTCTTGTAGCTTCATGTATAGTCTGTTTCTGTTTGTTGAAAATTTATTTTTCCTCTTTTCTTGTCTTTTTGAGGAAGTAATACCAGAGAGAAAGTCTGTTTCCCATAATCAAGCTCATTAAACTTTTTTTTTCTCCGACTTATCAGCAAAACCAAAGGATTTGTCTTCTGCCAAAAGGAGAAAACCGTGTAGTCTGTTTCTGCTTGTTTGAATTTATTCTTCCTGTTGTCTTTTTGTGGAGTGATGACAAAGATGTAGAAAATATATAAACTTGTCTTTGAGTGAACTGAACTATAACTAGTGCAAAGTAATATGAATAATTAGAAGCAACATAGAGCAGGAGTAGGACCAACATGAATCCATTTTTACCCAGGCCCGGTGCAATCTGCAAGCCTGCTGGCTTTATTGACTTGTTAGTTGTTAGTGTTCAAAGCTAAGAATACCTTTATTAAGCACTAAGCAGAAATCATGTTTCTTGGCTACATCTCTTGTAAACTAATGTGAACTCATAATTGAAAAGATACATTGAAGAAGCTCTGCATGCCGTTTCTTTGTCCCGCACTACAAACTACTTAATTACCATGTTGTCATAATTGTTTGAACAATCTTGTGAATGAAACCGAAACCTGTATAGCAGTACAGCGTTCAAGGCTCATCTTTTCTCATTGCTATTTTTTCTTGAATCATAATGAAAATCTATTTACGAAGTACTACTCCTTCCACTCCAAATTCGTTGTTCTAGTTACTGTTAAAAACACATTTTGAAGACCTTGGAGAAAAAAGGCATCTTTCCACTTTTTAACTTCTCTTAGGAAAGGTAATGTGAGAAAGTGGAATTGTTTATGGTGTTTATTTTTTATGAAAGTGGAGAATATTTTGGGACGTAGAAAAAGAAATATGGATAACAAATTTGGATTGAAGGGAGTATATGTTAAATGCAACTTCAATAACAAATTGCCCTACTATTGCAGGATTGATGAGAATATGGATGACACGCTGGCAAATGTCGAAGGGGCACAAGGCGCTTTACTCAAGTATCTCAACAGCATCTCATCTAATAGGTGGCTGATGATTAAGATATTCTTTGTGTTGATTTTCTTCCTCATGATTTTCCTTTTCTTTGTGGCATAGTAAGAATGGCAAATATAGTAAACGGCAATATATTGAAACAAGAAAATCATGCATTGTGAAGATCCTCTTTTTTTTTTTTTTTTTTTTTTTCAATACCTTAATCATAAGAATTTTGGTATTTGCATCATGTAGCAGACATTTTCTGTCATATATGTTTCTTTGACTTGTGAAACATATTACTATCATCTTTTGGGCTTATATTTGAAACTGACCCTAAGGAGTAATTTTGTTCATTGTAAGTGAAGCATATTTTAAGTTGGATCGGATGCAGGCATAGAGAACTTATTTGGTCGTATGCCTATAGTGTTGGTTTCCAGATTTTCACAAAAATTTCAAATAAGTGATGGCAACGGGGTGGCAGTGGGGAGTATGCAGGCATAGAGAACTTATTTGGTCGTATGCTTATAGTGTTAGTTTCAACATTTTCTCAAAAATTTCAATAACGGGATGGCAACGGGGTGATGTTGGGGAGTATACTCTTTGACCCCAGCCCGATCTCTATTCCTGTTTCTGTTTGGAAATAGAAAATTGTTCCCATATTGGTATGTCAACTCCATATTGTCACGCTGTTTTTGGGAATAGAAATTCCCATCTTGGAATTTGCAACTCCATATAGTCAAATGAGTAGTTTAATATAAATTTTAATATTCAAGTAAAAAATAAATAAATATTAATCTAGTATTTGTTTTTAGTACTACTGACTCTGTTACAATATAGTATCTGTTCATAGTTACTTCTCAAAGTACTAAAGCACAAAGAGTCAACAGTTACCTCCACTGAGGTTCGAACCCACTCCCATCATTCATGTAAAAATGTAAACCGGGACATCGGGTGTCACTAGATTACAAGGTGTTTGACTTAATCTAGTACTTAAGTCAAGAGTTGTAGAAATGGACTAAGCTTATCTGTTTGGTCCGCCTTGCTTTGCAATAAAGGCGGTGCGAGTTTTGATTTTCGAGGCCTGCCAAGTGCCAAAGTGACAGGTTTTAAAATTTGTCTTGTCAAGTATGCCTATATCTAAACACACACCAAGGATGGGGCATGTTATCCCTATTATTGTTGAAAAAATTGTCATCTATTATGAAATAATAATATTAATACTAATAATATAAATATTTATAGTAATTAGAGGAAGAAAACTGAGAGCAAAAGAAGAAAGGAGTCAATGATATTTGATGAGAGATGATTTTTTGGGATGGATTTTACAAAGAGTTTGGGGGGTATTTATAGTCTCCAAACATGAATAAACAAATATTAAAGGTATAGGCATAGGCATATAATTATGCTAGTCTATATGGATAAGCTTAAGCCTAAGGATATGGATAAGCTTAAGCCTAAAAGGATATGGATAAGCTTAAGCCTAAAAGGATAAGTTTTGCCCGGAAATGACTGTTCGATTCCTTGCTTGGACATCCACCATTTTCCTTTTAATTCATAACACCCCCCCTTGGATGTCCAAAGGAGGAACATTATATTGCCTCGTTAAAAACCTTACCAAAGAAAAATCCAGTGGGAAAAAAAACTTTGGTTAAGGGAAAAAGAGTACAATAATATGCTCCCCCTGTTTATGACATCAATGAAGATCTTTGAGATGGCGCATACCGATTCCACGAACTAATTTCTTGAATGTAGTTGTTGGTAGTGCTTTGGTGAATAAATCAGCTAAGTTGTCACATGAACGGATTTGTTGAATATTGATCTCATTTTTCTTCTGAAGGTCATGAGTGAAGAAAAACTTTGGCGAAATGTGCTTTATTCTATCTCCCTTGATGTATCCTTCCTTCAACTGAGCGATGCATGCTGCATTATCTTCATATATGGTTGTTGTTGTATTATCCACAGACAGACCACATGCTCCTCTGATGTATTGAGTAATTGATCTAAGCCACACACATTCCCGACTTGCTTCATGAATAGCGATTAGCTCAGCATGATTTGAAGAAGTGGCAACCAATGTTTGTTTAGTGGAACGCCAAGATATGGCAGCACCTGCACTCATAAATAAATAACCAGTTTGGGATCGCGCTTTATGCGGATCCGAAAGATATCCAGCATCTGCGTATCCATTCAACTCCAATTTGGAATCTTTTTCATAAAATAGCCCCAAATCAATTGTTCCTTGGAGGTAACGCAATATATGTTTGATGCCATTCCAGTGCCTTTGTGTTGGACAAGAACTATATCTTGCTAACAGATTAACAGAAAATGCAATATCAGGCCTTGTGTTATTAGCAAGATACATTAGTGCACCTATTGCACTAAGATATGGCACTTCCGGACCAAGGATTTCTTCATCATCTTCCTTAGGTCGGAAAGGATCCTTTTTCATCTCAAGGGATCGAACAACCATTGGACTGCTCAATGGATATGCTTTGTCCATATAAAATCTTTCAAGGACCCTTTTGGTATAATTTGATTGATGGACAAATATCCCTTTATCCAAATGTTCAATCTGTAGGCCCAGACAAAATTTTGTTTTTCCAAGATCTTTCATCTCAAATTCCTTTTTCAAATAATCTGCTGTTTTTGGAATTTCATCAGGAGTCCCGATGATGTTTAAATCATCAACATAAACAGCGATTATAACAAATCCATGACTAGATCTCTTTATAAAAACACATGGACAAATTGGATCATTAGTATAACCTTCTTTTAGTAAGTATTCACTAAGTCGGTTATACCACATGCGCCCTGATTGTTTCAGTCCATATAAAGATCTTTGTAACTTTATCGAATAAAGTTCTCGAGGACTTGTTTTATGCCTTTCTGGCATTCTCAATCCTTCAGGGACTTTCACGTATATGTCACTATCAAGTGAGCCATACAGATAAGCTGTTACAACATCCATTAGTTGCATATTTAGCCTTTCATGCACAGTTAGGCTAATGAGGTATCGTAATGTTACAGCATCCATTACAGGGGAATATGTTTCATCATAATCGATACCTGGTCTTTGAGAGAACCCTTGAGCCACGAGTCTTGCTTTGTACCTCGTGACCTCATTTTTCTCATTTCTTTTTCGGACAAAGACCCATTTGCAATCCACAGCTTTTACCTTTTCAGGTGTTCGAATGATTGGACCAAATACATTTCGTTTTTCAAGAGAATTCAATTCTGCTTGCATTGCTTCTTTCCATTTAGGCCAATCGTCCCTATTTTGACATTCATGAATGGATCTTGGTTCTTGATCCATTTCATCATTCATGATACTTAATGCTACATTATATGCAAAGTAGTCATTCAAACTAACTTCACTTCTATTGCATATATCTTTAGCATTAGTGTAATTTATCAACATTTCTTCATTTTTCTCAATTTCTGGCGAATGAATTTCTCCAGAGATCTCATTCCCTTCAGATTCATTTCTTTGACTTTTCTCATGAATGTCATTATTCTCACAAAGATCATTCTTTGTATTGACCCTTTTTTTTCGAGGATTTTTATCCTTCGAACCAATAAGTCTTTCGCGCTTTAGGCGTACTTGAGATTCATTCCCAGTTTGATCTTTTGGAATGTCAATACTAGCAGGGACATTAACTGCTGGGATATGAGATTTTGTTACCCTTTTCGGATCAGCAAATGCATCCGGCAGTTTATTTGCCAATTCTCGCAAATGAATTATCCGTTGAACTTCTTGTTCACATTGTTGAGTTCTAGGATCTAGATTAAGCAATGATGGAGTATTCCATGTTATTATCCTTTCCACAACTTTATTTTCTTCTCTTAATGTTGGAAAGAATGCTTCATCAAAATGGCAATCTGCAAATCGTGCAGTAAACACATCTCCCGTTAATGGCTCCAAATATTTAATTATAGAGGGAGATTCATATCCAACATATATTCCTAATCTCCTTTGAGGACCCATTTTAGTCCGTTGTGGTGGAGCAATAGGAACATATACTGCACAACCAAATGTTCTCAAATGAGAAATATTAGGTTCCTGACCAAAGACTAATTGCAGTGGAGAATACTTATGATAACTTGTGGGCCTAATACGAATTAGGGCCGCTGCATGCAAAATTGCATGCCCCCATACATTTGATGGGAGTTTACTTTTCATAAGTAATGGTCTAGCTATTAATTGTAGCCTTTTGATAAGTGATTCTGCTAGACCATTTTGCGTATGAACATGCGCTACCGGATGTTCAATATCAATCCCAAGTGATATACAATAATTGTCAAAAGCTTGGGATGTAAATTCTCCAGCATTATCCATTCGGATTGATTTAATTGGATGGTCAGGAAAATGTGCTTGTAGCCTTATTATTTGAGCAAGTAATCTCGCAAATGCCATATTACGAGATGATAATAAGCACACATGTGACCATCTTGTTGACGCATCAATTAGGACCATAAAATATTTAAATGGTCCACAATGTGGATGTATAGGTCCACATATATCACCTTGAATGCGTTCTAGAAATGCAGGTGATTCAAAACCAACTTTGGTTGGTGATGGTCTTATAATCAATTTCCCTTGAGAACATGCAGAACAGAAGAATTCATTTCCTTGAAATATTTTATGTTCCTTCAAGGAATGGCCATTTGTATTTTCAATTATTTTTCTCATCATCACGTATCCAGGATGACCCAATCGGTCGTGCCAAATCTTAAAATCAGTTAAATTAGTAAACCTTCCGTTTACACTAAGATTGGCTTCAATGGCATTTATTTTTGTGCAATATAAACCAGAGGGAAGTGCATGGAATTTTTCCATCACATATTTCTTTCCCGATATTGCCTTTATAATTTGAAGGAATTCTTGATTCATTTCCTTAACAGTCTCAACATGATATCCATTACTTCGGATATCCTTAAAGCTTAGCAAATTTCTATGAGACTTTGGAGAGAACAATGCATTATCAATAATCAATTTTGTTCCTCCAGGCAATAATATATAGGCTTTTCCAAAGCCTTCAATCATTTTTTCACGACCACTTATTGTAGTGACAAATGCCTCATTTCTTTTCAACAGGCAAAAATATTTTGCACTTTTAAGAATTGTATGTGTAGTTGCACAATCAACAATACATACATCTTCTTCATTTGCCTTGGAATTAACCACAAGTGATGATGTATTCATTTCTTCAAATAAAGAAATAGATTTTATTAGATATATTACAAAAGCAGTACAACAAAAGTAGAAAGATCTAAACGATCTTAAACATACAACAAGCTTGAAACATTAATTTAGATTTTTAACTGGCCCAAGATAATCTTCAACATCCAACTGTGTGTCAACAAAATCGTCTTCCATAAAAACATTGTTGGACTCTATATTTGTTTTTCCTTTCAGGGATGCCTGATAGAGGTCCACAAAGTGCTTTGATGTATGACAAACATGCTCCCAATGGCCAGTCATGCCACAACGATAACATACACTTTCAGTACGTTTGGGATAATTTTCACATTTGTCCTTATCATGTTTTGCACCATTACTTTCCCCTTTTCGGTGGTAATTTTTATTCTTGAAATTGTAACCACCATGACGACTTTGTCCATTACCAGGATTATAACCGCGGTATCTTCCATTTCCCCGTCTACGGCTACGGCCACGGCCACGGCCCTTAGCATTATTATTATTATTATTATTATATGACACACTATTCACCTCGGGGATTGGGATTGAGCCAGTAGGACGTGCTTCGTGGTTTTTCAACAACAGCTCATTATTTTGTTCAGCCACCAGAAGACATGAAATCAACTGGGAATATTTAGTAAAACCCTTCTCTCTATATTGCTGTTGTAGCACAATATTCGATGCATGAAAAGTAGAGAAGGTTTTTTCAAGCATATCATCATCAGTGATTTTCTCCCCACATAACAACAACTGAGAGCTTATTTTAAACATAGCAGAATTATATTCGCTCACAGTTTTAAAATCTTGCAAACGCAAGTGAAGCCAGTCATAACGGGCTTTTGGGAGAATTACTGTCCTCTGGTGGTCATATCTTTCTTTCAAATTTTTCCAGAGTTCATAGGGTTCTTTCACAGTAAGATATTCATCTTTCAACCCTTGGTCAAGGTGATGGCGAATGAAAATCATTGCCTTTGCTCGATCTTGAATCGATGCATCATTATTTTCTTTAATAGTTTCACCGAGACCCTTTGCATTTAGATGCATTTCAACATCTAATACCCATGACAGGTAATTTTTTCCAGATATATCAAGTCCCACAAATTCAAGATTTGTAAGGTTTGACATATTGGTAATATTATATAAAATATTACGTAGTATAAAATAAAATATGTAAGTAAATATTACCTAAGTGATGGTTGAACCCGAGTTATCGTGCTGATAACGTATTATGAAATAATAATATTAATACTAATAATATAAATATTTATAGTAATTAGAGGAAGAAAACTGAGAGCAAAAGAAGAAAGGAGTCAATGATATTTGATGAGAGATGATTTTTTGGGATGGATTTTACAAAGAGTTTGGGGGGTATTTATAGTCTCCAAACATGAATAAACAAATATTAAAGGTATAGGCATAGGCATATAATTATGCTAGTCTATATGGATAAGCTTAAGCCTAAGGATATGGATAAGCTTAAGCCTAAAAGGATATGGATAAGCTTAAGCCTAAAAGGATAAGTTTTGCCCGGAAATGACGTGTTCGATTCCTTGCTTGGACATCCACCATTTTCCTTTTAATTCCTAGCTTTGGGTTGGGTAAGTTAAGAGTATAGTTGCATGTTAGTGTGTTCTTGAGGTTAGGAATAGTTGAGCAATCGTTTCTTTTCAATCTTTCGTTAAATCTTCGTTTCCTTTGAACTCGTTTCGTTCCGTTTCGTTCCATTTCGTTTCTAGTTCCCGTTAGCTTTGAGCTTCGGGGACGAAGCTCCTTTTAAGGGGGGTAGAGTGTAACACCCCGTAAATTCGTTCAAGCCTTTCGTTGTTAATTAATTCCTTGGGCAATTTAATTGTTTTAATTGGGCTAATTCTTTCAATTTAATATATATATACACTTATATATATATATATATATATATATATATATATATATATATATATATTCATGAGCCTAATTTAATTATTCTAATCAAGAGCCCAATTGATTGAATTATTCTTGTAAGGGATTTTTATTCAATTTGGACCCTTACAATATTGTAATTAAATATTCCTACAAGCCCCATTTATTGATCTTATATTATATAATGTATATATATTGTTCCTAAGACATTTCTATGGGCTTCCTTGTTTTAATTCTTATATTAATTATAAGGGATGATTCCATTAGCCCATTTTGCTAGTCTTGAATATATACAATTAATTCTTCTAGCCATCATATTATATATTTAAGCCCAACTCATATTAAAGTCTTACACCCTAAATATTGTATGTATTCTTAGTATATAATTTGAAAGATCAAAACCCCTAAAAGCTTTCACTCCTCTTCCTCCCTCTCTACACTCTCACGCCATTTCCCTTCTTCATTGCACCAAAAATTGATCTCCATTTTCCCTACAAGTTTTCAAGTAAAGATTGCTCTTTTATGTTTGCTTAGGAGTGGGTAAGTTCATCTAGCTAAGAATCCATCTTGTATTTTGTGTTTTTGTTAGTCTTTTAGCATATTCTTATAATGTTCTTTTGGGGTTCTTTGGGTAAAGATGATCAAGGTGAAGGTGGGGCATTGTGATCTTGCTTAGGGCTTGTTGGAGTTGGAGAAAGCTATTCAAGGTAACCACTATGTCCATCAAAACTATTTTATTCACTCCTAATCTATATAATGTTCTTGGTGATTGGAAATCCTGAAAATTCCTTGTGATTAGCCTATTTTGTTGAATCTATTTGTTGGATTTCATCTTGATCTTTTGATTAGTGTTGCATGATCATTGATGGTTTGGATTTCCATGTTTTTGACCTCTAAATTGGATGAAATGTTGATATATTGGGTCTGATTATACTCTCTGGAAATTTGATTTTCGTGTCTGCTGTTGAATTCTGGAACTGGGAGTTGTATTTGACCTTGCGGAGGTCCTCGGCGGCACAATGTAACCCGCCGAGGAGTTCCGCAAGGCCAAGGCGGTAGGGTTGGCCGGATGATGGTGATCCGTTGAGGCAGTCCGCCTCCTTCCTGCGGAGGAGTGCGGCGGAGGACAGTGTTCCGTCTGAGTGTTCCGCAAGTACTCTGGGAATCTGCTCCCAGAGGCTGTTTCTGTGATGTTGTTGTCTGTTGTTCCTCCTTTGTTTCTGATTATTGTCGGATTGTTTTGTGGAGTATTTTACCATGTCTTTGGAGTATTTATCCATGCCTTTTGTTGGGTATTTACTACCTCGTCTTGGAGATTTATTCATGTCTTTGGTTTCCCTTTTTGTACTCTTGGTCTATTGATTCTTGATATTCATTTACCTGGGAGTTTGTTTGTGTTCATAGATGAGATGAACACTTTGTTTGGTTGTTTTGGGATGATGTTGGAGTATGAGTATGTGATGTTGGTTTGTTGGTATCGTTGGAGTTTGTTGGGTGAACTAGTTGTGCTACTATTGTTGTATTCGGGTTCATTACCCCTGTGATTGGGTTCATTACCCCTGTGATTGGGTCGATGACCCCTGTGATTGGACTTAGGTCCCTGTGATTGGACTACGGTCCCTGTGATTGGGCTCATTACCCCGTGATTGGGTTCATTACCCCCGTGATTGGGTCGATTCACCCCTGTGATTGGACTTCGGTCCCCGTGGTTGGGTTTTTACCCCTGTGCACTTGGTTCTTGTTTGGAGCTGGGTTCGGTATGATGATTGGTGTGAGGTTTGGTTGTTGGTGTTGGGTTTTCTTTCGGTTCTTTGGTTGTGAGTCCTTGTTCACTTGGTTGATACCTCGTTATTCACGATTCTGGTTGATTATTCCTTATGCTCGTGTTTAATTGGTATCTTGGTTATGACTCGTTTGTTGTCTTATGCTTTCATCGTTGAACTTTGGCTTTCTTCGGATGAGTTTTGGCTTATGATTTGTTCAGCTTATTGTTGTTGAGTATCCGTTTTGAACTATTGTACAGTTCGTTGGTGTTTATATTCTATATGGGTGTGTAAACCTATTTACAAGCTTATTATATATCTATATCTCCTTGCGGGTGTGAATGGTGGTTGCTTAGCATTCTTTTGCTAATGGTTCTTTGCGTGTTTTCCAGGTATGGAGTAGTCTACGCGAGAGCGCGCTAGAGTTTCCCTTTCTGAGGATGCGTAGACTTAGTTTACCTTGTTTAGACTTTGGTTTTGGGCCTGTGTGCCTTGAGATATTATGATATACTCTTGACTAGTCCGTTGGGTACTTTTGGATATTTATGGATTATGTTTGAGGATTTATTCAGTCTTATGATATGACAGTTTAGTTTATTCTTATGTTTAGCCTGTGCATCTAGGCTGTGTTTATACCTAGATGTGGCATGACGCCCTTAGGTTTTAAATTCGCTTCCGCTATGTTTAGTTTGTTGGTTGAGATTGGCAGCTTTTATGTTAAGTTTTAGCTATCTCAGCCTGTGTGAGGTTGGGGTGTCACAAGTATGTTCCTCAGTGCTCGACTCTTCTTCTTCTTGAGGTGAGGTAGAGGGATGAACAGATTGATCAACCTCTTGCAAGGTGCATTGAGGAATATTCTTGGTGATGTTAGGGTTGATCTCTTTCTCGACTCTACTTGATTCTTCAATTTCTGGAGGTGTAGGAGATGAATTATTTTGCCTTTGACTAGAAGGTCTGTTCGGGTTCTTGTGCCTCATCACCCGAATCATTAAAGCTGGAGGATTCGGTTGATTCATCGGCATGTTCAGGTGTTTCTTTGGCTTGAGCACTATCAAGTTGAGTAGATGGATTACCTAATGGCTCGGCCTCATCATCTGAAGAGGTTTGAACTTCCTCAGTTCCCTCAGCTGAGTCATCTTGTTTTGATGCAGAACCATCAGTTCGATTTTTAGTTCCACTCGTGCCAACACCTGGGTGACTATCTTCGATGGTTGACTGAAATTTTGAAATAGCCTTAACCTTCGTGAGAAGTCCCTTATCTGTCCTTGCTCGATCTTCGGGAATCGCATCATCTGTTCCTTGTCCTTTACTCTTTCTACCATCTCGACCGGCCATCTTCTCTCTATATACTAGTGCCCATCCAATGGAGCGCCCACTGCTCTTCTTCCCACATAAGGCCTATTGTCTAAGATAATTTCAAGACTAGACATGCGCCATTTTTGCCAGTCATGCATGCGCCATCACGTAGTATCATTTCTCGTGAAGGCTCTTCAGGGTTGTCATCGGGTAGGATTGGGGCACCGAGAAGCTCTTCATGTGTAATTTATCTTGCTAGCTCGGCGTCGTCGTTTAGCTGTAATGAATTCATCAGTAGTGGATATTGGCAACACTTCGGCTTCCTCGCCAATAGCTGGTTGAGATCCAGCGGTCACATCGGTGTACTTTTTGGTAATAAGCCACAAGTATATAAACTTCATCTTCGTCTTCTTTCCGCCGCGTTATCTCCTTCAGCATTCTGCCCTTTCTTCAATCATCGAAACCCTAACTCTCAGTCTCTCTCTCCCTCCCTCCCTATCTCTCTCTCTCTCTCATATTCAGTCATTCACATCCTTATCTCTTTCATTCTCTAGTCTACCTTTTCTTTATACATACAAAAACGATCCCTGTCCTTGCGCTAAAGCGAAGCGTTCATTCGTCGACTTTCTCCTGGATACGCTAAGCCTACAGATCTTTATTTGGAATTCTCTGAGCTAAAAAGAAACAAAGAAAATCGAATTGTGCGGCCTTAAACTACTCAATATTACAGTATTCAGTCACTAGGTTTATAGAAATATTATAAATAATAGAAAAATCTAATTCAGTGTCCGATTATCGTTGCTGGGTTTTGACGAAAGGTTGGATTTTGATATTGATCTTGTTGATTTCCGTTTGTTTTATTGAATTTGAAAGTTTGCATTGTAGTCCTAGAATTTGGAATTTTACGTTCCTGTTCCTGTATTTGTTCAGCTCGTGAGGTTTGAGTTTTGGATTAGGAAATGGTGGGAGGTGGGAACAGGAAGGACGATGGGTCGTTTGTGGTGACCAATTCCAATGTTTTTGCGGCGCTTGATAGTTTGAGGAAGAAGAAGAAGTCTGATAAAGAGAAGGGGTCTTCCAAGAAGAAGACAACGGCCGAGGCTGCTAAGGAGTCGCAAATAATCTGGTCTCCAACTACATTGAAGGTGAAATCATGGGCTGATGTTGATGATGATGACGATTACTTTGCTACTACAGAGCCTCCTCAATCTTCATGGGGTCTTAATCTACCTGAAAAGAAATCCGAGCCTGTAGAGGTATCTGTCTAAATAACCTTTAGTTGGTTCCTTAAGTCTCTCTCCTCTCATTTATATGTATGTATATAACAATGTTATTATTGGATCTTATCCATATACTGGGCATGGAGATATTTCTGAATCATCTAATCTTGCTCATTACCATTGATGCAGAAGTTATATGAAATAGGCATTGAATCATAGTACTCAGTAAGAAAATGGTTGTATCTATTCTTTGATGGAAGCTGTAACACCCCAATTTTCAACTCTTACATTTATTACAAATCCGTAATAATACATCAGCGGAAGCTTACATCTTATCAGCAGAAAACTGGGTGCTACCGCCACACCTAGAGTGAATTTTATCACCTCTTTGACAAACTCCACCCTAAGTGCACAGGCTAAACTTACAACACCAACATACTACAACAACATCATAGTAGGCCTCAACCTGCACTTCTCTTCTATTCTGAGCTCATCGGCCACATAGGTACTCACTAAACTGCATCTGATAAAGGGCACAATGAAGTGCAGTTAGCGCGACGGCTAAGTAAGAAAATCCATTGTCACTTTAGAGTAGACAAAGGTTTGAAAACATAGATAATCTGAAAGTTTTATAAAGTGTTACCCATGATTTGAAAATCTACCGGTAACCAAACAATTTATGAATAACATAAAAGCGTATAAACGCTAAATCTTGTAAAGCTTTTCTCAAATAAGAATAATGGCATAACTTGCCGCTCAAAATCATTTACATGCCCTTTTTGGACAAGTTTGCAAAATTTCACATTTCCAGGAATTCCATCATTTTCAAATAGAACCGCAGCTCTAATGCTCATAATAATCTGAACCGCAGCCCAGAGTAACAATAATTTTCATTTGCAGATAGAACCGCAGCTCTATAATAATCTGAACCGCAGCTCAGAATAACAATAATTTTCATAGCAAATAGAACCGCAGCTCTATAATAATCTGAACCGCAGCCCAGAGTAGCAATAATTTTCATACTCAAAAATTCCACTTAGTTTCCCCTGAGTAAGCACGAGGCTTTTTTTTTTTCATAACTCCCTCTCTTCTCAGCGAATAGACTTCGCTCTGCAGTATGAATTGATCATACAAACCTCGGGCCATGGCATTTCCAGCCTTCCCGTAGGTCTCCTTGTCCCAACCTAGGGCCATGGCACTCCAGCCCTCCCGTAAGTCCACCCTTATTCCAACCCCGGGTCGTGCATTTAAGCCTTCCCGAAGGTCCCCACCTTGTTCCAGAAACTAAGGGTTTGAAAACATTTTCCTTCCTTCAGTTTTTCTTTCTTAAATCATTTCTTTTGGACATAATTCACAATTGAGTCCAATACTTAAAATTGGCTACCGCATTAGCCCCTAAAGGATTTTCAAAATACTTTCAATGCCCGCAGGCTTTTCAAACATCATTTTCTCATCACTCTCATGTAAAGTACACACTTACAAAAGTGGTATTTTCCCCAAAAATAAGGTTTTGACAACCTGTTTACCAAAATAGCATACGTTCTGCAACGTAAGTTTTATAAACATTTTTACTTGTCGAAAGGCTTTTCAAGCATAGCTCAAGCACGAACAAAGATTGGAAGAAAGCATAATTGGACACAAGCTGGTCACTCACCGGATACTTCATCATATACAATACTAGGATATTCTTGGATATACTTCATATTCAAGTCCCATACTTGAAGTCAATCCCGCTAGTTATACACTTGTATATTCTACTAACACTACATATATCCATTTCCACTACTATTATAATAATAGTATGAACCCATAGTCAATCACTTATGAATCAATCGATTCATAGCACCGTTAATATTAACATCCTTAACCTTATTCCTTATCATGAATCTCAGTTCATCTTACAATCCAATCATCATCGGTAACCCATAATCATGGTTCCACAATTAACTAATAATAGATAGTTATCCTTGTCACTATCGACATCAACAACTTCCACCATGATCAACACCATTAGATCATAACTTGAGGATATCGCACATCCATAATCGATACTTAGTCACCCATAATCCAATAATTGACCTTAATCACTCTTAAACATTAATTATTGTCATTAGTAACTACTAACCTTGTAATCCATCATCGACAACAAGTCAACAACATTATAACATCATAATCAAGTCCTCGAAAGCATTAATACCATTAGGTCGTAACTTGAGGTAAAGTCATTACCTAACCATAATCCAAAGTCGTTCAACAACTATTTCCTCAAAATTCACCATATACAATCTTTATCTCAATATTTCCATATAACAATTTCCTTAATAAACATCGTAATATCATCACCACTCAAAATTCCTTTAAACCATAGTATCTTTACCAAAGAGATATTTTAAATCCTCAAGTAAACATCAACAATCCCCAAATCAAAAGAATCACTTCCAAGTTCTTAAAATAATAACCAAAGAGAGAATTCCAACCTCTCCAAATAAATTCTAAAAGAGTAATTCCAATCTTTCAACATAACCACCAAATAGAGAGTATTGCCCTTAACAAAGATCTCACAATAATCACCAAAGATAATCCTTCAAATAATTAGTCCCACCTTGATAATATATTAATTACCATTCCGTCTATTCATCCAGTCATTAAACCTTAATAACTATTATCATTCCTTAATCACTATAATTAGAGCTTAATAACCTTCTGAACTCCATTGTTAATCCATCATTAATTACTAAGTCCTTAATTAAGCTCTAATTACTATCTATGATCATTACAATCATCAGTAATATCCATCCTAACTTTATCACCATTTCATAACCCATGTATCAACATGTTATAACATCATCATCATTCTCATAACCTCTTAGGTTCTTTACAACCCCATCATCTAAACATCAACAACTATTAACGCTTAGTTTGATCTCACGAACATCAAACAACCTCATCTTCTAAACATCAATAATCAATAATCAAGCTTACACCATTTAATCTTACTTTCGCGCCCTTGGACGCTCGGTGGACGCGCGTCCGCTACCGCGTCCACGGATTCTGCCTATTCTGGACAGTAATTCAGCTTGCGCAGTTCGAAAGATTGAGCCGGTAAAAATAGTTCCCGAACTCTTTTTCACTTGAATTTTTTATGGTAGAACCCTAACTTATAGTACTTGATGTTCATAAAAAGATTTGGTCATCTAGGTTCACGAATTAACACAGAAAATTCCATTTTTGCCCTTGGCAGTGTGCTGTCCAGCATTTTTCCTCTCTTGACCAGTTTTGGGAAAAATTCCGAAAACCATACTTATACTACTCCAAAAATTATGAAATTTTATATGTAGGTTCTACACTTATAGAAATACATCTCTAAAAAAAATTGGATCAAAATACCTTACCCATTTTTCCCAGAAATTCACGGAAGTCACTGCCAGAGACTAGTTAAATTTCTTGTCAATATTTTCACAAGTGTAAGCCTATATGGCCATAAATATAATATGTACATGCATTTTCAGCCATTATCATGTATAAAAACATATTCATAAAACTCCTAATCTCATCATTTACTATCAATTGTCCACTTTCAAGTAAGTAAACCGACTTAAGGGATTTCTTACCTTTCGGGAGTGTACTAATACCGTTGAAGCAACTCTTGGATTTTTCCCCAAATTCACCTTAAAATCCTAGGATCAAAATCAACACCATAACAACAAATACAAAGAAACTAAGCTTAGATTCATGATCTAGGAAGGAATACAAAGCTTTTTACCGAATAAAATTGGAGTTTTACCGAATAGGTTGGCATTTGTGAAGGAAGCTTGGCTATGGAGTTTGAAGCTTCAAGGAGGAAGAAGATGAAGCTAATCTCCCCTTTCTCTCTCGTGTGAAATCAGCCAAGGAAGAACAAAAGGGAACAAGAGGAATAAATTGGCATTTGGCATTCTCCCTTTTGATGCAAGAATACTTTATGGGGTAGGGAAAAAAATAATAAAATAATAAAATATCTTCCAACTTATCAGTTGGGGTCCAAACAGATAAAGTTTCGGTAGAAAATAATATGGATAGAATAATTTCCGAAACTAAAAATTTATTCCAGACTAATTCTCAAAATTGGGCTAGGTTCGGTACACCGCAGAATTTTAGCGATGTACGATCAAAATAAATTTTCGCTGCTATGGGCTGATTTAATTGAATAGGAAGTTCAAGAATAATAATATGGTGTCTAATGATCCATTTCTTAGGATAATCGGGTCCAAATACCAACTCCTAAAATTTTACGGTTCGTGACCGGCACGAACGATCGCAACTTAATAACCACTATACTTCCTTAAAAAAAATTCCTTTGATTACCCGGTCCCTGTGATTGGGTTGATTACCCCTGTGATTGGACTTAGGTCCCTGTGATTGGGCTTTTGCCCCTGTGATTGGGTTCATTACCCCTGTGATTGGACTTCGGTCCCTGTGATTGGACTACGGTCCCTGTGATTGGGTTTTTACCCCTGCGTACCGGTTTTCCGGATTTGACTCTTGATTTGTGATTATGAGATTGACTTGGTTTGGTGGCTGGTTTTGGGGGATTTGGAGGTTTAGAGTTGGGATTCTTCCTTGGTTGGTTTGTGAGTCCTTTATGCTATTCGGTTGTTACCTTGTTGTTCTTGTTGAGGTTGGTTGGTTGGATATTGGCTTTGTTTGATTGAGTCTTGGTTATTGATTTGTTCAGCTTATTGTTGTTGAGTATCGGTTTTGAACTGTTGAACAGTTTGTTGGTGTTTATATTCTATATGGGTGTGTAAACCTATTTACAACTTATATGTATATCTATACTTCCTTGCGGGTGTGAATGGTGGTTGCTTAGCATTCTTTTGCTAATGGTTCTTCGTGTGTTTTCCAGGTATGGAGTAGTTATTCGTGAGCGCGCTAGAGCTTTTCTATATGAGGATGATAGCCTTAGTTTGTGATGTTTAGACTATGCTTGTTGGGCCTGTGTGCCGTTGAGACATTATGATACTCTTGTTAGTGATTTGAGTACTGTTGTTTTGTACTTGGGTTTTTTTGGAGAATTATGACTTGAGGATTCTTCTATATTTTATATGATGACAGCTTAGTTCGTTATTATGTTAGCCTGTGCATCTAGGCTGTGTTTATACCTAGATGTGGCATGACGCCCTTAAGTTTTAAATTCGCTTCCGCTTTGTTATGAATGTTGGTTGAGATTGGCAGCTGTTGTGTTAAGTCTTAGCTATCTCAGCCTGTGTGAGGTTGGGGTGTCACAGTTGGTATCAGAGCTTGTGTTGAGGTCTGAATAGAGATCCTAGGGTTGTAATATGAGACTCTAGGACTTGATCAGTAGAAGCTAAGGTGTTTAAGAGTTCTAAGATGTGTGAATTCTAGGCCGCGCGGTGAGGACTCGTTTACTTGCTTTTGTTTTATGCTTTGCAGGTTGTTTGTTGTTTGTTGTTGTGAGCTCGTTCTCACTTGCTTTCGTGCGTGTTTGGTTAAGGCCGACCGCAGTGTTCTGTCCTCTTTCTGTTAGTATTCTCTCTTCTAGCGAGTATGGTGCCGCCACGTAGACGTGAGGACTACCCTGAGGTGCAGTACGTGGAGCAGCTGATGCAGAATCTTCAGCAGCTGACACAGATCACCCAGCTTCTGGGAACCGCGATGGTTCAGAACAATCAGCGTGGGCAGCCGGACCTAGTTCGGAGGGTGGCAGGGCAGCACCCACCTTTCTTTGCGGGAGAGGAGGATCCTACGATCCTGGAGGAGTGGATTCGAGCTTTTGACAAGATCCTCGAGGTAGTCGAGTGCCCACCAGGTCGCCAGGTTGAGATGGCGAGCTTCTACCTGAAGGAGGAGGCCGACTTGTGGTGGGTCCACGGCGGCCCAGCGATGCGCCAGGAGCCCGGCTTTGGTTGGGAGGTGTTCAAGGATAGGTTGAGGGCCCGTTTCTACCCCGCCCATGTCAAGGCGGCGATGCAGGATGAGTTCTTACACCTCAGGCAGGGGACCGGGACCGTGCAGGAGTATCATCGACGCTTCCTGGAGCTAGCCCGCTTCGCGCCGACGCTAGCCCCGACTGAGGAGACCAGGATCGAGCGGTTCGTGGCTGGCCTGAACCTGGAGACGCGTATGGCCTTAGTTGTGTTCAAGTTCCAGACGCTGAGCGAGGCCTACAGCAGCGCTGCCGACCACTACCGCGTGCTGTCTATCCGCCGAGGGCTTCAGGACCGCTCCAAGTGGCCAGCAGAGGGTGGAGCTTCAGATGCCAAGAGGCATCGACCCGGGGGCTCCAGCACGAGAGGAGGCTTTCAGCAGGGCGGCTCGAGCTGTGGTGGTGGATCTCGCCCTAGCCTTGGGCAAGGATCAGGAGGAGATGGAGCTCGCACACGGCACTTCCACTGCAAGCGTTGTGGGAGAGATCATCCAGGGCGCGACTGCGAGGGACGGCTGGTCGAGTGTTTCAGCTGTGGTCTGCGAGGTCACCGAGCCTATGAGTGCACCGCGAAGAAGGGAGGACCACCTCAGTCCCGACCGAGCACGGCTCAGGGAGCCCCGGCAGCAACCCGATCTTCCCGAGAGGCCGAGGGTAGCGGAGGCCGTGGCCAGCAGGCGGGGCCGCAGCAGAGGAAGATTTTCGTGACGGGACGCACCCAAGCTGAAGCAAACGGACTTGAAGAAGGTAACCCTCGAGCCTAATCTTTAAATAAGTGGTTTAAGTGCTTTCCGAGTCTTTCGTTAAGTGTTCTAGTTAGTCAACCGTTAAGTGAACCATAGGCGACCTCTCGTTAGTTAGAAAGCTTTAAGATGTGTTTCGTTGAGAAGTTTGAAGACCCGGTTTTATGTTAAGTGGTTGGATCGTTCGTGAAGTCGAATCAAGGAACAAAACGCAAAGGAAAGGAGAAAAGACCTAGCTAATCTCGCAAAGGGACTCGAACCCGCGTCTAATGGTTAACAACAAAGGAACCACGCCATCCAGCTACAATACCTCATGGTGTTTCAACCGAAGGTCGCTGTTTTTAATCCTAAAGGTTCAGTGGTAACAACGGACGGATGGGAAGAACGGAACAGAGGTCCCCGAAGAGGTGTTCCGCGTGCACGTGCGGAGGAGGGCAGCGGAACCTGGCGATCCGTCGAAATGCTCCGCGAAGGAAAAGTGAACCTAGGAACGGGACTCGGTCTTCCGCGAGCTTGGACCGCAAGTGTCAAGGGTACATGCGTAATTTGACGTCTTCAGCGTGATATAACCCTAAGGTAGCCCGTCATTCTTCTCCGCTTCCCTCTTCCTTTTCCCGCAACAGCATCAAGCAACAGAGCACAGACATCCGCAACCCCCTTCCGTCGAACAACACCCAAGTCCGCAGCCTTCGCTCATCGACGGCACCCGTTCCGCGAGATAGTCCGCAAGTCTTCCGCGAAGGTCCGCAGCTTCGGCCAAATTTTGTTCTTTCTACGGCAGCCGAGTTCGAACCCCATCAACAACAACAATGCCAAGAAGAGATCAAGCCGAGGTCGGAGAAGGTTCAAGCAACATTCGTTACAACATAATCGATGGTAAAGCTCTTGACCCACTACACTTTTCGCCCGAAATCGTGAATATGCTTAATTTTCAAGGCTTATTGAATATGTTCTTGCGAATTGAGAATGTTGTATATCCCAACTTGGTCAATCAGTTTTACCAAAATATGAAGGTTAAGACTACTAATCAAGTGCCCGTGCTCACTTCGATAGTGAAGGGTGTAAGGATTTCGTTTGACCCGCCTAAGTTGGCTAGGTGGCTTAACTTGCCGTTGGGAGGTGTTAATGAATATGAGCGTAATGCGTGGGTTGAGACGCAAGAGGTGGGTTTTCGTGACTATTTGAGGTACATGTTGGGGCCGAATGAGAACGTTGCTTTGGATACTCGCCCTGACAAGCACGACCTGACGGGTGAGCAGAGGATTCTGACGTTGTTGGTTGGGGAGAGTTTGTTGCCTAATCGGAACAACAGCCGACAGGTTACAACTATCGAGTGTGCCTTTGCCTACTTTCTGAAGCACAGAGTGAAGTTTGATCTGCCTACTCTGATGATCTTGCATATGGACTTCTGCAAGACAGTTAAGAGGCGCAACCGGCCTTATGGAATGATTCTGAGCTGGTTATTTCAGCAGAGGAGGGTCAATGTGACGGGGGAGTTGGCAAGGCAGCCGGTTCACAGCGCGTTCAGTGCACCGAGCTTGCAGTTTTATGGGTTGTTCCAGGTTGAGGGGAACGAGTATATTACCGCTCACGAGTTGAGTAGGATGCCAGCCGAGGAGAGCAGGGAGCTGATCAAGCGCTATCACATTCCGCACAAGAGGTTGCGAGGGGTAGTCGCGCCTCAGCAGGCTGAGCAGGCAGGAGGGGATGAGGAGGATGACGAGTCTGAGGAGGAGGCTGAAGAAGAGGAACCCGTAGGTGAGGCTGACCGAGAGCTCCAGAGGAAGGAACAGCACGATCCTTTAGCTCCTACGCCACCAGTTGGCCCTGTACTCCGTCAGCTGCAGGAGATGCAGCGCATGGTTGAGGCGAGGTTCGACTCACTAGATCTGAGAGTGGATCGCGGCTTCCAGCGTTTGGGCTACATCGAGAATAAGCTTGGGATTGAAGTGCCACCGGAGTACTTGCCATCTTATCAGCAGCAGTATCCCTACCCCTACCCGTATCCTTACCCTTATCCACCACACGGTCCAGGAAGTTCTTCTCAAGGAGGCCAACCAGGTTAGTTGATAGTTTCCTCGATAGTGTTAGCTCCGTAGTAGTAACCCTGTAGTTTAAGTAAGTTGTTTAGTTTATGTTCTTGCATGTTAGTATGGGTTGGGTAAGTTATGAGTTTAGATTATTAGGAGTGTTAGTATGTTCTTGAGTTTAGTTGCATGTTAGTGTGTTTGAGAGTTCAGAAGTTGTTGAGCAATCGATCTTTTCGAATCTTCCGTTGAATCTTCGTTTCCTTTGAATCGTTTCGTTTCAAGTTCCCGTTAGCTTTGAGCTTCGGGTTGGTATCAGAGCTTGTGTTGAGGTCTGAATAGAGATCCTAGGGTTGTAATATGAGACTCTAGGACTTGATCAGTAGAAGCTAAGGTGTTTAAGAGTTCTAAGATGTGTGAATTCTAGGCCCGCGGTGAGGACTCGTTTACTTGCTTTTGTTTATGCTTTGCAGGTTGTTTGTTGTTTGTTGCTGTGAGCTCGTTCTCACTTGCTTTCGTGCGTGTTTGGTTAAGGCCGACCGCAGTGTTCTGTCCTCTTTCTGTTAGTATTCTCTCTTCTAGCGAGTATGGTGCCGCCACGTAGACGTGAGGACTACCCTGAGGTGCGTACGTGGAGCAGCTGATGCAGAATCTTCAGCAGCTGACACAGATCACCCAGCTTCTGGGAACCGCGATGGTTCAGAACAATCAGCGTGGGCAGCCGGACCTAGTTCGGAGGGTGGCAGGGCAGCACCCACCTTTCTTTGCGGGAGAGGAGGATCCTACGATCCTGGAGGAGTGGATTCGAGCTTTTGACAAGATCCTCGAGGTAGTCGAGTGCCCACCAGGTCGCCAGGTTGAGATGCGAGCTTCTACCTGAAGGAGGAGGCCGACTTGTGGTGGGTCCACGGCGCCCAGCGATGCGCCAGGAGCCCGGCTTTGGTTGGGAGGTGTTCAAGGATAGGTTGAGGGCCCGTTTCTACCCCGCCCATGTCAAGGCGGCGATGCAGGATGAGTTCTTACACCTCAGGCAGGGGACCGGGACCGTGCAGGAGTATCATCGACGCTTCCTGGAGCTAGCCCGCTTCGCGCCGACGCTAGCCCCGACTGAGGAGACCAGGATCGAGCGGTTCGTGGCTGCCTGAACCTGGAGACGCGTATGGCCTTAGTTGTGTTCAAGTTCCAGACGCTGAGCGAGGCCTACAGCAGCGCTGCCGACCACTACCGCGTGCTGTCTATCCGCCGAGGGCTTCAGGACCGCTCCAAGCGGCCAGCAGAGGGTGGAGCTTCAGATGCCAAGAGGCATCGACCGGGGGCTCCAGCACGAGAGGAGGCTTTCAGCAGGGCGGCTCGAGCTGTGGTGGTGGATCTCGCCCTAGCCTTGGGCAAGGATCAGGAGGAGATGGAGCTCGCACACGGCACTTCCACTGCAAGCGTTGTGGGAGAGATCATCCAGGGCGCGACTGCGAGGGACGGCTGGTCGAGTGTTTCAGCTGTGGTCTGCGAGGTCACCGAGCCTATGAGTGCACCGCGAAGAAGTAGTTTGTGATGTTTAGACTATGCTTGTTGGGCCTGTGTGCCGTTGAGACATTATGATACTCTTGTTAGTGATTTGAGTACTGTTGTTTTGTACTTGGGTTTTTTTGGAGAATTATGACTTGAGGATTATTCTATATTTTATATGATGACAGCTTAGTTCGTTATTATGTTAGCCTGTGCATCTAGGCTGTGTTTATACCTAGATGTGGCATGACGCCCTTAAGTTTTAAATTCGCTTCCGCTTTGTTATGAATGTTGGTTGAGATTGGCAGCTGTTGTGTTAAGTCTTAGCTATCTCAGCCTGTGTGAGGTTGGGGTGTCACATATAAAGACTTTATGTTAGTGTTCAAATCTCAGCCCTTTTTTGCGCCACTCATCCCCTCTCACACAGGAACAGAGCCAAAAAATTAGTTTGCGCCACTCATCCCCTCTCACACAGGAACAGAGTCAAAAAATTAGCTAGAAAATTATTTGAGTGGGGGCGAAGTTTAAATGACGATAGAAATGTCAATTACAAAATATCAAACAGTCATAATAAGGTTGAAATACAAAATACATTATAAATTACAATAGAATGCTTGTGATAGATTACAGGATAGTTAGAGTCGGAGCCAAAAACATACTTGAGTGGGGTGAAAATGTAAAAATATTTATGACAAAATACGAAACATAATCAATTTTTTAATTTAAAAGTAGACTAAAAGAGCATTTAATTTATTAATTAAATGATTAGTAAAAGTAAACTAAAAAAAATAAGGAAATATGTTGCACAAGTCTTCATCCCTTCCACGTACAGCATTAGCAGCAAGTCTTCATCTATCTGTTCACGTACAGCAGCAAGTCTCGACCTCCACACCGACTTCGTAGCAGGTACGACGGCGACGACGAAATGTAAGGCAGCGAGAGTGAGTAATCGGTTATTCCTGCAAGTCGACGACCATAGCCTTCTTTTTCTTCCAACCTTTTTCTTCACGATTTCCATAGCTTTCTTCTCTTCTAACTTTTTTTTTGAAGCAGATTTGTACGACTCTGAAGCTGGTGCCGCATGCTGTGAATGAAGCTGGTGTCGTGACTATGAAGATCTGCCGTTTTCGCCATTTCAAAAATGTGTGGAAGATCTACCGTTTTCGCTGTTTAAAATATGTATGTATTTGTTAGTACTGAAAATTCAAATAACGTTATTGGGACGTGACTGATAATTGGTTATTCAATTAATTACTTTAATTAATTAAATTGGGCTGATATTTATTTAATTGGGTTGATTAAATGGCCTAATAAATAATTGGTTGGCCTAGTTAATTAGTCTAAAGTAATTGTTATTGAACTGTTGGCCCAAATTGAAGGAATATATTTAATTGAGTTGGACCAAACTATCAATTGGGCTGCTCAAATTAACGGACTTGGACTTGGTTTGACCCATCAAAGTACATGTGGATCACATAATTTGTGGAAAGATGTGGGTATTATAAAATCAATTCAAAATTATAAAATCATGAACCTGGACATGATTGATGTCCAGGTACATTCCTTGAATTTAATTCAAAATATTAAATTAAATTCAAAGGATGGGGTTTGTTAGATTTTCTCTACTCCCCCACCACTATAAATAGTGGCTTCACTTTGAAGATTAAAGGCATTGAAGATCAGAAGACTTTGAAGCTCTCAAGATCTGCATCTCACCGGGAGGACACGCCAGCAATTTATTTGCATGAAGGACTCGCTTGCAATTTATTTGCATCGGGAGGACACGCCTGCAATTTACTTGCACGAAGGACTCGCTTGCAATTTATTTGCATCGAGCACCTGCAATTATTTGCACCGGGAGGACACGCCTACAATTTACTTGCACGAAGGACTCGCTTGCAATTTATTTGCACCGAGCACCTGCAATTATTTCCATCGGGAGCACGCCTGCAGTATATTTGCACTGAGAAGCACGCCGTTTGAGTACTAAACTCGGCATACGTCCAACTCGGCATAAGTCCAGTTCAACATACTTTGAACTCTGCATATGTCCAACTCGACATAAGTCTAGTTCAACATACTTTGAACTCGGCATAACTCGGCATATCTCCAGTTCAGCATACTCTGAACTCCGCCTACTTCCAGTTCGGCATACCCCGAACTCGGCACAGCTCGGCATAACTCGACATATCTCCAGTTCAGCATACTCTGAACTCCGTCTACTTCCAGTTCGGCATACCCCGAACTTGGCACAGCTCGGTAGAACTCGGCATACTTCCGGTTCAGCACACTCTGAACTCGGCATAGCTCGGCACAACTCGGCACAAGTCAGCATAACTCGACATACTTCCAGTTCAACATACTCTGAACTCGGCACACTTCCAATTCGACACATTCCGAATTCGACACACTTCAAGTCGGCATACTTCTAGTAAAAAATCAGAGGACTTCTATACAGAGATTGTACCCTTTTTCGTTTGATACATACTACTCTATTGTAACCGATACACTTTGAATTCTGAATATATACAATTCAAGTTTTTCGCGTTTACATATTTTGGCACGCCCAGTGGGACAACTCTGCCTCTCATCTCTCTACTACTAAACTACTTCTACCAACGCATTCAATGGCATCAAACAACCCCATATTCGGGAGGACCTATGCCCAAGCTACCAATTCCAAGTCTGCACCTCTAGCTAGCTCTGGTGCTGCTCAGAAGGCGCAAGGTCCGCTGACTAGGAACCGCGTCAAGAGCTCGGGGGTCCAACTGCTTGAACCTCTTGACATGGCTCGAAGAGTAGTTCGAAGAATCAACAATGCCCCAGCTGCCCCAAAGGCAACTACCTATGCTGGGAGTCCGCCCTCTCCTAAGGGAGCTACCGATAGTGGTAGTCCAACTTCTATGCAGGGGAACGCCAGTAGCGGGAGTACTTCCCCCGTATCCCCGCCACATCCATTATGGAAGGCTGCGCCTGAGTGGACGCATGTCTACAATGTCATGCCTGCCATGACAACTAACACCGAGTCTGTGGAAGAGCAATTAGCTAGAATTGCTAAGACTCTTGAAGAAATGACTACACTCCTTCAAAACCAAGATAAACGGATCAACACCCTTGATGATAGGGTAGGAAGCATCATGGAGGGGCAAGGAAGTCGTGCTCCAGGAAAGTAGCCCGAGGGGCAAGAAGAGGTTGTTCAGCAACCACAACCTCCTACCAGCCCAGCAGTGGGAGAAACTACTTCCCACTTGCCTGCAACTGAGAAAACTATACCAATCACCGAAGGTATGATACCGGTGGATCAGTTGAACGACTACATAGTGGGGGCTATCAAAGGGAAGTTGGATGGAGGCCAACCCTCATACTCCTATGCTAAGCCCTACACACAAAGGATTGAGGAGTTGAAAATGCCCTTCGGCTATCAACCTCCTAAGTTCCAGCAGTTTGATGGCAAGGGAAACCCCCCGGCAGCACATTGCCCACTTTGTGGAAACATGCAATGGTGCAGGGACCTATGACGATCTATTGGTAAAGCAGTTTGCCCGTTCCTTAAAGAGAACTGCTTTTGATTGGTACACAGACCTCGAGCCTGGCTGCATTGATAGTTGGCATGATATGGAGCGTGAGTTCTTAATCCGCTTCAATAGTACAAGGAGAACCGTAAGTTTCTTTGAACTCACCACCACTGTCCAGTATGAAGGCGAACGTGTCAGTGCTTACATTGAAAGGTGGAGGGAATTGTGCCTAAACTGCAAGGAGAGGATATCTCAAACTTCTGCTATAGAGATGTGCATCCAAGGCATGCACTTCGAACTCTCCTATATCCTACAAGGGATTAAGCCAAAGTCCTTCGAGGAGTTGTCCAGTCGTGCTCACGACATGGAGTTGAGCATCGAAGCTAGGGGAAGGCTCAATGTATTAAACTTGCCCAACTCCTCCAAAGCTCCTGCAAATCAAGAATTCAAGAGAGGTAATAAACCCTTTCCAAAACAAGAAAAGGAAGCAATGACTGTGAAGGCCACACCAATAACAGTCTTCAGTAAAGCAAATGAAAGGCCTAGGCCGAGATCATCTTCTGGCCCATCAAGGGGAGGTAGGAGGCCAACTCTTGAAGAAAGACAGGAGAAAACATATCCTTTCTTGGATTCTGATGTATCTCCCTTGTTCGATGAGCTACTCAAACTTAGGCTCATTGAATTGCCTGAGATGAGACGCCCTGATGAGGCATCAAGGGTGAATGACCCAAATTACTGCAAGTATCACCGCCTTCTAGGTCATCCAATTGAGTAGTGTTATAACACCCCACTTTTTCCACTTAAGAAAATACGGGTACATTTTTTTTAATTACAGATAACTTTTACAAAAGCGGAAGCTTTCAACAATAAAAAGGAAAAAGGGGCGTTATGCCACGTTCAAGTATCTCATACTCAAACGCACAGGCTAACTAACTTACTACCGATTACTAATACAATATTTGATTTGATTTCTAAAAGTATAAAGTGTTTACATTGATTCGCTCTCATGCTCAATGGTCCAAATTGTCATGCAATCATCACCTGCAAAATTAACTAAAGGGGAAACAAAGTCAGCACGACGGCTGGTAAGACTTACTCCACCCCGTAAAACATTTTTGCACATAGCATCTTGGAGCACATAGGAGCATATAATTTCACATTAACCCCTAAAAATATTTTATTCTCATAGATATCAATATTCTTTAACCAATTAAAATGTAATTTGAGGAAATCACTCAATAAAGTATAAATTAATATCCACAAAATCTCTAGGAGACCAAGGCATTGCCTAACCATAACCCAAAATTATTCATCCACTCTTTTCTAAATATTCATCAAATAATGTTTTCCTCAACATTTGTATATGACCAACTTCTCAAAACATTTCATAATACCATCATTGCTCAAAATTTCATTAACTTTTCAAACAACCATCCAAGAGATAATTCCAATATCTCAATTATCCTCTTTTCAAAGGAGAAAATCTTACAACAGTACATTTGCACCGGGAGGACACGCCTGCAATTTACTTGCACGAAGGACTCGCTTGCAATTTATTTGCACCGAGCACCTGCAATTATTTGTACCCTTTTTTGTTTGATACATACTACTCCATTGTAACCGATACACTTTGAATTCTGAATATATACAATTCAAGTTTTTCGCGTTTACAGTATTTCTTCCCTGGTTTCAAAAATGTATGTATTTCCGGTTTCAACAACGGAACTGTATGGAAATGTATGTATGTATGGAACCCATTTCCTTCAGTTCCTCCATAAGCGCGTATGTATATGTATGGAAATGTATGTATGTGTATGGAAATGTATGTATATATATATTACACACACAAAGTAACAAAGATCTGAGCTCAGTATGTATGCATAGAACCCATTTTCTCCATTTTGCCGCCCTCCATTTCCTCCGTTTTGTCGACCATCATATTTATTTATTTATTCTTCTTTTTTTTTAAAGATACAATGTCGGTTATGAAGCATAACTGACGCTGTATCTATTATTTAAAAAAAAATGAAACGTCGGCTATTTAGCATAATCGACGTCGTAACTATTTTATTTTATTTTTTAATAAAAATAGATACGACGTCGGTTATTTGTAATAACCGACGTCGTATCATTAATTTTTATTTTTTTAAAATGACATATGACGATTATTTATTTACTACGTCGTCCACAACTATGTCGCAAAATAACTGACGTTGTATGTATAAAAAACCGACGTTAAAAGGGTTTTTTGTAGTAGTGTTTCCTCGGGGAACGGTTGAGATTCAGATGAGAAAAAAGGTAGGGAATTTTGCTCTTTTTGCGAAATAGAAACGGTTAATTAGTAGGGGTGGTAAAAAAATCACTGATGGGGGATAGGCTAAGGCTCGGTACTTGGAGCTCGGCATAAGTAAAAGAGACAACTGATGAAGAGAGAAGGAGGAACATAGAGGCCGAGTTTAAAAGACTTGGGGGAGGGCGTGATGGTACGACGAAGGTCGATCGTGGGAGAGTCGGTCGGTCGAGGGTTCGTTATAAAGGTGACAAGGCAGCTAAATATCTTAGGCTGAGAGTGATTGAATAGTGCTATTGAAACAGTTAATTACCATGGAAGAAGAGCCGAGTTAGTGGGATGAAGAAGAAGAGTCGGCGCGAACCGATCTAAGGGCCAGGACCGAGGTAAATAAGGCGGTGTAAGAAAGGCGGTTACGGGAGTTTCCTAAAGAAGTCAGGCAGCGGAAGGTGGAAGATGTGAAAGGAAGGTCAAGATAGATTAGGAAGGTACCTAAATGTAATAAGGAAAGAGTTCCTAAATTGATTATAGTAGTTTAGAGTTTCCAAAGGGAGAAATCCCTCCTAGCATGTATAAATAGGTGTTCAAAGCCTTGAGAGAGGCATAAGCAATTCACCGCACTGAAAGGCAATTTCTAATACAAAAGGGGGCTGAGAAGTCACTCTAGTTTTCCGATCAAGTGTTAGGTGATTTTCCAGTGGTGTTGGCCTGCCGTTCGACCATCCGTGGTTGATAAAATCAACATTGGCGCCGTCCGTGGGATCGATCAAAAGGTTGTGTGGTTTCTAGGAGTCCTCAAGGTGACCACTAGGAGTCGTCAAGGTCATGGGCAAGGTAGAACGCAACCTCAGGTGCAAGCGAATGGTACTGTTAGGTAAACTGTTTCTCAGGGGAGAGACTTGCGATAACAGCTATCCCGCCCCCATGCGGGTGACTTACAACAACAGCTTAGTCATCAGAATTCTCGTGCTTAGAGTGAGCACGTGCGAGTGGAGGACCCTGCATTTGATGGGGTTCGAGCTGGAGAAGTACCTCCGACTCCTGCACCGTTCACACCTGAACAACTCGAGCAACCTAGAATTCTTGGGGTGCTCACTCGGTTGGCAGATCTGTACGAGCGAGAGGTGTGCCTTCGTGAAGGAGGTGTGCCCCCGGTTGTTCAGCAAGCAAGGCCTGTTCGACCAGTAGAACAAGAAAGGTCGGCTGCCTCGCGCCGATCTACGACTCAGGTAGGGTCGAGAGGTGGACGTCAATCCATTTCGATAGGTTGGCAAATCAGGACGTGCCCGGCGATGGAAATCTGAAGGCGAAGGAAGTGCCGAGGGAAGTCGCTCCCAATGAGCCTAGAAATAGGCGCGAGCGAAGGTATGACGATGTCCAAAGGCAGATTAAGGAACACTCGGTTCTTGAGAGTAGTGGGGAGTCCCTGGCTGAGCGAGGACAAAGGTTGAGAGAGGTCGTCGCGTTGGCTAGGTAGGTTCGGGATCTGCAAGATCCAGTAAACGGAAAGACGGATAACGCTCGAGCTTTCTTAAGGGTATGTCCGTTCTCTCAGGAGATTATGGCATATCGAACCCTGACGAAGTTCAAGTTACCCGAGAATCTAATGTATGATGGGACAAGCGACCCCAAGGAGCATCTGATTAGTTTCCTAGCTCAGATGCAAGTACATGGAGCTGAAGACCCTCTAATGTGCAAGGCCTTTTTAACTACGTTAGTTGGCTTGGCGCAAAGGAGGTGCGTGAAGTTACCCGGCATTCAGTGAGCAACTTTGGGCAATTGGCCGAGCTCTTCATAACCAATTATGCCGCCAATCTGTGTCCCAAGAAAAAACTTCATGTATCTGTCTGGAATCAAGCAAGACCCTAACGAACCTCTACGGTCGTTCTTGACTAGATGACAAAAGGATGTTCAAGCGGTCGATGACTTGGATGATAATACAATGGTGATTTTGTTCATAGAAAATTTAAGGTTAGGAAAGCTGTATACTAACCACCATACTGACTGGCCGACCTCGTACTCTCAGGTTATCCAAAGAGCCAATCGGCATGCTGATGTTGAGGATGCAATCAAACAGAAAAGAATTCAAGAATGAGGGTCATCTCGACCTAAAAGGCCTCGGACAAAGGAAACACGACCAGGAAGGTTTGATAAGAGTTGACTAGGCCGCCAAGAGACTGGTCGGAACCCTAAAATAATGGGTGTCCTGCCGTTTTGTCAGTGCTTCCAAAGATGATGTCGTCCACATAGATTTGGACTAATAAGATGTGATCTCTATCCTTGATCCTGAACAGTGTTTTATCCACTTGTCCCTTCGTGAAACCACAACTGATAAGAAAACATGACAAGGTATCATACCAAGCCCTCGGGGCTTGTTTTAAACCATACAAGGCTTTCTTAAGCTTGTAGACTTCATCCGTTCCAATTTCAGAGATAAAACCAGGTGGTTGCTCAACATAGACTTCTTCTTCTAAGATTCCATTCAAGAATGCACTTTTCACATCCATTTGGAACACTTTGAAATCTTTGTATGCAGCATAAGCTAGAAATATTCTGATTGCTTCAAGTCTAGCTACAGGAGCGAAGGTTTCGTTAAAATCAATGCCTTCTTCTTGACAATAACCTTTGGCAACAAGTTGAGCCTTGTTCCTAACAATAGCTCCTTGTTCATTCATTTTATTTCTGAAAACCCATTTCGTTCCAATGACATTTTGATGAGTTGGACGAGGAACTAACTCCCATACGTTGTTCCTCTCGAATTGATGTAATTCATCTTGCATAGCAATAACCCAATCCAAATCTTTTAATGTTTCGTTTACTGTCTTTGGTTCTAATTGAGATATGAAGCATGACATCATGCACTCCCGAATGGATGCACGAGTCCGTGCTCCATCGTGAATGTCACCAATGATTTGATCTTGAAGATGGTTCCTCAACCATCTTAGATCTGGTTGAAACATAGTCAGTGGTGTTCCCTCATCTACTGTAGGATCAACTTGAATGATTTCATCTTGGTGTACTTCATGTAGATCTGGTTCAGTAGGAATGGTTTGTAATACTTCGGGTTCAGGTGAAGTATTCGGTAGATGATTTGAGAAAATTGGAAAATCATCTTCTTCGAATTCTATATCTTTGAATAAACCCTCAGTCTCTCCAGTCTTCGTATCCTCCTAAACTTGTGTCTTTTCAAAGTTGTCCATCTGATTTGTAGGGAATTCATCGAAGACTACATGGATAGACTCCTCTATCACCATAGTTCGTTTATTTAGAACTCAGAAAGCCTTACTTTTGTTTGAATAACCTATGAATAAACCTTCATTTGCACGTTCATCGAAGGCTTTGAGGTGTGTCTTTCCATTGTTATGAATGAAGCATTTGCTCCCGAAGATATGAAAATATCTTATAACAGGCTTCTTGCCTTTCCAAAGTTCATAGGGAGTAATCCCATGAATCTTGTGAATTAGAGATCTATTTTGGGTATAATAGGCTGTGTTGATGGCTTCGGCCCAAAAACGCTTAGGCAAACCTGCGAAAGCAATCATTGATCTTGCTGCTTCCTTAAGAGTTCTATTCCTTCTTTCAGCAACACAATTTTGTTGAGGAGTTCTTGATGCAGATAACTGATGGAGGATTTCGTATTCTCCACAGAAATCTTGTATCACCTTATTCACGAATTCTATTCCCTGATCTGATCGGATTTTGATAATGTTTAGATCCTTTTCTGTTTGAAGTCTTCGTAGAAGATCAGGCAGAACCTTCTCGGTTTCATTCTTCTTCTTTAAAAAGGATGTCTAAGTGTATCTTGTGTAGTCATCTACTACCACAAGAGTGTATTTCCTTCCGCTTAAACTTACAGGATCATCTGGTCCAAATAAGTCCATGTGAAGAAGACTCAATGGTCTTGAATTGGTATCAATGGATTTGGACTTAAACGAAGACTTGATTTGTTTCCCTTTTTGATAGGCTTCATAGATCTTATCCTTGTCATAAGTTACATTGGGTAGTCCCTCGACCAATTCTTTTCTTGCAAGCTTGTTGATGGCCTTGAAGTTGAGATGGTTAAGTTTATGGTGTCATTCCCAACTTAGGTCTCTTTTGCTTTTGGCAAGTAAGCAAGTGTTCGGCTTCACAGTGTCCCATGTAACCACGTACATGTTCTTTCTCCGTTTGGCAGTTAATACAACTTCACGATCCTTTTCTGAAATAACTTGACATAGATCCTTTGAGAATTCCACTTTATATCCTTTGTCGCAGAATTGACTTGTGCTCAACAAGTTGAATTTTAGTACTTCAACAAAAGAAACTTCTTGAATAGTTAGGCCATTCTTCGTGACTTCTCCTATGCCCATGGTTCGTCCACTTGAGTTCCCACCAAAAACAACTTTAGGACCATTCATAGTTTTGAAATTGCTCAGTTTTGACTTGTCACCGGTCATGTGTCTTGAGCATCCACTATCTACGTACCATATGGTCCTGTTACCCTACATCCAAAGATTATGTTGTTTTAGGTACCCATACCTTCTTGGGTCCTTGCGAGTTAGTGGTAAGCTTGGGCATCCATGCATACCTAGAACCTGTAAGGTTCATCCTTGGTCCACGATAACCGTTAAAAACACGATAATTATATGGAATAGCATAATAGGCCTGAGGAGACTTGGGTGAATAAACTTTTTGAAAAGAAGGTGTTTGTTTATTCGTGTTTATCCTGGTGTAGGAGGTCTGCTTATGTCTATGTGTGAACAAAAATTTAGCTCTTGTCATAGGCTCATAGGTTCATAGTCCATAAACCAGTCCTCGTCACTAGGATAAAGCCTACCATCACCGCCCTTATGCTTACCTGAGAACCTTTTGAAACTCTTGACACTATTCGGGTAAGAACTCGTCCTACCCTAAGGTCTACCTTTGCGTTAGCTCGGTGAATAGTGTTGCCTCTTTTTGCTATGGAATTTTCCTTTTGATTGGTTGTTCCATTTTGGTTGAACATTGGCAATAAAACTATAATAGTTCTGTGCACGAGGTCTATACCGAGTTGTTCGATGACTCCTCGGGTTACCGTATAAGGAACTTCCTTTCGTTGGTTCCACAATTCGTGTTTCAGCCAAATCATTGGATTGGCTCGTTGATTGTGGTTCTTTTCCATTTTCAGCATTAATCACTGGCTGATAAGCTCCCAAGATACCCATTATTTGAATATAAATTAGGGTGCTTTATAGCGTTTTCAGTATCCTTAAATGATAATTTTATGAGAATTTGTGCTTTAAATTCGTTAATCGCACACAAAGCTACCTTTGGCATGAATTGAGACAGTACAAAGGTTCCGGGAACTATTAGGAACAAAGAACGAGCTTAAGAAGCAAACCGAGCAAGTCTGGAGCCTTGAAGGACCCGGAATGAAGCCCACACGCGTGTTGAGTAGCGTGGCAGCATTCCAGTAGCCAACCACGCGTGTGGGAGGCGTGGATGGAACACTGCGCGAGAATATTTTCAAGGGTGAAATTTCGGAGACTATTTAAGGCCCCTTGATAGAATTTCAGGGGAGTTCCTCCTTCTTTCATTTTTAGAAAATTCCCTTTTCATTTCTTAGTTTTTAGGATAGTTTTAGCTTAGCAATTTCACCTTGTAAGAAAGGCAACAAGCTTGGATTGAAGAAACATTTCATTACTAGGTGATCTCTATTACATCTTAATCTATTTTATTTTCATTATTTTTTCTTGGATTGAAGCTATTGTCTTTGAATTCTTGATTATGAGTGGCTAGTTTAATCTAGGGTTTGGATTATGTGAAGATATGTTGCTAGTGTGATGATCTTATGTCTTATGTTGGATCTAATTGCTTGGATTGTTGGAATTTCTATTCTTGTCTATTGATTGTTGTTTTGATGATATCTTGTTTGGATTTGGCCAATCTAAATGAGAGATTGAGCTCTTGATTCTTTCATGTCTTTGATTAGAGTTGGGATTGGAAGCTTTGTAACAATCATAGATCCTATGGACTTCTTAAAAATAGTAAGAAAGTGTGTAGCTAAAGTGTTTGATAAAATGTCACTTGGGACTTTGGTTGCTTAAAGGCACTCCTAAGTCCAAGAAGCCCTAGTACACAGAGGTGGAAGAAGACTAAGAAGACACACTCCTGAATAGCCAACATCTTTGCTCCATTTATCCATTGCTTTAGACACACTAGGATGCAACATAGATTAACACTATCCAATCCCTTACTTTCTTACATTTATTTACTCATATTTGTTTTACCTTCACTTTACACAACTTTATGAACCTCAGCACCTTCAAATCTCTATTCACCATGCCCACAACCGCACTCAAATCTATCACATGACTCAATCAATTGAACACACAAACACTTGACACACCTCCACGTCCTTCCTTCGAGACCGACACTCGGGGAGTCACAGACTCTTCGTTTTATCCTTACACACATTCACACATCTTTTGACACCTCAACCACTACGCAAAACTACAGCTCTTGTCAACATGCTTGCCAGAAAAATATTTTTACTTTAGGAGGGATTTTGAGTTGTCATAGCAAAGACCATGTCTGCTTATCTTCTTCTAGAGCTCTCCACTTAGGGTTTTGTAGCAACTCTTTACTAAGAATCTACCATCATCTTCAGGGCCCCATATCAGTTTGTTATGTGCTCTGTCTGTCTAGAGGAATGTTTAGAATAAGTTTTGGAGTTAATACTGAACTTAGCCCTCGATTATAGTGGTTTTTCTTGATTTAGTCCAAAATGATTTGTTTGTACTTAATTAGGTCCTCGACTTTGATGGTTTTACCCAATTGAGTCCTTAGATGTTAAAGTCAAGGACTAAATTGATAAAAATCACTATAATCAATGACTAAATTGGGTAAAATCACTATATATTCTATATACTAATTGAAAGCTTTTCCCCCCAAATCTAACTATTAATATCTATATCTATATCTATATCTATATAATAACAGAAGTTCCTGGAAAGCTTTTCCCCCCAAAAACTGGAGGGCATTTTAGTCAAAATATAAATAATAAAATATTATAATATTATATAAAATTAATATTTAAAAGCTTTAAATAATAAATTATAGTTTCCTTTTTAAAAATCGAACAAATTAAAATTACCACATTTTACGCCAATACAATATAAAGAAATTATAATTGATTATACTTTCCTTTTGACAAATTATTTGTAAGTAATTTATATGGCTGAAACTTGAATACACACGAATCACAACAACTTCTACACACCTACTATATACTAATTGAAATACTATTCTATATACTAATATCCTATATTCTATATTCTATATTGTTTAAATGGAAATAAAATATGAAAGATACTAATCTATATTATAGAACATTAACATAATATAGTAATAAATTTTGTTAATACTATAATATACATCATATAGTAATTTGATTGTTGATTTTTTTTTTTTGAATATTATAATGAGAGGAATTTTGTTACGTACATTAACATAATATAATAATATTTTTATTGAATACTATAATATACATCATATAGTAATTTGATGTTGGAATTTTTATTTTATTTTTGAATATTATCATGAGAGAAATTTAATTACACACATTAACATAATATAGTAATATGTTTTTTAATACTATAATATACATCATATAGTAATTTGATTGTTGGAATTTTTTTTTGAATATTATCATTAGAGGAATTTAATTATGTACGTTAACATAATATAGTAATATTTTTTTGAATACTATAATATATATCATATAGTAATTTGATTGTTTACGAATATAAAATAAAAAAAAATACGCAAGATTAAAATATTTTGGACCATAATTGAATTGCGTGGTATAATAACTATAATTTTGTTTAATAATTATTACTTTCTGTGTGACTATTTTGTTAATATATGTACATAAATAAGGAATCCATACAGAAATGGAATTGAATAAAATATTTTATTAATTTCCGTGTATAATAAGGAATGTGATCATGTTTTGAATATTTTGTCAATTTTAGCCATAAATAAGGAATGATAAGGAATGTTAGAATTTTTTTTTATAAGGAATTATTATATAATATTATGTTGACCGATTTTAAATTTTTTGGACTAAAATGAGTGCGAAAGCTCGCACTCCTATTTTAATACTAGTTTCATACGCGCATTGCGCGAATGGGTTAATGCCCAATGTTTATATTTAAATAAATATTTGAAAGTATATTAATGCAAGATTATATAGGAGAAGTTTATACATGGGTAATTGAATATCGAATTTTTTATTTAAATATCTAACTCAAAGTATATGAATCCAAGATAATATAGAAAATTCTTTATATTTATTACTAAAATAAATGTTTGCAACCTTGTAAAATCAATAGTCTAAATATTTGGTCTAAAAATGATAGTCTAAATAAATACTACTTTTAATTTGAATTTTTCTAAGTGTTCTTAATTCTCTTTTGAGTAACATTGTCATTGTCTTCATCTTTACTATTTGTTCTCTTCCTTTTTGTTGGTAGTGTATTATTTGCAATTCGGTTATTGTTGGCAGCATAGATGACAACGTCATGCAATGAGATTATGATATAGGAGCTATGGACTTTCCTTTAGGTATTCTGCTTGGGGTTCATTTGGTTCAACCATTATTGTTGAATTAGTTATTGTGGATAAAGAAATCCCTAGTTTAAGAAAAAATATTAAATAAATTAATAAAATTTGAAAATTTAAAATATAATGTATTTCAAAAATATTAAAAGGTAGTTTCTCGCTTCAATTTGCTGGGTTATGGGTTATTTGAGTACTTTCATTATCAACAAATCCCCCAAGTAGTTAATATGATTGGTTTCAAACTATTCTTTTTTTATTTTTTTCATGGTATTAAAAAAATACATATGTATCATTTTTTGGTGTAACTACTAATTTATTTAATTCAATAAGAGTAAAATAGGTGTGCATGTAATCTGAATAATTATGGTAATTAAGGAGTATATATTATTCTTAAAAAATAATATGTGTATGTATCATTTCGTTTAATTATGGACGTAATTTTTTGTATGTTTAATTTCTTGTAATTATGTCTGTAATATGTGTATGTTTAATTTCTTTTAATTATGTCCGTAATAAGTGTACAATTAATTACCTTAATTGATTAGATAAAATCAATATTTCAGTAAGTATAAAAATAATTTAATAAAAGTATAATGTGTGAATTAATTTATTAATTACCATAATTATTAAGATTTTATTCAAAAGTAACCATTAGCATAATTTTATATGTATAATAATATGTGAATTGGAATAATTTGCATAATTGTATGGACGTAATAATATGTGTATTGGAATAGTTATCATAATTTTTTTAATCTTCTTTAATTATGGACGTAATATGTGTATTATCAATTTTTTAGCTGATTAGATAAAAAAATTATATTATGGAAAGTGTTAATTACTTAATTGTCATAATTTTTAAGATTTTATTTAAAAGTAATGAAAGGAAGTCCGTAGGTAATTGATACTATTTGAAGTAAAAAAAAAAGTATAAAATCGTCGTAAGAAAGGAATCTCTCTATTTAATTACCATAATAAATTAAATTTAAATGTTAAATACGGTTGCTAGCTAATTACTTAGGAAATTGATTACCCTAATATATTAGGAAATTGATTAGTTAATCCGGTGACAGATGGAACACTGATGCACCCTTGATTGCTTTCTGGAGAGTGCGGTGGCCGCCGCCGCCGGCGGAGGAAAGGGGAGAGAGTAATCGAAATGTTGGGGACGCACACCAACACCGTTTAAATAATATTCATTATTGTCAGAGTTGTTGTTATTGACGTTGTTGAGGATGTCAAGCTTGGTAGTGTAGCAACCTTTAACTCACTCTATGTCTGCCCAACGTAGGCTTGGTGGGAATTGAACACTTTCTTACCAGCCTTGCATTGGAACAATCCTTTGTTATTGTTGTTGTTGTTGGTCTCCATTGTTAGACATGTATGCCCTAGGAGCCAACATTTATTGTTTTGGGCATTAATTTCTTATTAAATAAATATAATAAATAATTTATTTATTTATTTTATTAAGGCTTAGTTAATATTTGATATTATTCCATACAATGTTCTTAATTCTTCATTCTTAAGTGTTAAGAATATGAGTGACGAAGAATTAATAAATGAAGTATTGTAAAAATGTTCCTAGTCATAGGAATTCTAATTGGGCATTAGAATTCCGATAAGACTAGCACATTGTCCTTCTTATGGTGAGTCTCATGCCATTATGTATGAGATACAAAGAGTGGACATGTGGATGGTTGTTAGAGAACAAGTCATTGAACATTGACTGACTACAACGTACCGCATGGTGTTTACCTGCGTGTCATCGGTATGTTGTATGTTACAAGTATGCAATAATCCTTTGACTTGAGACGACATGGTTGTCTCGTACATATGGTGGACTAGTTTTTGCCAGTATGCGTCTTTTGTTCCTTATGGGGCTATAAGTGTACTTGGTGGCCTAGTTCAGTATTGTACGGAGACATGTGTGCGTTCAATAGAGGATCCACCGCCTTGAGGTAACGAGGATGTTCCAGTCTATTCAATAATCATACAACGAGAATCTCTGGCCAGAGTACAATGAAGTTGGACTTCAGGTTAAGAATATTGAATAGACATATTGACCAGGTTTATGGGTTTGACCAAGTTTGACCATGACCTTTATCTGGTTCGGAACAAGTGTTGTGTGGAAGGAATGTTGCATGATATTTGTAACAGAAAGGTTCATTATAATATATTAAAATATATTCATTGTCAACTAGGTAGTCATGACATACTGCTAGGTGTCACTCATGACTTACGAATTATTTAATAATGAGTTATTAAATAATAATCGTTGCTAGTTTGACTATGAACCTAGAAAGTCACACCTTAATGGTTCGTGGTAATGCTGAGAACTTTAAAAGAAATCGATAAAGAGTTATCGATATTGAATTAATACATTGATAATTGATTAATGGATTAATTTAATATTGGGTAGTTTTGGGCTTTTAAAGGCTAGCACCTTTGGGCCCAAACCAGGCTATATATATTGCCTTGCCCAATTTCTTAAGAGCATATAGAAAAGCAATACAGAGATAAGTCTGAAAAGAGTTTCACGTAGAAATCTCTGGGAGTTCTCGCGTGCCCGACCGGTGGACAGACTAGAGGCCGGACGATTGGACGGTTTTGATTCAGCCAAAGCACGCTTCAAGGGTAAACTTTTCTAACTCCCTCGTTTACATAGAATCATTAAAAAGTGTTTTGATGCTTCCGCTGCGCCTGTATGTTTTTCTAACAGTGGCATCAAGAGCCAGACTTTTTCTAATGATTTTGTGTTTAGATTAATTTGTGGCTTTTAATTTTTTGGTCTAAAAATTATTGGGTTAATTTAATCATATAATAATTTGATTATTATATGAAAAATGGTTTTATAATATATATTTGATATATTTGAAATCAAATCAAAAGGAAAGCAAAACAGATTTACGTAAAAGGGGTTTACGTATTTTCCCTTTTTACGCAAAAAGAGTATTTCTGCGTTTCCCATTGTTTTTCTGATTGGCTACGTAAAACTCGGTTTTTTCGTATTTGCGTTTACTGTTCATCGTCTCCGGTTGGCGTTGTTGGTTGAAGAGTTCAACCGCCGGCGACTAGAAGCAGTAGAGAAGTATCTGCTTCTTCCCGGCGTCTGAGTACTCATCCTGTGAATCTGGTCGGCGACGCGGAGGAGATGGTCGGCTTGAAGTCACCATTGTCGGTCGAAGACGTCGCCGACGGAATAGGCGACGCGACCGTTCCTCCTTCGATCTGAGTTGCGTGGTTGGCTGTCGTATGGGATTTGCGACCAGCGGCCGACGATTGCAGCTGCAGATCCGGCGTTCGACGCTCCAATGCCGTTGTCGCTGGCGGCTGATGGTTGAGATCGGTGGCCGGCGGTAGGCTGCTAACCGGAGTTACAGATGCGGTGGACGGCATGTTGGCCGGGAAGGATAGTCGGAAACATTGCGGTGATCACAGTGTATTGACGCAAATTTTGGGAAAGTAAATGATATTACCAATTTAATTATTTTATAATTATGGTAATATTATATGTTTTGGAAATAAAAATATGATAATTAAAATTAAATTACCAAATTAAATATTAGATATTTTTGGTGATATTAATTGTTATTATATTTGAAAAAATTTTATATATGATAATTGGAATTAAATTACCAAATAAAATATTAGATATTTTAGGTGGTATTAATTATTATCATATTTGAAAATATTCTATATTGATATTTGGAAATTAATTACTACTAATTAAATATGAGATATTTTTGGTAGTATTAATTATTATTATCATAATATATGATTATTTTCTATATTTGAAAATTTAATATTTTGGAAGATTAGATAATAATTTATTATTGTTACCATTTAAAATATGAATTTTATGGTAGTAATAATTATATTATTATAATCTTGAAATATTTATTTTTCTTCTTAAATAGTAATTCTTTATGTGATAATTGAATGCTATTTAGGTAAGTTTCCATGATTATAATATTTTATATTAAAGTGTTTAATTTAAAATCTATACTATATATAAAAGTATTATCCTCCTCTCAAACTTTCCCGCCCAAACTTAGGGGCATTTTAGTCAAAATATTGATTTTATTAATTAATTAATAATTTATTGATTATTTATTAATTTATTTATTGATTATAAGGTAAATTGGACAATTATTTTGGGTAAATTATTGATTATATTAGTTAACCATATATATTTTCATAACCCGGTTATAAATTTGACAAGAATGCAGAGTTGGTAGGAGAATGGAGGTTGATGAGTGGGTGATCACCCTTGCGTTTCCTTATGGAGAACGGCTCAACCGTGGAAATATCTCTCCTAGGATTTATGCTTTTCTTCCTACAAAAATGGTCACGAACTTCCCCTTCATTATTCAGGCAGACTTCTTGCTGTCATCGTCTAGGGAGGCCATTCTTTTGAATATCAAATGGAATAAGGGAATTCTCAACTGTGTTTCTGTGGATAGTACTGTGTTTCTGTGGATAGTATATACGGTACGTGAACTCTCCTCTCCTCCGCAGGTGAGAGACGAACAACGATGGTGGCGAGTTCTTCTTCCTCAGGCGAGTTCTCCTCCTCCGGTTATCTCTCTCTCTCCCTGCCGGTTGAAGAACAAGATGATAAATGGTGTAACGTTTTCTTCTTTTTCTTATTATTATTATTATTATTATTATTATTATTATTATTATTATTATTATTATTATTATTATTATTACGCACGGGTGAAAATACTTGAGAAGAAAGAATAGAAAAGGAAGAAAGAAGAATGGAGAGCCGGAAGAAGAAAGAAAAGAAAAAGAAAAGAAAAGGAAAAGAAAAGGAAAATATCAGAAAAAGAAAAGAAAATGGGTGTTGATAAAGATGATGGTGATGTTTTGTTTTATTATTATTATTATTATTTTTTATTTTTTTATTATTATTATCCCGCAATAAGAAAATTTTCATAGAGAGCCTCTGAGATGGAAGGCGCCAAGGAAAAGAAACAGGAAGAACTAGAAGAAAAATGATACTGGTGAAAGTTATGTAGAGCACACCGTCCCAAATTAAAGCATTCTCTATCTCCTTAACTAAGTCTTCGAATTTTGTAAACCTATTAAATTTGTGAAATTCACTTCTACCGTGATTCACTGTCTTTTCATGCTTCCCAACCTGTGCAAGGAAATCAACTTGTGCAAGGAAATCAAACACATTAGATTATTGTAGCAGGTCAACCGTAACATGTCGAAAATATGGTATTTTAGTAATATGGTAATTATTATTATGATAGAATGATATTAATGATAGAATAATATTAATTTTAATTGGTTATTATTAATTATGATAGATTGATTGAAAATTGAACAAAAAAAAGAAATGAATTTATTTCAAAAATTAAATTATTATAATTATATTAATAAGTGGACACAAACACTTACCTGTCGTTAGAAATCTTCAAGAATTTCAAGCCTACCCTTGACTCTCTAAAATTTTCACCCCTTGAACACTTGATTCTCTAATTCTTGATGATTTATTTTTGTTTTTAAATGATTCGGCCAAAGGAGAGGAAGAGAAGGAGAGAGAAGAATTTTTTTTTTTTCCTTTGATAATCTCGGTCAAAATGAGAAGAAAGGAGAAGAAATATTTAGCTAATAAATTCCTAGCCAATCATAATTAAAACTAATAAGACTAATTGATAAATCATAACAATTAGAAATATTAGGATATGATGATTTTGTGGAGTATATCCTAACATTTGACCACATGCTACAATGTACCTAGACTCCTTTAAATCCACATTCGTACTAATACATAATAAATAATATATATTATAATTATACTAAGCTCATCCATTTATATATGTATATAACGTATGTATATTAATTTATATATATTTACATATCTATATATAACGTACATACATAATATATATATATTCTTTGATTATAAATCTTCATCTTAGTAATCTTAATATTTATCCATATAATACATATGCATATATACCGTACAATATATATATTATATTATATATATGTACATATCAAAATAGTGATGATAATAATCACTATTATAAATGTTTGCAAAAATAGTGATAATAATAATAATAATAATCTATATCTATACTCTATGCTATATATAAAAGCAATATCCTCCAAAATTTTCTCGCCCAAACGTATGGACATTTTAGTAATATGGTATTTATTATGATAGAATAATATTAATTATAATTCGTTATTAGTAATTACGGTAATTATTATGATAGAAATATTTCACAATAATATTTTACACAATCAATTAAAAATGGAATGGAAATTAGGTAAATTGAAAAATGAAAAGAATATTAATAATTGATTGAAAATTAAAAATAGAAAAGAGAACAGAAATTATGTCAATTGGAAAAGTAAATGAATATTAATAATTGATTGAAAATTAAAAATATCCATAATTAATTAAAATGGAAAAGGAAATGGTCAAATCATTGCATTTTAAATTTTCACAATAATATTACACAGTAAAATTAATCAAATCACAATTAAATCGTAAATCATTCACAATTTTAAACAATGGAATGGAAATTAAAAATGAAACGGAAATATTTCAATAATAATATTCTACATCATCAATAGTAAAAGTAAATTAAAAATGGAAAGGAAATATTTTAATAATAATAGTCTACATCATCAATAGTAAAGGCATATTTTAAAATTTAAACAATAGTAAAGGTAAATTAAAAATGGAATGAAAATATCAGTGCATCTATTATTTTAATTGACTAATTATCATAAAACAAAAAAAAGAATAATCGACTGAAAATGAATCTAATATTACTAATTAACTGAATATATAAAAGGAAATGAATATTAATAATTGACTACAAATAAAAAATATCCATAATTGACTAAAATGAAAAAGGAAATGGTCAGATCATTGCATTTTAATCAAAAAAAAGGAATGGAAATATTTCAATAACAATTCTACATCATCAATAGTAAAGGCATATTTTAAACAATATTAAAGGTAAATTAAAAATGGAACGAAAATTAAAAATGAAACGAAAATATTTCAATAATAATATTCTACATCATCAATTAAAAATAGAACGGAAATTAGATAAAAATATCACTACATCTCATATTTTAATTGACTGATATTCTATCATTATATATAAAAAGATCACTAATTAACTGATATTCTATCATTATATATTTTTTTATTGTTCTCTGTAATTTCTCATCTTTCTCTTTATTGCTTAGTAATGGAGTCAAATTACGTCCCTCAGGACAAGGAAAAGCTCTATAAGGCTCCGGTTGATGCGTTGTTATTAGGCTAAGGAATATCAACGTGTTGCAATCAACCAACAAACACTGCCATGCTTATTCCATGACTTAAAGGTACATATTGCATTTATACAATTTTTTTTACAGCATTAAATTTTAAAAATATTGGACTAATACTATAGTTTAAACTCATACTATAATTTAGACTCATACTCATATTATATTGGTTGAAGGCTTTATTTCAGAATACTGAATTTATGTTGTATGTTAGACAATCATACTTCAATATACATCACAAAATTTAATCACATAATGGATTTGCTATCCACAAAATATAATCACAAAATGAATTTGTTACTCATAGAATATACATTTATATTATTTATTTATTAATATTGGATTAATAATATAGTTTAGACTTATACTATAATTTAGACTCATACTCATAATATATTAGTTAAATGACTTATTTTAGAATACTGAATTTTTACTTTATGTTGTATGTTGTATATTGGACAATCAAACTTCAGTATGCATCATAGAATATAATCACATAATGGATTTGTTATCCACAAAATATAATCACATAATGAATTATTACTATTTTTTAGTATATTCATGATAGAAAAAATATAAAATTTATAATATTTATTTATTAATTAATATTAATATTAATATTAATATTTATGGGTGATTCCCTCAGGGAATTTGTATCCATTTACAAATTTCTAAAGAATTTGTCGAACAATTCAACAAACTCTTGAAGAAAGGAAAAATCTATAATATTCACAATTTTGCTGTGCAAACCTCTCACATGAGGTTTAAATCGTGCGAGCAAAAGTACATTATGAAAACGAGTAATGACACTTTGATTAGCGTCACGGATTAAGATGATTCTAATTTTCCCAAAGACATGTTTAAACTCAAGTTATAACACCGCATGCGTAGATCTACACATTAGCTATTAACTTGAGCAATTATTTGCTCAAATTCAAGCAATGATAACATCAAAAAATATAAATGATCCAAAACATATCTTCAATTGCACTATATAATATTTGATGATCTAATTTAAATAATTATATATTAATCCAAATATTTTTAATATATTATAACAAATCCATTCCGTGCATCGCACGGGCAAAAATACTAGTAAAGTTATAATAGTAATTAATTGATTACATACAAATTAAATTTTGGTATGAAATTAATTAATTAATGGAAAGTTTTGATTTGCTATATGGAAATTGGTTTCCATATAAAGTGTATTTTAGATTGACCTAAGTTTTTATGGTATAATTGGATTATATCTTATAAAGCCACAAATTAATGTTTTTTTTATTTTATGCTATGTATGGATTGCTTAGCATGTCGATTTGGTCATGGACTTAGGACCCGTTGAATGAATGTGATTTATTTTGGGTTTTGCACCGTTTTTGGTGATTAATTAAAATTGGGGACTGCGTGCCTCTTATCTATTATTGTAATGTAAATCTCTTCCCGAAATATGTACCCCTTTTACGGTAGATAGGAAATGTATGTATGAAGAATCGAAGACTTCAAGAGTTGAAGACCCGAAGACTTCAAGAGTTGAAGACTTGTATATGTATGATGGAAGCTTACATGTAATAGATAGGATTTTAATTTTTCACTATTCACTGTGCACGGTCAAAATTAGCTGGCTCAATTTTGACCATTTAGAAGTCCATGACCGACGTCGAGTTTACTTTTCATGCACTTTATATATGTGATATATGTGAAAATGTTGCATGAGTAAAGTGAAACATAATATTCTTAAAATCTTCCCTTTATTAAATATTAAGTTGTAACGGTTAGGTCTCAAGA
>CP025649.1:4653079-4740816 GCA_003576665.1 Ipomoea trifida | reverse complement strand
ATAAGTCTGAAAAGAGTTTCACGTAGAAATCTCTGGGAGTTCTCGCGTGCCCGACCGGTGGACAGACTAGAGGCCGGACGATTGGACGGTTTTGATTCTGCCAAAGCACGCTTCAAGGGTAAACTTTTCTAACTCCCTCGTTTACATAGAATCATTAAAAAGTGTTTTGATGCTTCCGCTGCGCCTGTATGTTTTTCTAACATCCATTTCCTTAGCCTTGTTTCCCTCCTGAAGGTTATTATTCTCGAACGTGGACGGAATAAATGATCCATTGGATGACAACATCACCAGACAATTCACCAGATCCTCTTCTTCCCTCGACGCACAATACTCGCCACCGCGAGGGGGAGACGACGATGACGACATTGTCACTACGCTGATCTTATCCCGATGATCTTGATCTTGATTATTACTGATCGACAAAACGGTTAGTGTTTGTATGCAGGAAGTAAGATTGCTTCTGCCCCTCGCTGGTGGCTTACTCTGGTAGCTCTTGTCGGAGTGATCTCCGATGCCATGGGAGTGCATGTGGCCTCCCAAGCTCCTGCGCAATAAAACCTCCACTTGGAACCAAAAGGAAATAAGGGATGAGGCTAAAGATAAATTGGCTGATGTATGCTAAATGTTTGTTCTCAAGAATTATGATATCAAAAGGATTGTAAATTTGTATTTATAGGTGGAAGATAGTATTTTAAAAGGAAAGTGTAATAATATATTTTAATTAGGTATTTAAATATTAATTTGAAATGACATTTTTACCCAATGATGTTGATATTACTAAAATAACCCTAAGTTTGGGGGGAAAATTGTGCAGACACTTCTGTTTAATAATGGTAGTGTATACTAATTGCAAGTGTTTATATTGTAAAATTGCACGGGTAATTTTATTGTAAGTTTGTATTTATTCTTGTGCAGACACTTCTGTTTAATTGCAAGTGTCAAAATGTGTGGAGCAAACAATCGCTAGTTCACGGTCGGCGACGGTGGCCTCTGGTTCGCGATTGTCTAACAGTTGTACTCTGCAGGCAGCAAACAGTTGATCGGGAAGAAATAAAGGAGTAGAGAGTGAGATGCAATAAGAAATCATAATTTTATTCGTGCATCGCACGGGTAAATAAAATAATATATTGAGTTATAACTATATTGTTATTGTATATTTTGAAATACTTATATTTTTTAATTTTTTTATTTAAATTCATAATAACATAATTTTATTCATAGAGAGTGAGATGCAATAAAATAAAATTTTTTGGGTACACACATTATTATTAATATTATAAAATTAATAAATAATACTAAATTTTCTGTTGTGGCTGATACACATTTTAGTACGGAGTATCTGGTTGTCTAGACCATCTGAGAGGCTCCAGACACAACGCCGCATAATATGTCCGACTTGTCTTAGCTTCATCCTCAAAAGGCAACTTCCCTCACAACAATCTCCTAGATAGTACGACCATGACATGGTTGCACTAGACGCTAGTCGAGCGGTAGACTAGCATCTAGCGTTTAGGCGGTACTTAAACGACTACCTATAAAAACATGAAAAATAGTGTCTTTCTGTGGGTGTATGTTATATATATATATATATATATATATATATATATATATATATATATATATATATCATACTTCTCTTATTTATATATACAAATAATTTAAATATATATAAATACAATTAAAAATTAACAAGACCGACTCGTACAAGTTAACTGGGTTAACTCTGCCGAGTTGGGCAAGTTAACTTGGCTGAGTCGGCCGTCAACTCGGCCCATTCGGCTGATTTAGGCGCTAGGCAATCGGTCGCCTAGGGAGCAATTTGCCTCAGCGTAGGGGCGCTTAGTACCTAGGCGGCTGATTTTTGCAACAGTGATTACTGATGACAAAGACTAGTGTTGGTGATCACAACCGACCCGAGGTAAGGGCGGTCCCGGCTTGAGGTAGCCTCGGCCCGAGATGGTCTCGACTAGAGGCAGCCTTGGCCAGGACTTGATGAGGACTCGATCTTGAGTCTTCACCTTTAAATTGTTACCTAAGTACCAATTGAGCTGATTGTGTGTGCTAACTTGCCTCAACTTATATGCATGCGTACTGCAATGTATATACACAAATTTTTAAAAATAACAAAAATAAAAATTTCATTACATTTTTGAAATTTTTAAAATTTTCTATATTTATATTGTATGATGAAAAGAGAGAAAGAAAGATAGAAAGATTCTTCTCTTAAATTATAATAAATTAAATATAATTTCCCTAGTGTGATCTAAATTAAACCAATTTGGTCTACTTGGAATGAGAGAATCTTGGAACGCATTCATATCCTTTGGCATTCCTAGTATATATAAACATTGAGCATTAACTAGTGTTTTACCCGTGTCAAAATATTGTAAAATTGTGCAGACACTCCAAACACAATTGCAAGTGTCAAAATGTGTGGAGCAAACAATCGCTAGTTCACGGTCGGCGACGGTGGCCTCTGGTTCGCGATTGTCTAACAGTTGTACTCTGCAGGCAGCAAACGGTTGATCGAGAAGAAATAAAGGAGTAGAGAGTGAGATGCGACTATGCGAAAGTGCAGGTGGGCGAGATCGCGAAATCTGAGAGACGGAGATGGCTCATGGCTGGACTGTTGAGTGCTAGAGAGAGTGGAGGCGACATCTAGATCTAAAACATAAGATAAGAGAAATACTAGGGTTATGTAATTTTGTTAATATATATACATACGGACTACAGTGTATTACTTATATTTTATACAATTTATTATATAATATTATATATATCATATATTATTTATTTATATTTACATATTATGGCGGGCAGCCCGCGGTCCGCCAGGCCCGCCCCGCCAAGCCCGCGGGACTAAGCGGGGCGGGCTAAAAAAGCCCGCTCTTTAGCGGGCTTCTATTCTTGAAACCCACCCCCTACCTAAGTAGGGGGCAGGGCAGGCCGGGCCGGCGGGCTAAGCCCGTTTTGACGGCTCTACGCCCAAGCCATACAAAGGGCGAACAGATATGCCAAAACAGAGGAGGCCTTGTGACAAAAACAGAGGCGGTGGGAGAAACGCCCATTGGAGGAGATGAGAACGCGTCCTGCGGACCGATCATCACAACAAAGGGACAGGGACCTGTTGGAATAACGAAAATATAGGAAATATGTAGGAAAATATAACGAGAGAACATATATGTATTGTATTGCTCAGAATTGCTTGTCCCTTTCTCCGTGTATGGAGGGTCTATTTATACATATTTTGGGCCTAGAGCCCTGCAAAGAATAAGAATCCTGGACCGCCTCTTATTGGGAGTCCAAGTTACATTATAACTAATAAGCATCTTGCTAATATTACAAGTGCTAAGTCCAATCCTTATCGAACTCTTCTGTAGCTTTGTGTTGAGAGTCCTTCTTGAGCTTTCTTGATCCAATTGCTCTCTTGGGCCGGTTTATGTAGCCCAAGCCTAGTGTATTATCCATCAGTATAAAAATTTCTTGGCAAAAGACGTTGCAATTAATTAATTACTCAATCAACCTCTTATATGATATTTGGCATCTAATTGGACATTTAGTCTGGTGGTATGATCTGGAATGCCCCATTACCATTTCTCCAAACTAATATAATAATATGCAGACAAACATATCTAAAATCTGGCAAAACATACAATCTAAACTACTAATTGAATTTAGTAAAAATTAATGATTAATTATTTGTTTTATCCTCTTTTAATGATACGATTTCAAGTCATTGAGTATTGTAATTCTTTTCCCACAAGATATAACTCCATCGTATTTGGTATTATCATAATTATATGGTTTCTCACAATTTATTTATTCGGAGAATTATTATTAAATTAGAGTTGTAATACAAATATTTAACACTTACGTTCATTTGAAAATTAAATAAGGAATTATACATAATTTATAATCTAAAAGTATAATTAATTATATTTGATAACTCTTGTAAATAGTTATGCTTGTTGGCTTTTAACTCCTAACCGGTGAGTTGTGGGATTTGGTATTAACAATATAATGGTAAAACCAAATCTATATCTATATCTATATCTATATCTATATATCTATATCTATATATATATATATATATATATATATATATATATATATATATATATATAATAACAGAAGTGTCTGCACAATTTTTCCCCCCAAACTTAGGGTTATTTTAGTAATATCAACATCATTGGGTAAAAATGTCATTTCAAATTAATATTTAAATACCTAATTAAAATATATTATTACACTTTCCTTTTAAAATACTATCTTCCACCTATAAATACAAATTTACAATCCTTTTGATATCATAATTCTTGAGAACAAACATTTAGCATACATCAGCCAATTTATCTTTAGCCTCATCCCTTATTTCCTTTTGGTTCCAAGTGGAGGTTTTATTGCGCAGGAGCTTGGGAGGCCACATGCGCTCCCATGGCATCGGAGATCACTCCGACAAGAGCTACCAGAGTAAGCCACCAGCGAGGGGCAGAAGCAATCTTACTTCCTGCATACAAACACTAACCGTTTTGTCGATCAGTAATAATCAAGATCAAGATCATCGGGATAAGATCAGCGTAGTGACAATGTCGTCATCGTCGTCTCCCCCTCGCGGTGGCGAGTATTGTGCGTCGAGGGAAGAAGAGGATCTGGTGAATTGTCTGGTGATGTTGTCATCCAATGGATCATTTATTCCGTCCACGTTCGAGAATAATAACCTTCAGGAGGGAAACAAGGCTAAGGAAATGGAGACCAACAACAACAACAATAACAAAGGATTGTTCCAATGCAAGGCTGGTAAGAAAGTGTTCAATTCCCACCAAGCCTACGTTGGGCAGACATAGAGTGAGTTAAAGGTTGCTACACTACCAAGCTTGACATCCTCAACAACGTCAATAACAACAACTCTGACAATAATGAATATTATTTAAACGGTGTTGGTGTGCGTCCCCAACATTTCGATTACTCTCTCCCCTTTCCTCCGCCGGCGGCGGCGGCCACCGCACTCTCCAGAAAGCAATCAAGGGTGCATCAGTGTTCCATCTGTCACCGGATTAGCTAATCAATTTCCTAATATATTAGGGTAATCAATTTCCTAAGTAATTAGCTAGCAACCGTATTTAACATTTAAATTTAATTTATTATGGTAATTAAATAGAGAGATTCCTTTCTTACGACGATTTTATACTTTTTTTTTACTTCAAATAATATCAATTACCTACGGACTTCCTTTCATTACTTTTAAATAAAATCTTAAAAATTATGACAATTAAGTAATTAACACTTTCCATAATATAATTTTTTTATCTAATCAGCTAAAAAATTGATAATACACATATTACGTCCATAATTAAAGAAGATTAAAAAAATTATGATAACTATTCCAATACACATATTATTACGTCCATACAATTATGCAAATTATTCCAATTCACATATTATTATACATATAAAATTATGCTAATGGTTACTTTTGAATAAAATCTTAATAATTATGGTAATTAATAAATTAATTCACACATTATACTTTTATTAAATTATTTTTATACTTACTGAAATATTGATTTTATCTAATCAATTAAGGTAATTAATTGTACACTTATTACGGACATAATTAAAAGAAATTAAACATACACATATTACAGACATAATTACAAGAAATTAAACATACAAAAAATTACGTCCATAATTAAACGAAATGATACATACACATATTATTTTTTAAGAATAATATATACTCCTTAATTACCATAATTATTCAGATTACATGCACACCATAATTAGCATAATATTAATTAAGAATAATATATGTTCATTAATTACCATATAGTAATCATAATAAAACAACCTTATTTTTATTGAATTTAATGATAAATTTTTTTGTCCATATTGAAAATTAAACATATACATATTACGGTACGTAATTAAAGGAGTTTAAAGACACACACACACACACACACACACATTAAAATAGGAGTGCGAGCTTTCCCACTCATTTTAGTCCAAAAAATTTAAAATCGGTCAACATAATATTATATAATAATTCCTTATAAAAAAATTCTAACATTCCTTATCATTCCTTATTTATGGCTAAAATTGACAAAATATTCAAAACATGATTACATTCCTTATTATACACGGAAATTAATAAAATATTTTATTCAATTCCATTTCTATATGGATTCCTTATTTATGTACATATATTAACAAAATAGTCACACAGAAAGTAATAATTATTAAACAAAATTATAGTTATTATACCACGCAATTCAATTATGGTTCAAAATATTTTAATCTTGCGTATTTTTTTTTTATTTTATATTCGTAAACAATCAAATTACTATATGATATATATTATAGTATTCAAAAAAATATTACTATATTATGTTAACGTACATAATTAAATTCCTCAAATGATAATATTCAAAAAAAAAAATTCCAACAATCAAATTACTATATGATGTATATTATAGTATTAAAAAACATATTACTATATTATGTTAATGTGTGTAATTAAATTTCTCTCATGATAATATTCAAAAATAAAATAAAAATTCCAACATCAAATTACTATATGATGTATATTATAGTATTCAATAAAAATATTATTATATTATGTTAATGTACGTAATAAAATTCCTCTCATTATAATATTCAAAAAAAAATAAAAATTCAACAATCAAATTACTATATGATGTATATCATAGTATTAACAAAATTTATTATTATATTATGTTAATGTTCTATAATATAGATTAGTATCTTTCATATTTTATTTCCATTTAAACAATATAGAATATAGAATATAGGATTTTAGTATATAGAATAGTATTTCAATTAGTATATAGTAGGTGTGTAGAAGTTGCTGTGATAAAATATCTTGATAATGGTTGACAATCCAAAGAGATTGAAGTCGACTTAGAGAACAATTAATTTGTTAAAAAATGTCAATTTCAAGTCTACATTCATTTTTAGAATTAGTTGTTAAGTAATACATGTGCACAAATTGTAGTATCAATTAATAAGGAAGCAACCGACATAAGCATCTCAATTGGTCACAGGATATGAAATTTAAAAAAAAAAAAAAAAAAAAAAAAAAGGCCAAAAGGTCTAATTTTTGTGTTCAAACTGAGTTACCATGATTTATACCTTCGCATATGCTCTATCAGGACGAGTTGGGGATTCAACCTTTCAGGAAGAAAAGTTGCCTCATTAATAATTGTGATGTTAATTTGCATTAATATCATCAGTATTAAAACAAATATTTGCAATTTGTAGTGGTCATGCCCTCAAGATTATTTTTATTACTTTATATACTAATATAACACACGTTGATTAGTCTAAAAGGTTACAGAATTTTTCCATTTCCTTGGTCTAATAAAAATCAAGATGTTACAAGAGTACACTAAACATTTTTCCTTTCAAAATTGAACTTTCTTTTTTGGAGGGGAAAGCACACTCTTTTACTTGGTTCAAGATCAATAAAATTATACATTTATACGTATGGTACAACACTTTCTTTCTTGAGAAATAATAATTGTGAAACAATATAGGTCAATAGTACAAGTTTAGCAGAACAGTTGACCGGCTTGGAGATAAAGAAATTGTAACGTGGTCATCTTCGGTGGCAGCTGAACATCAACAACAGCATTCAACAGTGGTGTACCAACCTACAGTGCACCAAGACAATATTAGGGAAAACAGATATAGCAAAATGGGTGGTTGTTGAAAGAGATGAAATTTATAGTTTAATGAATAAAGTCATGAAATTAGGTTTTCAAAAAAAAAAAAAGTCATGAAATTAGGTTTTAAAATTGAAGTAGCTAATGTCATTGTCCCACAATTCACAACTGCTCACCCTCCCCTAGTGTCTCTATGGCAATTGAAAAGCCATGAACAAGCACAAGAAAAAGAAAATGATATACTTGAATGTAGGGTAAGACAGGAGCACATTCTAGAGAGCATATACATAATACCAAAAGGATAATATATCACATGTATGTCAAGCATAAGTCCCCACGACCAAATGCACACACTGTCGATTTAGGTTTATGCATGTGTACTACTGTAACACAAGCACGGCTTGCTAATTAATGGCTAATGCCAAGAATATCGGGTGGGATTCAGGTAAAATGGTTTCTCCAAAGATGTGCTATAAGCCTATAAGCCTATAAGCTTAATACGGATGGAACTGTGTGACGGTCAAAAGGTTGAGCTACTGCAGGAGGTTTTGATTACATTGGTTAAGCCGTTAAGGTAATAGGATTCTGATAGGATGTGCTATAAACTTGATTCAGATTAACCCATTAGATGCCAACAGTCTGAAGTTAGTGAAGGAGGTTTGATTAGAGAGGCTGAAGGTAATTGGGTGGAAGGCTTTATGCTCAACATCAAAATCATGAGCAGTTTCAAAACAGACATCTGGGGTTTGAGAGAGGGAGTTCTTGGCTTCTTGCTAAAAGACAAGGCCTCACTCATGTTGAAAATGAAGTGGTTTCACCTATGGCTTTGTTTCGTGCTCAACAAACCTTTGGAGCAAAGGGCTGCAAGGGAACTAATCACCGCTGACTGCCAAGCCATCACACAGACTGGATTAAAGGAAACATGAATCGAGTAGCACCTTATGGGAACTTAATCTTTGCAGATCCACCAGAAAGTTCAAGACAATTTTCAAAACAACAAAAGGGGCAAATCCTTTATAAGGATGTTACCCAAGTATGGTTTCTGTTTCATCTAACAAATAAAAAGGGAGTAAAATGTAAAAGACTAAAAGGAAAATCAGGGCATCAGATTCATAAACAAACTTTTAGCCGTTTTAGGCAACACTAAATACTCAGCTATCAGGATAGGAGAGAGAAAATGAGTCAAAATCCTAATAGTGAAACCTAAACTACCCCAAGGATGACAATTTGTCAAGACTGAAAGCAGTTCTATATATCATACAGCGCAGGACATCTTCACTGAACAGCAGCAAATCTTTCAACTGTGTCTCAATAATTGTAAACCAAAATTTCCCTTATAAGTAATTTCATGATAAACAAACATTATCACTAGAATATTCAATTATTTACCCCTCGCAAAATTGTCAACTTTTCCACCAAAAAAGCTAATTACAATTTACAAAAAGGCTCTGCAGACTACATTGTGTAAATAACAGCACAGCAATATTCATTCACATTCTCACATTGATCTCTGTAATATTTTTCACATCTGTTACCTGGCTATACTAAGTGTAGAAGAGAAAGTGCAGCTGATTTCTTATCAAGTTCCTTAATAATTGATTGCATAGAATCTTCAACTATTTTATTTTACTACTTTTTCAAGATCATTGAAGAAAGGCATTATAGTGTGGATTTTTATTGTAAGGACACTGGACACACCCTTAATATTTGAACCAACAACATTTAAGGCATATAACCAATATGCATATTGCATGAACCAAAAACCTCTGCCCAAGCTCATTCATAATTCAGCTTTAGTATTTGATATGCCCTAATTGCCATACAATATTATGTTATCAACTTTTGTGCTTTCCATACACAACATCAAACGCCACTGAAAAGATTATGGGAAAATCCTATCACTCCCACCCCACCAAAAAAAAAAAAAAAAAAAAAAAACACCACCACAACACACACAAGAAATGCAAATTTCTCCAGTGAATCCCCACTTTTAAAGAAAATATGCAACAAACTAGATCTAGCATGATAACCCTCTTTGCTGCCTTGGTTTTTTTTAAAAGCCTTCTCTGATAGCCTTTATATTAAGTAGTTAAACAGTTTTTGTTTTTTTTTGGTTTTATGCATATGCTCAATCTTATTGGTAATGATCATGCCTTTAAAATCCTCCGAATATGAAATACTTATCAGTATAGTAAAAGAGATCCATGGTGGGATCTACAACTTGGAAACATAAGAACTTCATAATTCAACATCCACTGAAATTTGTATTTTCTCATGAAACATGGTGCAAACAACATATTATAATCACAACATAAACGAGACAAGGAAGGATCCATAAAACTTCAACTAGCTATATAACAGCAATACAATATAAAAATAATATAATTTCAAACTTTGAAAGCTATGACAGGTCAATGAAGCAAGCACAAAACTCAAAGATACCTTCAATTTCAGTGGCATCCCCAACCAGTCAATGCCAAGCAACAATTGAATGGATTCTTCAATAGCCGATGTAACTAGGATCTCCTGTATATTCTGCAATTTGCTCAAGTCTCACATTGAGTAACTCGTGTGTATCACCATGTCGCACAACACCAGTTTCCTTCTCTGTATCCCTCTCTACAAGGCTTCCATACACGCCCTTATGCCTACCACACAAAACAAGTACAGGACCACCGCGCCTTGGGAGTGCCGTCTCAAGCTGATTCTGATTCACACCTTGAATCAACTCCCGGCTCTCATCCATTGATATATCACAAGTTGATGGCCCTACCACATCCACCACTTCTCCTTTCTTCAAATATAATTTTCCTCCTTTCAACGCCTTACTTATAACCCTAACTCTTATATGACTAGTTAGCCAAGAAATTTGTTCAACTCCCTTGGCATTTGACTCATCTCTACTACGCTTGCTGTCCTTTCTCCTGTCCCTTGATCTTTCCTCCCTAATTTCCCTATCCCTCGTTACTTCATCTCTACTTTCTCTACGATGTTTAACACTAGATGAATCTTTATTGCTGTCTTTAATCTTCAACTCCTTCAACTTCCTCATACACTTCTCCTCTTCTACAGAACCCAACTCTGCAACATCAGATGATTGGACAATTACTTCCCTGTCATCACTGGAAAGCCTAATAACCATATTCCCACCGCTCTTCACCTCCACAACCTTTCCTTTCATTCCAATTTCCCTACCTCCAACTATCCTTATGTTCTTGCCCACAAACAATCCTTTCCCTTCCTTTTCCCCTCTTTCCTCCTTTCCATTGGCATTCATTTTCTTATCTCTCTTTTCTCCACCATCAACCTTATGCACTTTAGTATCGTTTGGCAATTCAGCAGTAAATCCAATCCCTTCCTTCGCAGACCATCTTTTATACTCTCTCACTTTCACATCCTCTTTTGCATTGCGGCCTATGCCTCTGCCTTCACTCCAACCATAACCCTTGAGCAGAGCAGCTCCAAAGCCCTCCACGGGCATATCAGTAAACTCATCCATACCGTTATCATCCGGCAGTCTCATCAGATCCTCTTTCAGCCTATGCAACATGGGATCAACATTAGGGCTAGGGTTAGGGTTTTCTGACTTATCGGTGTTCGGATCGTCGGCAGACTGGCGGATATTCAGACCGTAGGACACGGAATCGGACGACGGCTCCACAGACGAGCCGGTGTCGACCTCAAATTGCAGCGGCTGATCGTCGGACGACCGGATTGGAGGGAGGTCGATATTCTTCATCCGTTTGCGAGGCTCCCATTCGTTGGCCTTCGGAGGGATTATATAATTGGCGACAGAGTCGGCTGCTGCCGGAGCTTTAGAAGCATCAAACTCGGTCACATACTCTTTGGCGGCGGACGCCGATGCTTTCGGGTCATTGCCGGCGAAGGTCTGAGATGGCTTCTTTAGGTTTGAAGAGGGCTTTGAGGCGAGGGAAAATGAGAGCTTCATCGTCGACGATTATAGAGACATCGGACCGGCGAGCTCAGGGAGACCTTTCTTCTTCTTCTTCCTCTTCTTCTGTTCTTTTATTACAATCTGAAAAAATAACAAAATACAAAACATTATTATTAATTTGAGTCATTTCCATTTTTGGTCCTACTGGTTATTGGGGCATTGCCAATTTTAGTCCACTTCATTAATTTTTGCCACATTACATCCAGTCTTATTTAGTTCTTGCCACTTTTAGTCCACCGTTAAAATTTTCCTCAAATGATCGTTCAAAACAGGGGTATTTTTTGTCTTTTCATGCGTTGCTCATCTCCTTTACCCTTTATAGTTGTTTTCCTTACACATTTTCATCTAATGAAGAGGTCCGGCGGAAGTCATGTGAGCCACATTACAAAGCCATGGCTTTTGTCGGACCTCTTTATTGGATGAAAATGTGTAAGGAAGACCACTGCAAAGGGTAAATGAGATGATTAAAGCATGAAAAAGACCAAAATATCCCTATTTTGGACGGTTATTTGACGAAAATTTTAACGGTGGACTAAAAGTGGCAAGAACCAAATAAGACTGGTCGTAATATGGCAAAAATTAATGAAGTGGACTAAAATTGGCAATGCCCCAATAACAGTATGACCAAAAATGGAAATGACTCTATTAATTTTCACCTCTGTGCAACACACCAAAAAGCTTCTTTTAGACAAGAACCTAGATAACTGGTCAAAGAGGCAAACATGTGACTAAAGGTCCATTGCAGAGCAATTGGGCAATCAACAATTTAAGAATTTTATCAAACATCAGAAAAACCTTGCCCGAGCCATAGATAAGACCTTGGCCGGCAGCGGCAACGCACCATCCCAAACCGCCGAGTTCCGTGCTCTCCAAGTATAGTAAAGCACTGCCATAACAAAAGCAACTTCGTCTTCGGTCAATAAATTCAGCACATTAGAAAACCATGTACAAAAAGAATCCCCAACAATAGGAATGGTAGGTAAAGTAGACCCATGCCAAACAAGTTGAGAATAACTACACTTGACTAAAGCATGCATAATATCCTCATGAGCTTGCCCACACATTGGACATGTAGGATCCACCTCTACCCTCTTTAAAAGCAAGTTAGTGGTAACAGGTAGTATGTCACTCAAGGCTCTCCAAAGAAAGGTCTTCCACTTGGGGGGACTATTATCTTCCAAAGAGAGACCCATTGATCAAAAGTTCCTGTAGTGGCACTAAACTCGCCCATAATGGTCCTGTAACCCATCTTAACAGTGTAAGCGCCTTTGGGGTCCCCATGCCAATACCAAGAATCATCATAAGCTGGCGAGACTGGAATTCTAGCAATACGTGATGCATCATTAGGAGTGAAAATATCATTCAGAATAGATAAATCCCATGAACCACTACCTTCATCCAACAAGCCAGAGACTAGAGAACTATTAAGGTACGCAGGCATAGGAGTAGTTACCATAGGATTCGGGCCATCAGGTAACCATGGGTCTCCCCAAATTAAAGTTGATTGACCATTCCCTATCCTTCTTCGTACACCACCACAAATTAAAGCATGGGCTGCCATAATACTCCGCCAGCAGTAGCTAGGATTATTACCAACAGTGGCATTCAAAAAAGAAGACCTAGGATAATATCGTGCCTTAAAAATCTTAGCTACTAGGGAATGGGGCATAGTGAGAAAACGGCATGCTTGCTTACCTAACATAGCCAGATTAAAAGCCCGAAGATCCTTAAACCCCAAGCCACCAAACTTTTTTGGAACACACAACCGGTCCCATGCCTTCCAATGAATTCCTCTATCACTTCCTGATCCCCACCAAAAACGATTCATGGCTCTCTGAATAGATAAACAAACTGATTCAGGCAAAAGAAAGACACTCATTGAGAAAGTGTGCATAGCTTGAGCCACACTTTTCAAAAGAACCTCCTTCCCTGCTTGCGAGAGCAGCTTCTTATTCCACGAATTAACACGCTGCCTGATTTTATCTTCAATATATGCAAAGGCTGCCTTTCTATTCCTTCCAACAAAAGCAGGAAGACCCAGATATTTACCGAAATTTGCTGCCTGAGCCACCCCCAAAACCGCCGCCACCTCCTCTCTATGTTCCAAAAGTGTATTTCTGCTAAAACAGACATTAGATTTGTGGAAGTTAACAGCTTGACCAGACATCTCCTCGTACTTATTCAAACACTGTTTAATAACTCCCGCCTCCTGCGCATTGGCCTTAAAGAATAGCAGACTATCATCAGCAAACAATAGATGGGAAACCTGGGGAGCCCCCCGCTCTACCCTACAACCATGGATAGTCCCTGCTGCCTGAGCCTGTTGCAATAATAAGGAAAGACCTTCTGCACAAATTATGAATAGGTATGGAGAAAGGGGATCACCTTGTCTGAGACCTCTGGTGGGAATCACTTGACCACTAGGAACACCATTAATCAAAAAGTTATATGACACCGTAGTGACACATAGCATAATTAGATCCACCCAGCGATCAGAAAAACCCAAAGCAATCAACATTCTACGCAAGAAAGGCCATTCCATCCTATCATATGCCTTTGCCATATCAAGCTTTAGGGCACCCCAACCCACCAGCCCACTCTGTTTCCTATGCAAATAGTGCCCTACCTCCGCGGCAACGAGGATATTATCAGTTATAAGTCTATTCGGAATGAAAGCACTTTGGGACTCCGAAATTAGATCCCCCAAGAGGTGTTTCATTCTGTTTGCCAGCACCTTTGCCATGATTTTATAAGTCACATTGCACAAGGCTATTGGTCTTAAATCAGCCACAGACTCCGGTACAGTTTTCTTAGGGATCAGTACTACATTCGTATCATTGAGGCCTTCCGGAATGGTGCAAGAATTCAGACAATGAATCACAAACTGAGACACATCAGCACCCACCACATCCCAGTAATGCTGGAAGAACCCCGGGTTCATCCCATCTGGCCCCGGAGCCTTATCAGGAAACATTGCAAACAGGGCAGCCTTAACTTCCTCATGCTCAAAAGGTCTTAACAAATTTTCATTATCAGCTTGTGACACACGTGGGATTATAGAGGTGAAAAAAGAGTCCATCATAGAAGAGCCAAAAGAATTGAAAATATTGTTAAAGTAATTCAGCACAACAGACCTCATAGCATCACCCTCCACCCAAAGCCCCTCATCATTCTTAAGCCTATGTAAAAAATTCTTTTTCTTACGAGCAGAAGCGTACCTGTGATAGAACTTAGTGTTCGCATCAGCTCCCTTCAACCAATGTTGCTTCGCCCGTTGCCTCCAGAAAACATCTTCCTGTGCCTCAAGTCGACCCAACTGGTCCTCAATACGCTGAAATTCAGCTAGGCCCGCTGGATCACGTGAGCCCCTCAAACACAACTGAGCCTGCCGGAGATGCCTGATCTGCTCCCCAAATTTGTGAAAGTGGTCACCCCCCACCTTTGAAGCCTTTCTCCACAGAACTGCACACAGCCAAGCAGACCTTTCGGTCTACCCTCCTGCCAAGCAGACTCCACCACCTCCCTACACCCCTCATCCAATAACCATGCCATCTCGAATTTGAAACCCTTGCGACTCCTATCACCCTGCACCCTTTCACCCATAGGATTTAGGAAAAGAGCCGAGTGATCAGAAGAGCGAGTCAGTAAATTCTCCACATAGGCATCCTCCAATTGACCACACCAACCAGAAGTAGCAAACACCTTATCCAGCTTCTCCTCCATCCATTCAGCCGAACCCTTCCCTCTCACCCACGTAAACTGATAGCCTCGCAAAGGTAATTGTGTCAGCCCGCAATCATCCATAGCCTCCCCAAATCCGCGAAGGAGACCATCCGGGTGTGGATTACCACCCCTCTTTTCATGCTGATAAAGGAGATCGTTAAAATCCCCAATGACTACCCATGGCAAAGCAGACCTTATAGCCAAAGACCGGAGAAAATCCCATGCCTCCCCTCTCCTACTACGCTCAGGGAAACCGTAATAACAAGTCATTCGCCAATGAGGCAGATTTATTTCGTCATACTAACCTCAACATCAATATGATTCTTGGAAAAGCTTAACAAACTAGCTGAATGGTTTTTCCTCCAAAATAACGCCAACCCCCCACTCAACCCTACATTGTCAACATAGAACAAACCCTCATAACCAAGTCTGACTCGAATTCTCTCAGCATGAACACGACCCACCTTGGTCTCCATCAAAAACAAAAACTCAGGCTTCTTACGAGCCACTAGGCTCACAACCTCGCGAACTGTCCGTGGATTGCCCAAGCCACGGCAGTTCCAACTGACGATACTCATGATGATGGGCGGGTCTGGGAACCAGAACCCGCCTTGGACAAGTTTTTTGACACGTCGAGCATTGCTACATCACCATTATTGCTACCACGCCTACTGCCGCCCGAAGCCTCACGGCGACGTTTGGGGTTCGCCACCACTGCCACTCCATCATCATGCACAGTAGTCACCACCTGCCTGCCTCGACCATCCGCACCAACACCGTGAACCGTAGCAGACTCCTCCCCCGACGTAGTAGCCACGGGACCAGTCACCGGTATCAACCACGAGTCACCCACCGGCCTAGGCCCATTCCGACTCACCCCAGCCCTCAGACCAACGCCGTAAGGATAATCAGACACCGGAATGGTCGACTCACGAGCTCTTAGACAAAATTTATAGACATGGCCTAACATACCGCAAAAGAAGCAGAAGGAGTGAAGCCTTTCATACTTGAAAGACACCCAGCAGGCCGTTTTATCACGCTTCACCAATCGCATTCGACGCTTAATGGGGCGTGAAACAGGAATTGACACACGAATGCGATAATAATGACGCCAAGGAGCTCCGGCGAACCTGTCATCACACCGAAGAAAAACGCCAAGAAAGTTTCCCACTTGCTCCAACACCATATCAGACGTGTAGCCCACAGGTAAGTCATGAACCTGCACCCACATGTCGACCGAGTCCAGAACCACCTCAGCCGGAAGAACACCATCAGGCACTTGTCGACAAACCAAAGTATTATTTTCAAACGACCAAGGGCCTTCTTCAAGAACATACTGAACATCCGAATAATGATAAAAAACAAACATAAACAGATTCGGGCTGAGTTCCGAAATCTGCACCCCCTTCACCGGACGCCAGACTGAAGCCATAACTTGACGCATAAATTCAACTTTCACAAGCTTTGCCGTCAGGAATCGACCTACGACAACCCACGACTCCTGCTCACTAGGCTCACCAACCCCCTCTCCAACTGGTTCGAAATCAATTTCCTCGTCCTCCAGGACCATGTCGGCCCACCGCTCCGTCAAAGCCGCCACCCCATCACCGCCTGAAGCCATGCAAACTGTATTGTGAAGACAGATTCAACGTGGGAAAGGGATCGGCAACACACCGCAAACTAACGTACCGATCAAACAATCGGAAGAAAACCAAGAAAATTGGTAGAAAAAACCCTAGAAGACTGGGTAAGGAGGAAAACCCTAGACATACGCTAGAGAGAAAATATTTTTAATTTTAATGTATTCTAAAATATTATTATTATTATTATTATTATTAGTCCATCAAATTTGTATTCTTACCACTTTTAGTCATTTGCATGGGTTTTTCAACCAAACATCACCTGAAATTTATTTTTCATAAAATTGATGTTTTATTAAAAATTTTATTGAAAGGATTAAAAATTGTAAAAAATTCAAAGTTTTTATAAATTCAACCTTTTTTTAAGTTCAATTTACTGAGATAATTTTACGATAATCGCATCAATTGTACATAAAGTATCAATATGATGCCAAAGGCCTTGTGGTCAAGCGGCATGAAGTGATTCTCCCAAGTGGGAGGTCATGGGTTTGAGCCTCAGTGGGGCAATGTTGACTTTGTTGGGCTTCAGTAGGTCATTCATCATTGAATCATGTATACATATGCAAAGATAATCCTTTCATATCTCATCATAAGATATAATATACGGAGTAAATAAGAAGATGAAGAGGTGGCAAAGGAAAGTTCATAGAATAATGGCCATCAATATACATATATTTATAACAAAAGTCTATATACTAGTAATAAAATGATAATCAACAATTATAAATGAAAATAGTACAGAGGGACCAAAGTGAAAAAGTAATCTTATTCCTCCTTCCATCCCATTTATTTGTTCTATTTACTATTCATTAATCAAATTAACTCCTTTTTTTTATTTATTTTTTTTAGTATTTTTTACTTATTTTAAATTTGATTTTTTGTGTTTGATAATATTTTATTGTAATTTCTAAATATATAAATTTTATATACTAATACTAAATTTAATATTATAAAAAATTAAATTAAAAATAAATTTAAATAAGCCTCATTAATCGACTCACACATATAAAATAAAACGGAGGAAGAATTATTTTGAGATTATTGGAATCGAACTACAGATGGACAGATGGAGGTGGCACTTGGCAGACAGAGTTGGTATCGAGTAGAGACGTAACGCGCGCGCAGTGGAGAGTGGAGAGGCGACAAAAGAGAGATAACCGTCTTTGTCATCATCAGATCGTCACATTTCTTGGTTTCAGGCTACTCTCTCAAAACCAGCTTTCTTCACTCTCAAGCCATTTTTGCCACAAGTAGGGTTTCCGAAGCTCGCAGGAAGCCTAGATCGCTCTCCTCCAGGTTTCTCACGATCTCTCTCGCCCTCTGTTTCTTGTTTTTCCGATCACCTGTCCCCGCCTGTACCTGTGAGGCCGTGATTTTTCGCATTTTATCGATCACTTTAACAATTCTCGTAATTCTTTCAATTATTCTTTCTGCTTTATCTGTGATTAAACTATTTTTAATCGTTTTTCCTTTTGGTTTTCAATTTCATGTAACCGTCTCCGTTATTATTTAGATTATTACTATCGATTCCCCGTCTTTTCGTGCTCGCTCTGTTCCTATATGTGTGTGTGTCTATATATATGCTTTTATCTTGGCTTGATCACCAAAACTAGTAGCTCTGTGTGGAGATTCGTGTCGTTTGAATAGTTTTTTGCCTTGAAGCATCTCCGTAATCGAGAATTCTCTGTGTTTTCTCTGCATCTGACTCATTAAAAGGTTTGCCTCGATAGTTATGCACAAAGGCAGGATACAAATTGTCAGTCTTCGTTTTTGTGTGTACATTTTGGTTTGCTATGTCTACTTATTTGTCAATTGTCATTTGATGTGATAAATCATGCTTTACTGGTCTATCTTGACTTTTGTTGTCTTGATTTGGCCGAGTATATTTAATTTATGTAAGCCAGCCATCATGTATAAGCTTTCAAGGAGGTTCATATCTTTGCTAATGGATTTGTACCCTGACCTGCGAGCCTAGTTACTAATACTTGCCACCTATTATCACGTGATTTGTATTTCACAATGTAAAATTTGAAATTTAAGGTGTAACTATTTAAGAAAAAAATCTGTGGCAAAGTAATTAGGGTCTTTCAAACCTTCCTCTTTGGTGTGAGTGTTTTCTGTCCAACTTCCAATCACCCATGTCACACTGTTTAGTTTGTATCTACCATACCAAAGTAGATTTGACATGCCAAGAATGCATTGTGATCTGAACTTGTATGTTGAAATCTCATGTCAATACTCCTGTGTGATATGCATCTGATATATAATAAATGGTTATGAATGGATTTAGAATGTGCTTGGAGATGTTGTATGCAGTATCATGTAGCTTTAATGCAGTCCTTAAAATGAAACCGTTACATTTTAAAAACAGTCCTCATTGTTCCTTTATGCTCATAATGTGATTATTATTTTTCAGTGCTTCAACTGCAAATTCTATATGGTCTGTAGCCATGATTCCCATGAAGGCAGGAAAATCTACTTTGAATCCACATGCTGAAGCCTATGTACCACTCTCCAAAAGAGTGTTACCCACTAAAGACAGTGCTAAGTCTCCAGGGATAGAAAATAAAGACGGAAATGAGGCTGGCTTGCTGCCGACTGGAGTTACACCAGCTCAATATCAGCAGCAGTTAGCCCAAAGGACTGAACAATATTACATGCAGCACTCTCCTAGTGATGACTTTTTTGGGTCATCATCTCAAGGTCAACATGAGTTTACAGATACAGAGGTTTTGGATATGGAATTTGACATTGACATGCAATACCTTCGGAGAACTTTTCGTGATATATCAGAGGAATCACTTTCTCAAGTCTATTTAGTAAACAAGTGTGACCTGGAAGAAACTGTTGACATGCTAAATCAACTTGAGGTAAATGCTTTGATTTTGTTGTACTGATACAAGTAACTGTGCTTTTTCTCTTAGATTTATTGTATTATTTTAAGTTTGTTTCTTTGTGTCTTGTTTTATTCCACGTGTGAGGGCAGGCATTGATTTACAATTTTTATCTGCTAATGCACACTGTCATCTTCATGCTCATAACATCTTATAGTGAAATCCTAATGCATGATGCTCCTAATTTCAGGCTAAGAGTTTATTACCTTAATAGATTCTTTACTTATTTATTTTTTACAGAGTTTTACATGCTATTCACATTGAACCACAGAAAAACTATCTTTAATGAAGACTGAAATATAGCGATGGGTAATGAAGTCTGCGTGTGTAGATGAATTGGAGAAAAATAACTTTAATAAAGAAACTGGTTATAGTAAATCTTACCTTTTTTATTTTGCTTCACACTAGTAGAAGACAATTACATGTGAGGTTTTTTTGTTTGATTTTCATAACTATATTTAGGGTGTGTTTGGTTCATGGGTTTACACATTAGGAATGAAAATCAAAATCATAGTTAGTGTTTGGTTGACAACTTTTTAAAACACAACTATGGGTTTTGATTACCCATTCAATTAAAAATTTCATCCCTAATTAAAAACGAGTATCATTCCATCATATTGATAATATAATTTTTAAGTTTGGATTAGTACTTTTAGATTTTTGTTTTGATTTTTTTAATTCATATTGATGCTTTGGATGTCATAATATTAGGATCAATTGCCTTGATTTTTTGTTTTTGTATTTTTAGAACATTTATTCTTGTTATAGGGTCATACAGAACCAAACATCAATATTGGTAATCATTCCAATTCCACCATACTACCAAACATGCAAAATACTTTCACAAAAACCCATTACCATTACCAAGTATTTGATTCCGATTCCCATGTACGAACCAAACACACCCTTAGACTTGCTCTTGGTCATTATTTTTGAAGAAATAGCCAAATAGTTCATCATTTTGTCCTTATCTCTTTCTTATTTAGCTCTTTTCTGATGTGTGGCTGTTGTGTTTTGGCATAGAGGTGGGGAAGGAAAGGTTACTTGTCAACATATGCTCTATTGTTTCACTGCTAGATTGTGTTTTGACTTCATATAGCTCATGGGATGTTAGATTTGATTTTCTTAATTTGACTAGGTTGGTTGTGTTTGAGAGAGAGAGGACATTGTTTTTTTTTTTTCCTGAGTCTATTAGTTTCATGGCAGAATACTGATGTGTGAGAGAATGCAATCGGAGAGTTTGTCTTTTTGATATGTCAGATTGTTCATTATTTTATAGTCGTCACCAGAAACAATGATAGCAGCTACTGGCCTCCAAAATTTGTCATTTCTTTTTGAGTGAATGTTCAGATATTTTGATTATCTAATTAGACCCCCGGTTGATGATTAATTTATGCGTTTGACATTTTGTCTGATGAAGATAGTTTTGTTAATGTTTGTTTCCACATGGTTGTTCTGAAAAGCTTCCTGATTGTCTGGACATTGGTGATGAGTCGGAACCTGGGCCTTCTTCGGGTGAAGCTTATAGTCAGAAACTGAAGAAGGTGAGTGATGAAAGCAGCAGCACAGTTGCTTCGTCATCAGGCTCGTCATGCTCGGAGCCTGTGAGTTAGATGTTTGTTTGGTTTGGAGATGAAGTGTGAATTTGATGAAAGGTTTTTAGTTGAGAGGTGTGAGCAGTGATGCTTCAGCCCCCCATGTTGTATAGCACAATACTGCTTTGTACTTTTGGTTTTAATTCTGATCTCAAAGTGGTCTTTGCTTGATAGAGCTGAGAGAGATCATCAACAGCTAGTCTTTGTTAAAATGCACATTCAAATATCTGATATAGCCCTGAATTTGGGGATAAAACACTAGTTTCATTTTGTCCATTCACCACAGGATGCCTTCCCTGCCTGTTTCAACTAATTAATGTTCAGGCCAATATAATAATAATAATAATAATAATAATAATAATAATAATAATAAGCTATGTTATGGCAATGTGCCCCGTCTCAGTCTTGGATGGGGAAAAATTTCGGGGACTGGGATGGGGGACGGGGAATACATGTAATTCCCCGTCGGGGATGGGGATACCCTCTCGGCCCTGTCCCTGAATCATTATTATAATTAAAATTTTTAAAATTAATATATATATATATATATTAATTAATTTTTTTTAAATAAGACTTGAGTTTTTATTTATTTTTAAATGAAAAATTACAGTAATTTAAAATTTTGACTAAAAATTGATCGGGAATCCCGTCCCTGCCTAATTTCTTGCGGGGACGGAGATGAGGATGGGGACTACTTTCAAATTCCCGCGGGGGACGGGGTGGGGAGCAGGGGTGTAAACGAATCGAATCGAGTCAAATATTTGACTATTCGATTCGAATTCGACTATTTTGAGAACTATTCGAATTCGTATTCGATAAATATTTGAATCTAAAATTTTATTCGTATTCGATTCGGCTACATTATTCGAATATATTCGATTCGACTCGAATATTCGAATTCAAAATGCCTAACAGCCTAATCTAATTTTTTTTTTTTTACGAATTCTTCAATAAATTAATATATTATTATACTAATATTTCATTAATATATTAATTTTATTTTATATATATATATATATATATATATATATATATTCGAATATATTTGAATATAGTCGAATCAAATACCTTCTGATTCGTATAAAATTCGATTCGAAATATGTATTCGAATTCGGATTCGTATTCGAATCGAAATATTCTTATTCGTATTCGAATTCGAATCACGAATCGAACTAAAAATATTTGATTTGTTTACCCCTAGCGGGGAGTATCCGTTGCCATCCCTAGCTATATACAAGTCAGCCAATAGATTCAATAACATATTAAATCTGGTACCATTTAATATGATTTGATTGGATTAATTTATCAAGGATTTTTCCATTTAGTTTAGTTACGTTAAATGACTATAGTGTTACAGAATTTGTTAAGGATTACAAAGAAATTATTACAATTAGCAAATTTTTTTTCTTTTTAGTCCTAAAATTTAATCTTTCAATTCCATTAGCTGCTTGTATGTTTAAAAAAATAATAATAAAGAAAAATTATTCTAAAACTAAATATACATATATTCACCATGCTATGGATTATTAGTGTGGATGTAATTAAGGCTAAGTTTTTAAAGTGGGCCCTTTTTCACTTTTGCATATTTTCACTTGATGAAATCTTAAAATTGTACTTTGAATATTTTATTTTTTTTGGTCCAGGTACATCCATTCCCAGAACCTGGCTCCGGGAGGCACGGGAGCTGACCTAAAGGGAATCGTCACTTCTGGTAATCGAACCCAATGTCTCCCAAAATTTTTAAATTTTTTCCCACAAAGAAAGCCCACTTACCACTTGAGCTACCCATTGTGTTACTTAGAATATTTTATTAAAGTAAAAGTAAAAGAGAGATATGCTATGTTATGTCACTTTGCAATCTTCCCATTAATAGAGATCGATAAAGTCTAATTTATTTAGTAAATAATAATAAGAAGTTAAAAAGTGCAAAGTGGTATTAAAAGAAGCTAGCAAAGGTTGGCTAGGAACGCGGTGACCAATCCAATCCCTCAAAAAAAAAAAAAAGTATAGTATTGTGATTTGTGGTTTCATCGATCATTTCATTGTCTTTGTTAAAACGTCTTCAACAGAGGAATTTCAAATTTAATTTACATACAATATTGAGAAGCTTCAATTGATATATTCATGCACTTAACAAAACCACAATTTCTCTCTAGCTTGGATTCATATATATATGATTCCTGCAGATACATGAACATATATATTCAAATTAAACCCGCCTCTAGAATACATAAATAGAGAGAGAGAGAGAGAGAATGGGAATGGATTATTACAGTGTATTGATGGTGGAGAAGACAGCGACGGATGAAGACCTGAAGAAGGCGTACAGAAAGGTGGCAATGAAATGGCATCCCGACAAGAACCCCACCAACAAGCTCGAAGCTGAAGCCATGTTCAAGCAGATCTCCGAGGCCTATGAAGTCTCTCTCTCTCTCATCATTTTCAATTCATTCTTTCATCTTCTCTTCTTTTCCATCTGCATATATACACATCCACCCATTTCGATCTATTTCCAACCCTAACCAAATCCCAATCCCAATCCGAATCCCTAACAATTTCTTCATTCCTATATATATATGTCATTAATTAAGAGTAGTGTGTGCGTTTCCATTTTCATAGTATTGATAAACATGTGAATATTTTAGATTGGGCGATAGATAGATAGATATGATGTTGTTGAATTAGAAGCTAAGGTTGTGATGGGATGGGAGCATGCAGGTATTGAGTAATCCACAGAGAAGGCAAGTGTATGATGAAGATGGTGAAGAAGGGCTAAAAGACATGCCACCAGCGGGGGGTTGCTCAAACCCCCCTCGAAACGCAGAGGATATATTTGCAGAGTTTTTCGGAAGTAGCCCTTTTGGATTCAGAGGAGGAGGAAGTGATGGGAATAGCAGTATGCCAAAGAAACCCCCTCCTGTTGAGAGCAAATTGCCTTGCACCCTTGAAGAGCTCTACTCTGGTTCAACTAGGAAGATGAAGATCTCAAGAACTGTTGTTGATGCCAATGGGTGCGTGCGTCTCAATCTTACCCTTACCCTTAAATATATTATTTATTTTAAAACATTCAGCCTGACTTATAATTACAGGATTCCGGGCCTTCTCCTTTTCCAGAGAAGGTGATAGATTGATTTATGGACTTCAATGCTCTAAAATAACATATTTAAGGGATTAATTACAACATTCTAATTACCTTCTTGAGTCAAATTCAGAGGCTTTTTCTATTTTATTTTTGGTCCCCTAATTATTATACATTAATCACATTTGATATTTGACTATTAAATTCTTTTAATAGATGTATGAATATGTAATTTGTATCATATTTGATCTGTTCAATTTTATGGCCATCTATTGCCTGCTCATTCGCAGCACTTCCCCACAATAGTTGGCCATGAAATTGAACAAATCAAATTATATATAATAATGAGGAACAAAAGTGAAATTTTGTGTTTGGTTATTATTATTATTATTATTATTATGCAATGAATGAATTGAAGAGTAGGCCGGTATTGGTGGTGCAGAAGAATAGTACAAGAATCGGAGATATTAAGCATTGACGTAAAGCCAGGGTGGAGGAAAGGAACAAAGATCACATTTCTAGACAAAGGAAACGAGCAGCCGAGCCAGCTTGCTGCGGATCTGGTTTTCGTGATCGACGAGAAGCCCCACCAAGTGTACAAGAGAGATGGTAACGATCTGATGATGAAGTACACGGTGACGCTAGCGGAGGCCATCGGAGGGACAACCTTGAACCTCACAACCTTGGATGCGCGGATCTTGTCCATACCACTCACTCACATGGTGAAGCCTGGGTATGAGTTTGTGCTTCAAGGAGAAGGGATGCCCATCGCTAAGGAGCCTTGGAATAGAGGCGATTTGAAGATCAAATTTGAAGTTACATTTCCCACCCAATTAACCCCACAACACCGAACTGCACTCAAGCAAGCTTTAGGAGGAGGAGCTGAATGCTCCACTTAAGTTAAGTTAATGCTCATGTTTAGTCCTACACTTTTAAATTCTTTGACTTTTAAATTGTATCACCTGTCAATGGACTTGTGGTCTAGTGGCATTTGGTTGCACCACATGTTGGAGGGGGCAGGTTCGAGCCTCAGTGGATCAGCGATGCTGACTCTTTGTGCGCTTCAGTAGGTTGAGAAAGTAGTTTATGAACATATACTACACTGTAACCGAGTCAGTAGTACTCAAAACAAAAAAAAATTGTATCACCTATAATCATTTAACTTTCAAAATTTAATCAATAGTGGTCCTCCTAGAAGAACCAAGAATGGTTAAAATTTGATAGTAGAAGAACTATAGCTAATTAACTTGAACCACAGATATAACAATTTAAAAATCAAAAGACCACAAGTTGTATTAACTCTTAATCAGTCAATCAATCCAATCATATCATATATCTCTACTGCTCTCTCTATATATATATATTCAAACCTACCTCTACCTGCCTGTTTAATTTGTTTCAGACATCATTTTTTGGGAACATTAATTAATAAAAATTAAACTCCAATTTCAGAAAACATGAGTATATAAAGCAAAAGGTGAGTTGAATTGAGGACTAACACCCAACATTAAACACGAATGTCAACGACACGACTAGACAATAATTATTGTGGTTGTTCGGTAAATCTAGTCGTAACGTTCAACTAACTGAAACAGGCAGCCGATAGAGTATTTAACAAGATTTGTTGGTTGCTCTGAACTTGAAAGGCTAATAAACTACTGATAACTGAAACTCTAACATCTACTATCTAAACTAACTAGGGGGATAAAAGAACATTAATTTTTACATCATTTATAAGATAAAGATTCAAAAACCCCTACTACTCCTTGAGCTATCTCTTCTGTAATCTGTGCCGGGCGGCTGTCCAGGTCGCAACGTAGGCGAGCCATAGTACTGGCCGCCTGGTTGCTGGTTTCCAAAGTTGCCAGAAGGTGGAGGCCATCTTGGTGACGCATTTGGAGGTGGTGCTATATTTGGGAGATGATGGTGAGGGGTTTGCATTCTTAAATGGGGAGGATGGTGATGGAAGCCTTGGGCGTGGCCACCTGGTGGTCGAAGATTAGGCGGTGGTGGGAGCGGAGCTTGCGGCCGCCACTCGGGTATGTCGTCGTCGTCATCATCATCATTCCAGGGTTCAATTCCAAAACCACCAGGCACTGTATTATTACCAGTTTGACCATACTTCTGTACAAGTTGTCTCATTTGATCTGCTGCAGGAGCAGACGATGAAACAGTCTGGGGACGGGGCTGGGGCTGGGGCTGGGGATATCTAGACATAGATGATGCATTCATGTTACCCGCAAAATTAAACTCAGGCAAATCATCGTCGTCACGAGAGCCTTTAGATGGGCCAAACCCAGGTGGGATATCATCGTCGTCATCGTCACCGCCATCATCGTGAGGAGGCAATTGGGCAGGCGCAGAAGAAGACCCTTTTGGCAAGAAATTAACTTTGTTATCTTTTTCTTGTGGTCTCCTACTAGACATGGATTGTTGTTTTTTGAAGGTGGTGTGTTTATGGTGTTGTGTGGAGTTGGGTGAAATTGTGGAACTTATATGATGTTTTCTCCATACAACAACGCCAATTAGAGCATTATCTGTAGTAGAATCATGCAGCTCCGACCTGTCCTTGGAGAGGTGCTTGATTAGCATATCCAATACACGACCATTGGGTGGACACAGATACAGCTCCACTCCCGGACCCGGCTCTGCAAATCCCAACCTGTTGTCCGAAACATAAGACTCCACAGCCTGAAAGAAAGAGCAATTACGAGTACAAACAATGTAAGCACAGGAATCATTCATTCTTAACATGTACAGCCACAGGAGGAGGAGGAGGAGGAATCACCTCAGAAAGACTGTTCCGCTCATCCTCGGATGACTTGTCCTTTAATACAAACTGGGTGACCTGCATGCAAATTCAATAATATTTAAATTAGCAGGAAACCCAATACCTTTTTTATATTCTTTCATCTTAGTCACCGCATCTAGTTTTCAAAATCATCATATTTCTCAGATTCCAAATTGCCTTTATATATATATATATATTTTTTACAGTAAATTCAATGATGATTCTCTTCACACTTATTCATTTTGAACCCAATTTCAGTGTCAATATCCACCTCTAAATGAACCCACAAATTAACACAAGATATGAAAAGGAAAACCATTTTTATAATGCTTTACAGAAAAGCCATCTATAACAGATCAAATTATGTGTATCTTTGCTTTTTAGCGATCCCAAAATTGGAAAACCAATTCTTGACTCCCCAGTTGTGCATTAACACCATAATAAAGGCCAGATTGCAGATCAACATCGATATTATGTTTGTCTTGTCCTTGAATATATAAATTTGAGAACAAAGCTAGCTATACCCAATCATCATGAGCAAAGACATAAAACTTGTAACATATATAGAGTATGAACTCAGAATCAAGTAGTAAACCCCATTTCTTATGAATAATTCTGCCTTTCAAAGAATTTGACGTACATCCTTTCATTAGATCACAATATATATAAGTAAAATTGTATAATAAATCGCCACATTGCAAGTTCAATGAGCCTGAACCAGAACCCTGTCTAAAATAAATTGTAACAAAGAAAGGAAGGCCATAAGATACCATGACTGCACGACTTCGTGACATTGGGAGCTCCTGAAGGAATTTTTCAAAAGCATCGATGCGAACTCTACCCTTAACTTCAAGAGAATTGGGCCACTCCTTCATTGATGTTGTTTCACCACTGTAAGGAAATAATAGACCAACATCAACCCAAAAAAGAACAAAGAGAAACAACACCTATCCATGTAATCAAAGCAGCCAACCTCATCATAAATAGAAATATACAGGAAAGTAACAACTACAGATGACAGAAAGCCTATATAAAAAGTCTATTAGCTGTCATACTCGCAGAATCCACGACACACCAAAAAAAAAACAAAAAAAAAAACAAAACAAAAAAAGACGCCCATCACACAATCTACGGTTCAACGCCTCAAGGCATACAGCAAAAGCATTATTGAATGGTGTCTACAAGACTAACATGGGATAAAATTCCTGGTGCAATAGTGCACAGAAACAAATTAACGATACCCAAAAAGGTTGAAAGCACCATTTATATCTAGTTAATTAAAGAGGTTTAGACATACCTTCTAAAGTAACAAAGAACTGTGACTGAGGTTGAAATAGTTAGTTGAAGTGCCCCTTCCCAAATAGACCCAACTAAAGATGCATTCCCAGTTGGAGATGCTTTTTTTGCAGTAACATTTGAAATGGATTTATGAACTGCCTCTGGCTCAACTTCTTTGTTGACTGGCTCAGCTTGTTTTTTGATCGCTTCACCAGGCTTACCTTCAGAAGCATTAGAAGGGCCTTTTGAAGTTGAATCAGTAGCTCTAGCTTTAATACCAGTTACTGTTCCTTCCTTGTCACTCAGAGGCGTTGACTGACTTGAATCTACAGGCAGGTTCTCAAATGGAGGTTCAGAATTGAGGGACTCCATAAATTCATCTAGGGTAACAATTGGAGGAAGGAACTCTGCTTCCTTGAACTCATCTACCATCATTCCTTGCATTAAATCGGTCCCCTCAGCAGGAATAACCAAGCTGTCTGATAAATCCTGCTTTTCTGCACTATTTTTGTCAGCAGAACTTTCTCTCTCTACAGCCTCAGATGCAGCTTTTGCCTTTGCCACCTTGGGTTTTCGCTGAAATTGAGTGATTGATGTTGCACCAGCAGAAATCTCTGCAGCAATATTATCAACCTTATCATCCCTTTCAAACTCTACTTGATATTCACCTTTGTGTGTTTTCTTAACCAACCTCCTCATGTCAGCATCATTATCAGGTAAAACTACCATTTGAGCAAGCTCCTCAGCTTTCGCCATCCTCCACTCTGACAGTTCTTTTGAAGCAAGTTCCTCTGCAGTCATTGAACATAACCTTTCAGGAAGAATCTCACCAGACATTACTCTCTCTCTAAGTTCTGGATTATTAGGATCTTTTAAATTAAAGAGAAGAGATCTACCCTTCTCCTTGTATTTCTTATTTACACCTCCAAATAATTTAAAAAGTTCTGCCTCAATTTTAAAAGCCAGATCTTCAGGAGATTCTTTTGTTTGGTAGTCGGAACCTTCATTTTCATCTTCATTAGCTAACTTGGGTTTTGCAGCATCATTAACTTCATTCATTTCCCTGGCCTCCATTTCAAGATCCATAACCCAACTGAGACCATTTCCCTGCAAGAGTTCATCTTTGACAAAGAAATTATCACTGAATGGTATATCCTCCACAGCCAACTCAGTGCTGCACTGAATTCCATTAAAGCCTGGGCCAGATACTTGCATGGCCTCATTTGCAGGAAATCCAATTGAAAATTCTTCTGCATCACCAGGTTTACCAGAAGTAAGGGATTCAGTAGTTGGAACAGCATCATTGGGCTTCTGGAGTGCTCGACTGCAAGCACCATTGCTGCTCAGGTTGCCTTCTAAGGTCTGAGAATCTGCTGGTAGTTGTTGAGCAATGTTATCTTCATTCTCATCCTTCGCCGGACTTGTAGCTACTTTTCTCTTGCATGCCAAAGCCAGTGCACCAGCAAGTGATTCCCTCATTTTTGACCTCACAGCATTGAACGATACCGTTTGATTTTTGGAGATTGGGTCAACTTGTATTGCCCGCCCTTTTGGGGCCTGTGCCCGTTGGGGTCCAGTTCTATTTGAAAGAGATTCATTTCGCACAATTTTCCTACTTGATGCAGGAAGAGCTTGTGAAGCTGTGGGGCTGACCTTGGGTTGCACCTGTTCAGTCTTCTTATTCTGCAAAGAATGCTGCAGCCGGCTAGAAAACTGAGAAAAAGAACCAGCATCAGTAGCACGCTTATTTGGTAATGATGACTGCTGAGGAGAACCATGAAGCAAAGGTTCTGCCTCAGCCTTCCGCTTGCTAGGTACAGATAGTTTCTGTACATCAATATTAGTTGGCATATTTCTAATCACGCCCTGCTGGTTTGACAACACAAACTGATGAGAAGCAGAACCAGGAAGCAATGAGCTTGATTGAACACCTGTTCTGTATTCCATTTGGCCAAACTGGTGTACAGAAACCAAAGAGTTGCCAAACCTATTACCACTACCTGGGACAGACTCCACTGGGTTCATTGGCCCATTTGATACAGGAAACTCATGCAGTATATTATTTGGCATATTTCCAGCCATCTGCATTCCTGATACAGACGATTCTTGTTTATCAGGGACTTGATCCATGTGAACCAATTGCCTATCTGGGAACTGCTGAGAAACAAGATCACTTGACATTAGAGCAGATGACTAATTCACAACTGCTTGGTAATTATGCAAGGATGCAATGCAGTTCAGCTCATAGGTAGGATATTTACACCAACTCTGCTCTAAATCTAGATTAATGAGAAGTATAACAGGAGCTCTGCACCCAAAAAACACAGGAAGGGAGGTATTAGAAACTTCAGAACCATTAAGCAGTAGGTAAAGTATAATAATAAATGACATATCCAGAACCGATATGACAAAAACACAAAAACATATTGACATTTCAATGACCAGGCAATAGAGATAGGAGGAACATTAAGCATCACAAAGAACTGATATTTGAAGAAAAGGTAAGAAAAAAATGAAGAAGCACTCATCTTGCATGAGTTGTAAAACACAGCTCATTTGCATTTCCTATATACCAATAATATTTCATTCTACAATAACAAGAGACTCTTTGCTGTGCAACTTGAGAATTACTAATGTTTTGAACAAATTAATCCTCTAGGCTCTAACTTATTGTAATGCAGAAAGCTATTATGATAACTTTTGTCAAAGCAGAATGTACAGGAAAGTAGAACTCTGCTAGCAACCAACAGCATGGAAAAATCAAAGTGTGCAGGAACAGTATATACTCAAAGAATTAGTCTCATCATTGGAAAGATTGATAAAGATGAACTCTTAAGGTGTGAGTAACATAACTGTGCACATTTATGTATACAGGCCATTGCATTAAACAAATAAGCTACACGCAATAATAAACTAAGAAAGCAAACACACTTTAACAGCCAGCCCAAGATGTAGGACACAAACAACTTCAAGCTCTTAACCATGCAATATGGCCAGTTCTCCACATGTTATCATTGGTTAACACTACAGTCATAGAAAACAGCACAAAATTCAAGCAACCACAGCATGCTAACCAGCCAATGCACTCTATAATCTCATCAAATGTTGTTTTGAAAATTGGTGTAGTTTGTTAGCTCTAACCCACAATTTAATTAGAGAACTTCATCTAGGACAACTTTTATAGGCCAAAACTTTCACTGTGAATATTAATTCATTCATTTATAAAGAATCAAGATTATCTAGGCTGTCCAGAATCCAGAGAATAATACTTGTAGGGGGAAAGATATTTTAAATATAGTCTTGCACTTGCACTAAAGGTTTACAACCATAATCCTGCATCTCATTCAACATATTCTCAGTTCCCCCTCTCCTAAAACGGAGCAGCACCCCAAAAAAAAGTTATCTATCCAGAGTTCAAAATAAAACATCACATTAAAATTGCTTGATAAGGGAATCATTCTAACGTTTTCTTCCATTGCAGATCAGTTTGTAGAAAAAGGTGGTATCAGCAGAGACAGAACAAACACAGACAAAAATGAGGTGTGCAAAAGATCTTCTCTAGACACTAGAAACACTAAAAAGTAGCTCATTTGTACAATTATGTACTTGAAAGTTTGAAATGTTTAATACAGGTTAATAGCAACATATGGCCAAAATGGTGACCAAATTTTAAATGCCCAACTCCAGATGGCAACACAAATTTTGCAGAACACGAGTAGTTCACCCTTCAAGTCCACCAAGAAGATGGGTAACTAGCATGAGCAGAGAAACCAGGAAGCCACCAAGCCAACTGAAGAACACTTGAGAACACTTCGATGTCTTTGCTAAAGGCATGATTGAAGCCATTTAATGCCAAATCAGGAAACACCAGATGCCTTTCTGTGCATAACTGGTACATGATGCAACAACCAGAAGGAAAGCATCAGATGCTTGAACACTCAGAGTAATACGTATGCACAATCCAGAAGGCTCACCATAAATATGTACACTCCAAAGTACCGTGTTTATAGTTTTTACTTGAATACATGACCTCTCAGGAAATATCTCCTTCTACCAACATAGAGTTATCATAATTTCCATGAAACAATATTTTCTACTGTATAGAATCACATAAACCATATAAATGAATAACCAAATCATAAATCATAATCTTAGAGCAAATCCAGTCAGTTTTTAACATTGTTTGACATTGGAAGGCAGGCAAAATGGAATCAGAGATTGATTAAAACAAAAAAAAAAAACAAAACAAAACAAAACAAACAAAATCCTTCTCCAAATGATTCTTTAACTATAAAAGGAAAAATTCCTCATTTAGCATTACATAGTCCCCTTAAAAACTAAAAAATACATGTAATGTAGTCACTCAGATTGTCCACACATGGTTAGTACTCTGTTGCAAAGTTCTTACATTTTAAAGCATATTCCAGTACTGCATCAACAGAAACCACATGAAAAAAAAACCGCTAGCAAGAGATATACATTTGCTAGCACATATTGTCAATATATGAAAACATAGAGGGGGGAAAAGAGAGAATCCAAATCATGCACAGGTACCATAAAAAAACATCAATCTTATGTTTATTTTTATTAATATTGAGCTGAAAATCTTTGACTAAATAACATATTGACCAGTTAAGGAATTGTATTTTCACTCTAAATTATCTAGAAGCCACAGTTGCAATAGATGTTATCAGAACTAAATAACATGCCTGATTTCTTTTTTTTTTTCAAAATTTTGAATAAATCATGATAGGAAAAGCATAGTGTCTATTAAATTCACCCCAAAAAGAGAATAAAGTGCAGTAACATGTTTGTGTATACACAAGATTTACACAGAAAGGGGCAGCCAGCCTAATGATTTATCATTTATATACAAATTCACCAGAGTACTTCAACAATATCTATAGATGTATATGCATAACTCCAGAATAATAGCTACTGCTACATTTCCTTTTGCTAAATACACATGTAAACTACTCAATCTGAAAAAATAACAAAATACAAAACATTATTATAAATTTTCACCTCTGTGCAACACACCAAAAAGCTTCTTTTAGACAAGAACCTAGATAACTGGTCAAAGAGGCAAACATGTGACTAAAGGTCCATTGCAGAGCAATTGGGCAATCAACAATTTAAGAATTTTATCAAACATCAGAAAAAAGATTTCTCAAATTTGTTGCCCAAAAAAACACTTGTGGAAATGTAGATAGGGTCAAATAGCTCATCACTGAGAACAAATCAATATTACAGGTAAGACTACAAATAAATCAACCACCAAGCTTTCACTATAACATATATAACAACAATAAACAAGTCTAGAACTTTAAGCCCTAACCATCAACAGACACTAGATAAGAGCATAACTCCAAACAGTTCTTTGTGAAAACGATCTACAGCAAGTCCAAAAAAAACATTAGGCAGACTTTTACCGTGCTATAGGAAAAAACATTATGGATTGAACAAAAATCAAATTTCCAAAAGCATTTAAATACCTACTAACCCTCCTCCTACAAAAAGCAAAAGAAAACAATAACAAACAACATAAAATCCAATAGCAGCCTATGCTACCTAGTTAATCATATACATACACTAAAAAAAGTCCATTCAACAAGGAAAATAAACAAATTGGAAGAAAAAAATCTCAAAACACGGTTAATAGCGGAAATCAAGAAAAAACATAGTAATTCACTCAATATATGAAGGGATTTACCTATTTCCAAGAGAGATGAGACAGAGAACAAGAGTGAGCGAGCGAGCTTGGATGAGCTGAGGATTCCAAAAAAAAAAAGGGTAAACTCTCACCATAGTTTGACAAATCGAAGCTCGTATAATATTTAAAAAAAAAAAAAACAAAAAAAAAGGGGTACTCAGATCAAAACTCCTAAACTTGCATAGAAAACGATCGAAATAAAATATACATATATATAAACGAAATCTGCATGCTAATGGATTTCCAGATGATGCAAAATAAGAAATACAGCAAATACTCATACCTTGGCTTGCTCAAATCTTCCACCATCGAGATTCAAGAGAGGCTGCCGCGCTGCAATGTGAGCCGCAAGGAGGCAGGTGTGACTGGGTGAGAGCGTGAGAGTACAGACTCGCAGATTAGGTTTTAGGTTAAATTTTTTGCGTTTTGGGCTACTGGAAGGAAACAACAAACATATGGGTTGGGCCGTTGGGCCAAGCTATAAAAAAAATTATTTTAAACGTCATACATTGGCAAATTATTGGTCCACATAGCTATGTGGACCATAATCAAATGTACATTTATAATGTACTAAATGTACATTATTTTTATACTATAAAAATAAACTACATTCAGTACACAAATAATGTACATCTCCTGAATATAATGTACATTATTTTTATACTGAATGTACATTATTTTTATATTGAATGTGCATTATTTAATAGTATGGTCCACACAGCTGTGTGGACCATGGTCCACACAATAATGATTGCATCTGTATGGCAAATTATTGTGTGGACCATAATAAAATGGGCATTTTTAATGTACTAAATGTACATTATTTTTGTACTGAATGTACATTATTTTTATACTATAAAAATAATGTACATTCAGTACAAAAATAATGTACATCCCCTGAATATAATGTACATTATTTGTATACTGAATGTACATTATTTTTATATTGAATGTTCATTATTTGATAGTATGGTCCACACAGCTGTGTGGACCATAGTCCACACAATAATGATTGCATCTGTATAGGCAAATTATGGTCCACACAGCTCTGTGGACCATAATAAAATGTGCATTTTTAATGTACTAAATGTACATTATTTTTGTACTGAATGTACATTATTTTTATACTATAAAAATAATGTACATTCAGTACACAAATAATGTATATTCCCTGAATACAATGTACATTATTTTTATATTGAATGTACATTATTTTTATATTGAATGTACATTATTTGATAGTGTGGTCCACACAGTTGTATGGACCATGGTCCACACAATAATGATTGCATCTATATATCTATGGTTGTTATACGGTGGACTATGGTCCACCAATTCTTATACCGTGGACCAATGTCACAAAATGACGTTGTTTCAATAAGTGGGAGAAAGGTTCCTATAAATCTCCGTAATTGATACTACAGTTCATCTCAAATGATACTACAGTTGTGTTGAACTCATACTGAATTTGTGTTGAATTGATACTGTAGTTGTGTTGAACTGATACTGCAGTTGTGTCCGTAACTGATGCTACAGTTCGTCTCAAATGATTCTACAGTTGTGTTGAACTGATACTGTAGTTGTCGGAGGCCGTTTCAGCCGTTTGGAACTGTAGTTGTGGTGAACTGATACTGTAGTTGTGTTGAATTGATACTGCAGTTGTGTTGAAAGGGAACTACAGTTGCGCGGAATAGAGGCAGTTTCATCCGTCTATTTTCATTAATTAAAACGACGTCAGTTTATTACTTGGACCACAATGCTTGGTGATCCGTGGTCCACGATAAAATTCGTGATGGTCCACAATGACCATGGTCACAAAACGACACCGTTTCAGTAAGTAAGAGAAACGGCTGCTCTAAGTCGTAACGGAGCTCCGTAACTGATACTACAGTTCATCTCAAAAGATACTACCTCAAACTTGTTTTTATATTATCGAATGAAACTGTAGTTATATCGAAAAAGAACTGCAGTTGTGTTGAACTGATACTGAATAACAGTTTCGCATTTTTTGGTACTTCAGTTGTGTTGAAAGGGAACTACAGTTGTGTTGAACTGATACTGAATAACTGTTTCACATTTTTGGGTGTATTGTCTAATGAAAATGTAGTTATATCGAAATGATATTGTAGTTGCGTTAAAAGGAAACTATAGTGTATTATAAAAGAAAATTGTAGTTGTGTTGAAAAGAAACTGAATAACAATTTCATACATTTGAGTGTATAATGTCGAATGGAACTGCAGTTATATCGAAAAGGAACTGCAGTTGTTTTGAAAGGGAACTGCAGTTGCGCAGAACGGAGTCATTTCAGCCGTTTGTTTTCATTAATCAAAACGACGTCATTTTGATGCGTGGTCCAGAGTAAAATTTGCGGTATATCTAATCTATCTATTGAACAAATAATATAAGGGTGTGTTTGGAAACCCGGAAAATGAATTATGGAAATCATTTTCCGAGTTTCTAGTGTTTGGCGAAAGGGGGAAAATGGAAGTCAATGGAAAATGAGGCCTTTTTTTGGGAGAAATCATTTTCCGTTTGCAGCAATGGAGATATCAATCACCCCCCCCCCCCCCGGTCGTCGCCACCACCACCCCATCTACCACCATCACCCACCAAATTAAATGAAACTGTTATTCAGTTTCATTTTATATACACAATAGTTTCATTATAACACAACTACAATATCATTTCGGTATAACTACAGTTTCATTGGACAATATACACTCAAATATGAGAAACTGTTATTCAGTTTCCTTTCAACACAACTACAGTTTCCTTTCAATATAACTACAGTTTCATTCAACATTATACACTCAAATATGTGAAACTGTTATTCAGTTTCATTTTATATACACTATAGTTTCATTACAACACAATTACAGTATCATTTCGATATAACTACAATTTCATTGGACAATATACACTCAAATATGTGAAATGTTATTCAGTTTCATTTTATATATACTGCAGTTTCCTTTCAACACAACTATAGTTTCATTTCGATATAACTACAGTTTCATTTGATAATATAAAAACAAATGTGAGGTAGTATCATTTGAGATAAATTGTAGTTTCATTTATGGAGCTCTATTAAGAAGTGACATCATCCATTTCTTTAAATAATGTCGTTTTGGACCATGGTCCACGATATAACGACTGACTTACACTCGCACTTCTCTTGCTTTGCACTCTTCTTTAAGTAAGAGGATTTGCTTCTCGAACATGATAAACTGAGACATCAAGTTTATCATCTCATTATTTTTTAGCACAATGTTCTTGAGATTGTCTTGTTCTTCCAAAAGTCGAGCATTCTCTTCTTTAAGTTTAGAGTGAGTGTTATTCACAATTTTGAAGTCCTTCATCAGTTTAAAGACTATATCCATAGGATCTTCGTTGCAACTGGAATTAGAATCACATTCAGTAGATGAATCTTGAGAATTTACCTCTTCGTCATTTGCCATGGGCATATGTTCTCGTCTGATTCCTCCTGACTGTATAGGCAGATGAGTCCCTTCTCATCACCTGAGCTTTCGATGTCTGAGCTCGAACTAGAAGTGCATGTGTTGTGGGCTCCGGTTGAAAAGTGGTGGTGCAAAGTCTTGCCACTCCAAGGATGGAGATAAGAGTTAGACGCCACTTAGGAGGAAAATCCCAAGATAAGTCTAAATACTCCTTAAGAACTCAAGGAAAAGAATTTGTCAATGCAATATTCTTGAATTTACTATTGTCAAAATTGTCTATCTAACAAAAATAATAGCAAGGCTATTTATACTCTTTAGCTAGCCCCTCCATCAATGGCATTTAAGTTCAAGATGTGCTATTCTAATGCTAGACTAGCTAAAAAGATGTAACTAGCCACAAGACTAGGATAACTAAGTCAAATAAGTTTATAAAAACTAGATTTTAATTGAATTTAGGATTTATAAACTTAATTTGGACTTTACAAATTAAATAACATAAGTACGGACTAAAATAGTCTCAAACTTTTATTTGCAAGAAAAATACTCCAAGTGTTAATTTATAAGGTATGAACCTCCACTCGATTTCTATTCTTCAAATTGTGCCTTGAATTAGATTGACCACCTTCAACTCAACTCCATCTTCATATTCTTTATTAGCTTCACTTACTCATTTAATAAGGCCACTCACGGCTTCATAAAATATCTTTGTCCTTGCTCTCGCCATTGGACCCTCCAAGATTTGCAAAGGATCATTTTCTTTGTTGTCATCCTCATAGTTATCCTCAACAAAATGGCTCGATTACTGTCTTCTCAGTTGTCTCTTCGGCGGCCAATGTCTTCCTTCTACGATTAATTCTCTAGTGATCACCCGAATGTTGGTACTTCGACCACTTGTTTTAGTAGGTGCATTCCTCGTGCCACTTTGTATGCCAGATCCTTTTGCTTGGTCTTGGTGCTTGAGAACCACTGGGTAAGGGCATTCAGCCTTGAAATGTCCAGGCTTCTAGCAGTTGTAGCATAGCATCTGTGATTCTTCGGGTTCACGAATCCTTGAGGAATTTGATCTCTCGGTGTGCCTTCAGCCATATGAACTTGGTGTGGCCGGGTTGTCTTGAGACTAGTTCTTTCTCATGAACCTTTTAAATTTCCTAATAAACAAGGCAAATTGTTCATCAGATAAAAATTCAGCAGGGTTAGAATTTGACCTTGACGATGTGGATGGTTGCTTATTAGCAACCAGTGCCACATTCCTTGTCTTGGGTTCCGCTTCATGTGTGGTGTGGGTGACCTTGAGATCTCGGTGATCTCTCATGGCTATAACCTTCATTTCTCATGATTTGGGAAGGCCTCAGAGAATCTTTAGATTGATCTCCTTCTGTGTTAGTTCCTTGCCAAGATCAGCCACCTCGCTTAGCAGCTTCATAAATCTGGTCTCCATCTCAGCAATGGACTCAATTGCTCCCATTTTGAAGTCCTTGAACTTCTTCATGGCAATGGTGAACTTGTTCTCCTTCTCTTGCTCATCACCTTCTCCTATGAGCATGAGAGTCTCCTAGATATCCTTTGTAGTCTTGCACTTCCTTACACTTAGAAACAACGTCTCGTCAAGAGTCTTATAAAGGATATCTCATGCAATGTTGTCCAAATTGCTACGAGTACGCTCTTTAAGAGTGTAGGAGCATTTGGGTTTGGAGGTGAACTCAGGTGCGCCTGGTCCTTCTGCTGCTCGATTGGTATTAACATCCAAGATTTGTATGGGATTGTTAGTGATAACGCCCCACATCTCATCGTGTATAGTAGAAAGATGCGCCTGCATTCGCACCTTCCAGTCATCAAACTTGGACAAGTTAAACATGATATGCTTAAATGGATGATAATGATCTATTTTAAAATAATCGTGCAAAGTGAAAATGAGGATTTTTGAATTTTGGAAATGAGATCTCTAGGCAGTATGCACAAAGTGTTTACCGGTCAAGGAAACTACTTTGATACCACTTGTTGGTCCCGATTAAATATGAGAGTGAGTCTAGAGGGGGGGGGGTGAATAGACTCACTAGAGATTTTGAAATTTTCTTTCACAAGCCAATACTCTTTACCTACAGATAAGAGTAATGATTTGATCAGAGTAAGATTTGCACAGCGAAATATAAAACTTGGTCTCTTTTAAGTTGTCTTTGCACGTTTGGTTTGTTTGAATAAAATACTTAGGCTTGGTCGAGATGATGATATACAAGCAGTGAAAATAAAGCAAGTAAATAAAGAGAGAGAGTGTGTGTGTGTGTGTGTGTGTTTTTATAGTGGTTCGACTGTTAACGAAGCCTAATTCACTCTTCTCCACAACTTGTGAAGGATTGCACTAATCACTCCTTAGTAAAATATCACCACAAAGTTTGTCTCCTTGATCACAAAGTCGGACCACAAACTTGCACGAACAGGAATTTCAAATCCTTGAGTTTACTCTGCCTCTTTCTACTTCTTCAAGTAGAGAGTGTTGTTTGAAGAAATGGTTTTCTTCTTTTCTCCAACTGAAATCTTGGCTTGTTGACTCTGGATCTTTGTTTGTAGAGGCAACTCAAGATTTCAGAGAGTTTTGGATATGAACTTTGAAGCTAATCTCTCTTCTTAATCAATGGCTTGTTTGTTACTTGTAAGACTTAAAGCTTTTTCATAACCTTGTGTGTTCTTAAAATAATGACCAACACCTCCTTCTGAATAAGAAGGGGGTATTTATAGGTGAGGAATTTTGTCCCGTTGGAGGGGAAGATAAAATTTCAAACCTCTATTGACCAGTGTGTAAGGACAGTTGGGTATTGAGCACATGTGGGTGTCAGTACTTTCTAGTCGTTTGGTCCATAAAGTATGCAGACTTTTGTCCTATGATGGTGCACAAAAGGACATGACATTTAATGAAAGTTGACTTTGGGATCCATTCCTATGACTCGGTTTGACCAAGGCAAATCATCCTACACTCAAGGATTTGCACAGAAATCGCTCATAGAATGTTCCTAGCTTGGCCAATTGAATCATGTAACGACTCGTGCCTTTGTTGCTCAAACACGAATGATTGACTTTATCATTTATCTCATAACTCCTCGAATGATCATTCGTTATCATTCGGACTAGATAAACTCAAGAGTAGAGCCTTCCATGGCTCGGTCTTTTAGCAACCTCTCGACATTTGTCTTCTGATCTTCAGGTCTTCGAATCTTCGTTGTTCTACACTTCGTCCTTGATCACGAATCGTTGAAAGGTTATCAACTCTGGTTAAGTGAAGTTACAAGGAGGTAATGTTCACGAGTACTTGTTATTTTCTTTCCTATATAACGATTTGAGTGACAATTCGTCCAAGACATGAACTCGTCCTAATAAACGAATTGGGGGGGGGGGGGTCTAAACTCCTAAGTTTGGTATTATCAAAATCTAAGTACAAAGCGTTCCTAACAAGATCACTTGAAACTCATAAAACTCACCCAACATCTTTTGTATCCAACTCGTTCTTTGAGAGAGCAATGGTAATCATTGAAACATGTCTAGTACCAATCTATCTATGCACCACCATAGAGTTAACTTGAAAACATTTCAGTTCAAACTTTAGAATCCCTAACGTTCACAAAATCAAATATCCAATGAAAGAACACATCACAAATCTAAACAATTTATTGAAGTTAAAATCAAAATTTCGACTACCACTCTAGATAGGGTTTTCCTTACGCTGGTATATTACTATGATGATAACCAAAATTGAAGTGGTGACGGATGAGATTGACATTACCTTATGCTTGGAATAAGGAACCGACAATCCGCTCTGCGAAGGATAGCCCTTTTCTCGCCTTCGTTTCTTCGTTCATGCTTTGACCCTCTTCACTAAAAAGACATATGTACTAACATGCTGTTTAAAAGGTTAATCGACCAACGATGCTAGGCGGCTGGGCAAAGCGAGGTCTGGGTGTCGCAATTACTAGGTGGCAACGGAGGCGATAGACGGTGACGGTGGAGCTGGGCAACAATGCATGCGTTAACGGTGACGGTAGGGTCTAGTGGCTAGGCAACGAGGCAATTTATATCATGGACCAAGGTCTATAGTGCACTATGGACCCTTGTCCAATATGACGTCGTTTTATTGCCATTGCTTAACGTTTTTTTTTTTTTTTGGTAATCCCGTTTTTCGTTTCCTACCATTTATGCATTTACTTCCATAAAAAATAATAGTTTCCTTCGTGCTTTGTTTAAACTGGCGATTTTCTCTCTCAATCTAATCTTCGCAATTTACTCTTTCTTTCGTATCTCGTGGATTTTCAGACATTCTGATATTGATAAGGTGTTTGCGCAACAGGAATTGGCAGTGACAAACGACGGTAATGCTTTGGTTGGATTGATAGTGACAAATGATTCTACTCCAGGTTTTTAATATTGATTTTCGTTTGGTTTTTTATTTCGTTGTTGATGCAAATAATTGAATTCGTATGTGATATTCGTTGATTCAATTATCTGAGAATAATTTTAGTATTGTTGTTGAAAATTTAGTTTGATTGTGTTTGTATTGGAGGTGTTGTGTATCTGTGATTATGGTTGTTGCATTCGTGTGATGAGTTTCTGTATCTAGTGTTATCATTTTATGTACGTTATGGTGATGAATTCTGTATGTTAATCATTGGAGTAGTGTAAGATGAGTTATGCGTATCTTGTGATGAGTTTCAGTATCTACTGTTATCATTTTCTGTACATTATGCTCATGAATTATGTACATTATGGTGATGAATTTTGTATGTTAGACATGGTTGAACGATATAATTGGGCTTGCACAGACAGATATGCTTGGGAAAGACTTGAGCTTTTTCAATTTTGATACTGCAAGCGCTCATACATGTTCCCTAAACATTCTTTGCATGCGTGTTTTCTCATATAAGGGTTTCTAGTTTCTTTGAACTTTTTTGATTTGATTTGCCTAATGCTCACTTTTGTGTTGGAAGGTATGATTTTTATTTATGGTTTATTTTCTATTCTAAGGAACATGCAATTCAAAATTCTCTACAGCTTGAAGTTCTAGGAGCTGGAACTAGAATTGGCATCAATTATACAACGGTAGGCTTTCCAGGTCTTCTATTTGAATTTGGTCAATATGCTAAAATTATTTAGAATTTGAATGATGTAAACGTGAAGTTTTCCTTTGTAATTATTTCATTTTGAAGCTTTAAAGGTCAGGAAGATGGGAGTTTGTCAGGCCAAGAGTTGAAGTGGGGAAGAGAGAAGGACATATTTTTTTCTGTCACAATGACCAAAAAGGTTTGTATAATATTTTTGTTGTTGGGAATACAAAATGTTGCCTCTATGAAATGCAATAAATGATAAACAACAATTTGAATTCAATATTTCTATGTATTATTGAATTCAATATCTAATTAAGTGTTTAAGTTTTTCTTTGGACATTGTGTGTCGCATTGCGACAAGATTGGTGGATGGGTATTGTCCATCTTCTTATATACATCAAAGGAGAAGAACTCATATACATCATTTTTGTTGCTCCTCATTATAGAGGATAAATAACAAGAACTCTTGCATATATTAATTTTCTTTCTTCCCAAAAGGTGGTGAGACTCGAAACCTAGTCTTTTTTCCCAAACTTCACATTGTGACCAATTGAGCTGCTCATGTGGACATATTAATTTTCTTGAAAGTAGCCATAAGATGAAACAACAATTTTCTCTATTGTTGCTACGTTATTGAAGACTAAACTTTTCTGGAATATTTGTTGCTTGGAAGATATGGCTGAAGAATTATTAAAGGAATAAAAATGTAACTAGTGAAGACCTGGCTAAAAAAGTCTCATTCTTAATATTGTAGGCCAATGCGAAAACTTTAGAGGGCTAAGGAATCCTGTAAAGATAGTGTTGGTTTCGTGACCCAAGGGTAATCACTCGGCGGGTCAACATAACCGATTGAATGAAAAATAAAATGGCAAAAATAGATTGAGATAAGAATTTTAACGTGGAAACTGAAAGGTAAAAACCACATGCCTTTTTGGGCGGTGTCAAGCCAGAAATTCACTATTTTTGTAGATGATTTTTGTACATGTTGTTTTATGTTTTTCTCCCTAGCGTTGGAGCTCCCCTTTCTCGTTCCTCACTCTAGCTTTTTATAGAAAAATAAAGGATAATGTACATGGTGGAAGACTCCAACAGTCCATACAGAACTTATGGATAATTGGGGAAATTAAATGCTATAATTAATGGGTTATAATTGTAATATTTATGGGGGGAGGGGGAGGGGGGGGGGATTTATGGGTAATAAATGAGTGATAATTGAGTAATAAATTGGGGGTTATGGAAGGATAGTAGGGAGTCGACTAATCATGTCTCGAGTGTTGACTACCGAGTCCGATGCCCGATTGCCTGTTAGGTGGTACCGACTGGTACACATATTGGGTATCCATCATCAGTCCCTCACTTTATTGTGCCTCACGAAGCATGACGCAGGAAAGGATATCAACTCACATCCGAATTTCGAACCAGAATTTGCCGAGTCCTTTTACAAAGAGGCGCGGTTGACTAAGTCTCCAGTCAACCCTAACAATAGCATTTTTCCTGACACATTTTTCAAGGAGGCGCGGTTGATTGAGTGCCGACTCCTTTTTCAGGTCTCCAACCAACTCTAACACCAGCATTTTTCCCGACTCCTTTTTCAGGCCTCTAGCCAACCCTAAAACTAGCATTTTTCCCAAATCCTTTTTCAAGGAGACGCGATTGACTGAATGTTGTCTCCTTTTTCAGGCCTCCAACCAACCCTAATACCGGCATTTTTCCTGATTCCTTTTTTAAGGAGGCGCGGTTGACACCAGCATTTTTTCTGGCTCCTTTTTCAAGGAGGCGCAGTTGACTGAGTGCCAACTCTTTTTTCAGGCATCCAACCAACCCTAACACCAGCCTCTTTCCCGACCCTTTTTTTAAGGAGGCGCGGTTGACTAAGCGTCGACTCCTTTTTCAAGCCTCTAGCAAACCCTAACACCAGCATCTATCGCAACTCATTTTATTTGTCATATTCCTATGACTGACTGCTGAGACTAACTACCTGCGAGATCTGAGATATTAATTAAATAAAAAGCATCAGTACAAAGTCTCAAAAAATGAATTATAATATGAGGCGATAATTGTAGGCATACGATTGGTGACCGCCTTGGGAGCCAAGAACCTCCGTATCCGCACAGACTCCTAGCTTGTTGTACGACAAATCAAGGTGACCTTCAAAGCAAAGGGTGAGAATCTAAAGATGTAGATGTCACTGGGGGATTATTAAGAAAACTTGGTGCTTATGAAATACACCATGTGCCCCGTATTGAAAATATAGAGGCGGATTTACTCTCCAAAATCTTCCTAGGAGGGCTTCTAGACCACTTGACACATATTTGCAAAAGGGAAATTGTCCATTCACCTAGAACGGAGTCCCTACTGGTCGCGATGGTGTCCTCCGTCAATGTTAGGACCCCGACCAATTTGATTGAGGACCTAAAGAAATACATCGTTCATGCTGAGCTTCCTCCCAACCCTATGTAAGCAGCAAAAATCAAGTGATAGGCCTCGACCTATCAACTAGTATACAACCAGTTATACAAGAGGTCATTTGGTAGACCCTTGTTGAAATGCCTCCTGCTAAATGAAGCTGAGTAGATAATGGAGGAGGCCCATAGTGGGGTATGCGCGGCCCACCAAGGAGTGAATACCCTAGCCAGAAAACTACTAATATAGGGATATTATTGGCTCAACATGGTACATGACTGCATTCAGAAAGTCTAAATGAAAACTCAAATGAAACAACGCCTAAGAGGTGTCTCTAAGGAATCAAATGAAAACTCAGCTTATCCAATAAAATGCAGATAGCATGCAATATATAAAATTTTTTAAAAAAAATTAAAAATTTACCACACCTTGTACTTAGTTGGCACCTCTGTGACGCTCCTTGAAGAAAGGTCATAGGGTCGAATCCCCACTCAAGAAAGAGTTGATAGTACTCAAAATAAATTACAAATTATAATAATAATTATTATTCATTTTATAATGTCAGTAACGGTTATGTGATTTATTGGCTGATTATGGAATGTTATGTTCTTCATCTTTTTTATACTATATTTATCTATATTCCCACTGATTAATATGTTTGAGCAAATAGGCTAATTATAACATGTTATCAGCACGCTCCCAATATACTTCTTCAGGCGAACGGTAATTTTTTTTAGTTGCTAAAACTACCTGTAATTGCATATTTTGTGTTCAACGAGTCTGTGGACATGATTAGTAGTTATTGCCTTTGAAGATATTGTTTTGTATGATATATTTCTGCAGATCTTTGAATGATTTTTATGTGTATATTTTTTTTACAAAAATAATATACTTAGTTCTACAGTCAAGTCTACAACTCAAAACTATGAAGAACCAGAGGATGTTTAACTCGGACTTGCATAAACCATCATCTTCTCTACTAAAGATAGCATTTGTATGCAAGACAATGATATGGCTAAAGTTTTTTTCAAATCAAGAAGTCCATATATACATCGCAATCTTTACCCCCAAAACGAAGCACAGTTTAATAATCAAAAACTCAACTGCCACAAAAAAATTCTCTCAGATCATTCATCTCACACGGTGAGTCATTGTGGAGCTGCGGGTGTATGTGCCTTATATTTTGGTTCCCCAATGTGATATAGTGCTCGATTAATCCGGGATGCCCTTTGTTTGAAAATCTCTCCTTTTTTTTTTCTTTTTAAAAAATGGCAACAACAAGTTGAAATAAAAAAAATCTTCAAAGTATGTTTCTTTGGCAAATCTATTGTCGCTTGTCGCAAGGGAGCAGGTTTGACTGTTTTTTTGTTCTTTTTCGACGAAACAGTAACACCGGCGACCTTGTACTTCCCTTCTCCGGCAATCGCTTCCATCCCTCGAACCATTTGCGCCGACGAAAGAACTACACGTGATGGAGATGGAAGAAGAAAATAATAATAATAAAAAGAAAGAAAGAGCGATGGCGTACTGGAAGTACCATGCATCCAAATTGATGCTTCGTTTCTAGATGAAAATTATGATATGTTCTCTTGATGAGTTCACTCGATACGACATTGTATGTTGGGTACTCTACTTAATTATTTGAGATAGACAATGAATGTCATTTTTTTTTTGCCAAAGCACTAAACTTAAATCTTGATAGAGCTTTGCCCGGAAGGCCACTTAAGTAATTATGTAAGAAAATTGTTAGGAATATAGTGTAATTGTTTTGATGAACCAAATATGTAATTTTAGACCCCCAATTTTATTTTGAGTCTAGCAACATTTTTAGTCTAAGTCAAAGCCTAGTCAAAATTAGCAAGGATGATTTGAATTTACAGTAGTGTATAAAATTATTTTATACATGTAAATCATTTGCTTCCACTAAATAAAAATAGACTAAGGGTGTGTTTGGAAAACAGGAAAATGACTTCTGGAAAATGTTTTCTGGAAATGGGTCATTTTCCGGAAAATAGTTTGATTTCCAGTGTTTGGTTGCATTCTGGAAAACTGTCTTTGAGTGCTTGGTTTATTTTCCGGAAAATGAGTAGAAATGTATATTTATATATTTTTATTATATTATTTAAAATGTAAAAATATATAAACTAATAATATTTATTATAAATAAAATAAAAAATTCAAAAAAATAAAAACACAGCGTTGTCGCTGCTCTGGTTTCCGGCCGGCCCTGCCGGAAACCAGTCCGCCGGACTGAGAGAGGGACGGCTCCCTCCCTCAAAAACACCATTTTCTGCTGGGGCGGAAAATGACTTCCGCCGCCAAACTATGATTTCCGTTGACTGGGTTTTCCAATGCATGCCAAACACCCAAAGCCCGGAAAATGATTTCCGGAAATCATTTTTCGGGCTTCCAAACACACCCTAAGTGAAAAAATGATCAAGCACCGGAGTAAGCTTCAAAGTCAAGGTTACAAGATCAAGCATCAAATTAATTCTTTTGAAGAATTAATTTATCAAGAAAGAGGAAGATGATGACTAGTACAAAGTTAAAATTGAAGAAGTCAACATGGAATGAGTTATCTCACAAATCAATTTTAAAGAAGAGGTTGACAGCTCAAATCAGGATGAGATCAATCAGGACGACCTTGATCAAGATGACCTCAATCAAGATAACCTCAATTAGGATGACTTCAATTAATTGAAATCAAGATGAATTCAATTAATCAAGAAGATGATGATTCTCAAATTAGGATGATGTTGGCATTGCAAAATTGAAGAGGATGACTTTGATCAGTTGAAGGATATGAGGCTGACTTTCCAAAATTGGAAAGAAAATCAGGATGGGGATGACCTCAATTCCAAATCAAGATGAGGATGACTTCCAAATTGAGAAACATGATGACCTCCCGACAAGAAAAAATTTGAAGGAAAAAAATCAAATATTTTCTACTTGGAACTGATTTAAATTATGAAAAAGTCAATGATTTTTTCGGTAGAATTATTCAAGCTCATGCAAGAATCACGGAGTATATGTAACACCCCCATTTCCATATCCAAAATTCTTACAATATTTCTATTAAAATCATTAATAATATTGCGAAAGCTCAAACGTGTAACCAAAAGGATATGGGTGTTATCGCCATGCTCAGGTATTTCTCTTATACCTAAACGCTAAGGCTAAAAACAACCAAATTAAAATAACTCAAGGTTTAAGGCTTAAAAGTATTTATTAAGAATAATAACCCAAGGTACGTACTAGTACAAAGACAATTAACAAACCAACTAGCTAACTAATCTAATTAAATGATAAATTCTTTAGGTGATTCGCTCTCATAATCCACGCTCATGAGATACACTTGAAAAATACTCAAAGAGTATCCAAAGTTAGCGCAAAGCTAAATAAGATTTAATTCACCTCCTAAAATAATTATTTATACATAGCACATAGGAGCACAACTTGTAGATAATAATATGTACAAATGTGTACAATAATATTATTGGAACATATAGATGCAAATAAGCAATACTCGCAATATTCTAAGTACTCACAGTTCTCCAAAATACTCAAGATTTCCACAACTCACAATTTCTCAAAAATACTCATAATTCATAGTTTTCAAATCAGTATTTCCCACAATAGAAATTTTAGGAACATTTCAAAAGTAACATATTTTTCAAAAATCATTTGTTAATATATACATGTACATATGCATGGAGGAACACCAATCTCAATACAATGGGCAGGGTCTTGTTTCATCAAGTCCTAGTGAACATAACCTCTCTACTGAGCACTACGTAAAATCCCCTTCAATCTCAAATAATGGCCAGGGTATTAATTAATAAGCCCTAGTGAACAGTTATCACTCTATTGAACACTATACAAAAATCTCATTTAAGTGAAACAGAACTAATACCTTAAGTGTGCACACCCACCCCCAATGGGTTTCCAAGTCCAATGGGTAGTAACTAGTCCTAGTAGCCAAGATACGTTTCTACTGACTACTACTCAACAGGGCAAATACCCTAGTGGTAGACTCCGCTAACCACTCCTCAAAATAACAGAACTAAGAGTCATAGTGAGATAGGATACGTTTCTACTGCTCACTCCACAACAAACTGGGTCTTAACCCAAGTATCCAGAATTTCACAATAGGATACTACACAAGTCTTAAAATTCATTAAGGGCATCACAACCCAACAAAACCTTTTATCCTCTATCTTTATAAAGATCATAATAACAATATTTCTCATATAACACTCCAAAATAGTAGATTTTCAAAATTCAATCATAAGCTTAGTAGCCAACTAAACCATAGACTACTAATAACATTCACTTGAACATCATAGACAAATATATGCGTTTTCCCAAAATATTCATATGCCTCCCATCAACATAATATTCCAACCTTTGTAACAAACACATATGCATATGATCTCAAGTAAACAACTTCTCAATGACTCAAATAATCAACAAGACACAAAAAACTGAAACTGTACGAAATTTCAGAAATTATGACATGGATTGCAGAATTTTCTGAAGAAAATCGATTGCATATTTTAACACAAAATTTTCAAATAATAAGTACAACAAGTATACATTATACACAACAATTTTCAGGCCAATCCAAGGTCTGGAAGTATTTTTCTCGAAATTTTTCCTAACACTGCACCAGACCGAAATTTAACTAGCAGCACACTACCGAAACTTTACAGAATTTTCTAGGACAAATGGAACATATTTTTAACAGAAACTTTTGATAGACATCAAATATCATAAGTTTAGGTTCTGCAGAAAAGCTTTCACGCAAAACGGAGTTCAACAAGTATTTTTCACGAATTTTGTTTTCAAACTGTACAGTCAAAATTTTCTCAGACAACAAACAAATTGAGTAATTTTCCCCTTTTTAATCGCCATAAAATCATGATATACCTCACCAAATATAATTATACACAATTCAGAATAAACACTTAGGAAAAATAATACTTTTATTGAAAAAAAGTAATAATTTTGGTGATACTTACACTAAAGCCAAAACTCCACTGCATCTTGATGATCATTGTCTGCCAGTTTGAGACTATACTGATGATGAATAGGGAGAAGACTATGGTTTTATTTGTTTGGGAGAGAAAGGGAAGGGTGACACAGGGAGCAGAAAAATATATGGAATTATGGTTATCTCAGGAAGAATATATGTTTATATAAAACAAAGGATCTATATGTTTTCTAATTTCCAAACTGGGTATATATATATATATATATATATATATATATATATATAGAGAGAGAGAGAGAGAGAGGGGATTTACAGAACATGCATATGTACATATATAAGATTAGGAAAGGGATTAGAAAACCATATATTATATCCCTAAAATAATATTAGTACAGTAATTTCAATATAATTTTGGGTCACGTAAAATAATTTAATAATAGGCTAACATATTTTTGAATCATATAATAATAATAATTTATTCTAAAAAATAATAATATTTTTATCAAAATATTATAAATAACTGCGGTATCACAGTATAGCTTTGTGCGAGATACTCGGTGAAATGCTTGGGTAGCACTTGGAGAATCACTATTTGTATCTGGGTGAACAAGATAGTCAATTCCCCCCTTGGAGTGAAAGGATTAAGAATGGATTAAGAGGATATTAACCCATTTACTATTCATCATATATTTATTTATCTTATCATCTGGGTTTGTGTGAATTCACTTTTGCATGCAAGATATATTCATCATTCTGACTTATCCTTTACTATCTTGTTAATTATCCAAAATCCATTTCATACGTGTTAAACTATTCATCTAGGTTTGCATGTTTCCACGTATGCATGTGCACCAAATTTTATATATCTATTATTATATCTATTATTTGAGCTATTTCTAGTATTTCCTACCTGTTGCATGTAAATTATCTTTTCATATTTACGTGAATTAATTTATAGCACTTTATCGTACGATTATTTCCGTTGTGCATTTCAAGTTGAACTTATTCACTTGAATTACATTTGTTAAAGTGTTATAATATTTTTGAATTGTTAGAAAAGTCTTCCCAAAAAAAAAAAGAAAAAGAAAAGTCTATTCACCCCCTCTAGACTTTTCCCACCCTATCGGGACCAACAAAAATTATCTATTTTGGGGATCTAAAAAATCTAGAAACCACTATCCAATACATATCACAAACACCTAGTATGTGGTTCAAAACCGTGCATTTCCTTATCTGTGTTCAAGCTTTTTTAGTATGCAACTACCTATCGCCCATAATGAGGAATCAAAAGGAAGGCTGGTTGCATCATATATTATAAGATCTTTTCTCGGCATTAGGGGGATATTTGAACTTAAAAAATTATGCCAAGAAAATTTCATAAAACTTCTAAAATCTTCAAATCCATGTACTAGTTTATATTGAACCGGAAGTTCAGAAATTATTTAATAATCTGCTAGAAATATCAAGGAGTGACTAATATGAGCTTGTTTGGCAATCAGCGCTTAGCGGTTAACATGTAAAATGACCTATAAGGGTATACATAATAATAATAATAATAATAATAATAATAATAATATTATTATTATTATTATTATTATTATTATTATTATTATTATTTATATAAAAAATAAATAAATAAATAAATAAGGAAAAGAATGGAACATCTTGGGCTACTTCCCTTTTATTTTCCCACTTTTCCTACCGTCCCACATCGGTGGGAAAAGTGGGAATAGATCCTTAGGGCTCCTATTTAAGGAGTCTCAAGGCTCAATTCTTTATTAATCACATTGAGGGGCCGAAAAGGCTCTTCAATTCCAAAGTTTAAATTGTTTTTATTAATTAGGGGCATTTTGGAGAACTTATTTTTTCCCAAAATGTCATATGCAAATGCTACTAAATGCAGCGTGTGCAAAAATGCTACTGAATATCTACCATTTTTCCTTTATGCCAATAGCACCGAGAATTTATCAATTTAAGAATTAGCTAGTAAAAACTAGATCTAGTATAGAAATCTTGTCACTCTTGAAATTTTTTTTTTATCCTGAAATTTTGCCTGGAAGGCAAAAACCTTCAGTAAAACTATAGGTGCACAGAATAATTATGAGGAAGCGGGATAACCAAATTCAAATATTTTTGAGAAAAGACATGGTTGATATGAAAATTTCCATGAGTATGAAAGATATTATAAAATTAATACAGTTGTCGACAACATATTTGCCTCTATAATTACTCACAATGTTTAAATTTGGATCTTGAAGCGAAAACATTAGTATAATGCCTGGAGCGTGCTAATTGTTTTCATGAAAAGCACAATTAAGGCATAAAAATCAAACTCGCTAAAGAAGATGTCACGAAAAGACATGCGGGGAAACATAAAAGCGAGTTGATAGAGCTAATAGGGTTTTACACAGAGACCCAATATTGATAATAATAAAAGGATATCCTTGCATGGCATTGGGTTCCGCTATTTAATAAACTAGTGGTAAATAAATTAGATATGTAGCTAATAAACACAGTCACCGCATATTTGTATGGGTTACCTATACTTGTTTTAAAATCCCAGGAGGATTTAAATTCTCAAAATGCAATAAGCAAAAATCACAAACGATCCCAGGTGGATTTAAATTCTCGAAATGCGATAAGCAAAAATCACAAACGTGAAATGTGCAAAATTAATATGTTTATCTAAGGCCAAACACCTTGTGCTCAGATGACATATAGTGACTCTCACATATATATGAGAGGTCATGGGATCAAGCCTCAGTGGAGGCGAATTGACTCTTTATGCTTTAATAGGTTGAGAAAGTATAGCTGAACAGATACTACAATGTAATATGGTCAGTTGTATTAAAAAAATGTTTATCTACGTATTTTCTTTTTGAAAATTTAAAACTATATTATCACAATATTTGTACATGCCTAGAGATGGTGTGTAAAATGTACTTCGTTATTTTAACATATTAATTGCTGTCCAATATCTCGAAGTAGATAAAGGACCCTTTTTAACCTAAAGGGATAATTTAGGACCAGAATTTCACTGCTTCAAAACGTCATTTTGAATACCATTTTGGGACCAAAAAAAATCCGCAAATTGCATCTTATATTTATAATTTGTAAAAAGTTATTTTGGTGATTCTCCTAGAAAGAAAAAGGAAATGACGTTAACTATATCCACTAATATCCTTAAGGTATAAAACACGTCAGCATATTTTATATGTCTTTTGATAAGTTATTTGAATATTGCATTCTGTTTGGTCCTTATAAATGCCATGCCTTGGATTGATGTTTAATTAATATTATAAACAAATTTAGACTTTAAGCATTTTTAGTCTAAATGATAATACTCGTTCTTATAGATGTTTTGGTTCCATTAATTAAAAGTGCTTTGTATATTTCCATCTTTCATTACTTTACTATGCTCACGCTTTGTCATAGCGACTGATAAGTTAGGAATGAGATGAGAAAAATGATGAGCAGTAGCAAATCACAGTAAAATATTTGTAAATATTGTCATTGATGCCTTTTTGTACCAAATCAATAGACAAGAAGCCATCATACTTGGTAGTTGGTACAAATAAAAACATATCTAGTTTTTCATGATTAAAATTCTTTTACCCACATGAACTCTAAAAGAGTGACAAAATATCTGTGCAGAAGATTTGCTCCAGTGACAATCTAGCAAATGTATTCACTAAGTCCCTACCTACAAAAGATCCATAAGACTGATATGCGTAGGTTAGAAAAATTGTTGTTTTAAGGGGGATCAACAAAATATAAAATATAAGTACTCCCTCCGTCCCATTTTATGTGTCTTACTTTCCTTTTTAGTTTGTCCCAAAATGTTGTCCTCTTTCTAAAAGTGAACATCACCATTATTCTACTTTTCCCACTTTACCCTTATGACTTTTCATTTCTTTATTGCTTTTATTTCCAAAAGTGAAAATGTTGGGGGCATAATTGGAAAACACACCACATTTACTTTAATTTCTTAAAAAGCGTGCAAAAAGCAAATGAGACATCCATTTCGGGACGGAGGGAGTAATTTATTGGTTCAGTCGTTCAGATGATCATGAGAAATATGATAAATTCTACTCTTGTAAATATTGAAAGATTGAACTCTGAAGGTTTACAATTGTATTCTTTTTTCCCTAGCTAAGTTTTTTTCCCACAGGGGTTTTTCCTTTTTAAGGTTTTTAATAAGGCAACCAAATGATCTCATAAATATCATGTACTTTTTTCTTCAACTAGGTATTTTTTCACGTGGTTTTTCTAACGTTTTTAATGAGGCATGAATATATTTAGATATAATACCCATATACCTTGTATTTTATTGTATAGATTTTTCTCACATGGTTTTTCCTAGCAAGTTTTTAACAAGATAAGACCGTGGTCAAATAATGTCCAAGGGTGTGTGTTATAAATATTTCATTTATTATTAACATTATTATTAGTTTTATAACATTTGTAACGGTTATGTCATTTATTCAATCCTTAATGATTGCGCACACACACACGCACATATATGTATAGAAATGGGTTCCCGTACTGCGGTTGATCTTCTCAGGTGCGGTTGTTAAGGTGCATGATTTTCCTTCTTAAGGTACGTGATTTGTGTGCTTAAGGTGCGTCAGTGTTAAAACTTAAGGTGCGTCAACCTAAAGCTTAAGGTGCGTGGTTTTCCTTCTCAATGTGCGTTGTTTTCCTTCTTAAAGTGCGTGATTGTATGTTTAAGGTGCGGCAGTTGTGTGAAACTTAAGGTGCGTCATTTTAAAACTTTAGGTGCGTGGTTTGTGTTCTTAAGGTACGTGGATTGTGTACTTAAGGTGCGTTGTTTGTGTACTTAAGGTGCGTTGACCTAAAGCTTTAGGTGCGTGTGGTTTGTGTTCTTAAGATACTTTGTTTGTGTGCTTAAGGTGCGTGGTTTGTGTACTTAAGGTGCGCCATTTTAATGCTTAAGGTGCGTAACCGCACGAGAATCTATACCCGCACCTGAACCCTTGCCCCCTCTCTCTCTCTCTCTCTATATATATATATATGGAAGGGTTCAGATGCAAGGAAGGGTTCCCGTGCGGTTGTGCGGTTACGCACCTTAAACATTAAAATGACGCACCTTAAGTACACAGACCACACACCTTAAGCACACAAATAAAGCACCTTAAAAAATAAAAATACAAATCACACGCACCTAAAGCTTTAGGTTGACGCACCTTAAGTATACAAACCACGTACCTTAAGTACACAAACAACGCACCTTAAGAACACAAGTCAACCGCACGAGAACTCATATATATATATATATATATATATATACATATATATTGAAATAAGAAACATGGATGATTATGGAATGTTCTGTTCTTTCATCTTTTCTATAGTATCTTTATCTATATTCCACTCATTAATACTCCATCCGTCCCATTTTACCTGTCTTACTTTCCTTTTTAGTCCGTCCCAAAATTCTGTCCACTTTCCTAATATGAACATCATTACATTTCTATTTTTCCTATTTTGCCCTTTTAACCTAAACTTCAACTACTCAATACTCGGATACTCATTAAGGCAAACAATTCTCATCCACCCAAATATTCTCAAAAGACGTGCCCAATTAAAAAAACAGTGAAAGAACATATCTCTGCATATCTCTACATTACTCTTTGCTTCCTGGGTTTCTTTATCTCCCCTCATTTTCTTGCTTCATGGGTTTCTTAACTTTCTCCATTTCCACTCATTTCTCTTATTTGCTTCCTGGATTTCTTCATTTTCACTTCGTAAAAATAGAAGTAATAGAAGAAATGAATAACATATTGTATAGCTAAACATCATATCAGTAGATTCCGGTTAAGGGATCCGGAATCCATGAGGTGGTTGCGCTCTTCCCCGATTCATCTCCTCCTTTCTTAAGTATGGTGTTGCTCCTCCCAACTCCGCCGGAAACAGACCCCTGCGTCGCCGCCGTCGTGTAGCTCCTGCTAGTTTTGGCGTTGGATACTTGGATCTACTTTTGGATACATAGATGATAGATCTACATTTCTTATAGTGAAATGTTCTTATAATTCTCTTCTTCTTTTTTTTTTTTTTTGGGGATAAATGGGTCTTGCACAAAAAAAAACTGGCGAAAAATGATTGAATTATTTGCCAATGAAATGAAGCAATATACAGAGTAATAAAGTTATCAATTGAGATGAAGAAAGAAGAAGCTAGAAATGAACTGTACCAAAGTATTCAAACTGCCAGAGATTACAAGGGAATGGCATAAATGGAAAGGAAGGCATCTTTATTTACTTACCTAAAAAATCGTGCCAAAATAAAATAAGACAGGCTTTTCGGGACAGAGGGAGTATATTTGAATAAATAGGCTAATTACAACAAGTACTTTGTTTTTGTAAAATAGAAATAATGATTATTAAAATGATGTCACGAAAAAGAAAAAAAAAAAAAAAGAGAAAAAAGAAATGGCTTGAAAAAGATTCTTTGAAGCAGACGGTGTAAAGAGAATCCAGATCTAGTGAAGTAGCGAGCGAGAGACGAGAGTCCACAAAAGATGAATAATCTCCTTTCCCCGCTCGCTCGCTCGCTCAGGTGAAAAGAAAACACATTTCTCTCCCTAAATCCATCCTCATCAATGCCTCCACCCCTTCCCTGTCCGACTGTGCAAACTCCTCCTGATTGATGATTTTGGTTTCTTTTAGCCTTCCTTGTTATCAGCATCTCAATATATCCATTCCCCCCCCCACCCTCACCACCTGTACCCTCCCTCCCCTCCCCTCCTTATCCACCCACCCTCTCTCCCTCTCTGCAAAATTTCAGAAATCTGAATCTTCCCATTTTATATATTGCATGATATGATGCAATGAGTGTGTATAGATCCACATTCTCTCTCTAAAGAATCCTAGGTTCCTGAATTCTACATTTCTACACACACAAGAAAGAAAAAAAAAGTTTTCATCTTTTGTTTCTTCCGTCATCATTCTTGCCTTTCTCAATTCTTCTTATCCTCTCCTCCCTCTCTCTCTCTCTCTTTATACATAATACATTTTTACATGTACTTTTATGTATGGTTTAATCAAGATCTGGATTTTCCTCGCAGAATGAGAGAGAATTCGATTTTTTTCTTTATTTTCGGTGAAAAATATGGCTACCCTTTGATGGATGTGTAGGTTTTCAGACTTAAATCCTTGTTAAAGATCCAATCTTTACCAACCCATTTCTGGTTTTAATATGCATGTGTACACTAGCATTCCCCGGGGCGATGGGATTTTAGTCTGGATCTCGAATTTGTAGACTAGGGTTTGATGAGAGCTAATTTGGTTTGTATTGTTGCATCTGTTACTATTTGAGGAGCCAAAGAAAAGAAAAAGGAAAGAGAAATGTGGAAAAATCTACTGAGTAAGCTACCCAAAAAATCCCTGAAATCTGATTCAGTGGATTCTCCGAGGAGCAATTCAGACTCGAATGCTGGTTCGGGGCGGGCAGCCGGGTCAGGTAGCACTCCGAGGAGGACATCCTCTGCCGTGTTTCCGGCCAGTGTGATAGCAGGCATTGAACCCCTGGTGTCTTTCAAGGATGTCCCCAGCTCCGAAAAGATGAATCTTTTCATCAGTAAGTTGAGCCTCTGCTGTGTAGTTTTCGATTTCACTGACCCGACTAAGAACACAGCTGAAAAGGAACTAAAAAGGAACACAATGATTGAGCTTTTGGATTTTCTTTGTTCTAATCCACCCAAGTTCTCAGAGCCTGCTATTCATGCAATGTGTAAAACTTGTGCTGTTAACTTATTTCGTGTTTTTCCACCCAACTATCGGTCTAATAGTGCCCGTGGGAATGAAAATGATGACGATGAGCCAACATTTGACCCTGCCTGGCCTCACTTGCAAATTATGTATGATTTGTTGCTTAGGTTTGTAACTTCCCCTTCGCTAGAAGCAAAGGTTGCAAAGAAGTACATAAATCACTCTTTCATTCTCAGATTGATTGATTTGTTTGATTCGGAAGATCCAAGGGAAAGGGAGTGCTTGAAAGCTATTTTGCATAGAATTTATGGGAAGTTCATGGTCCACAGGCCCTTTATTAGAAAGAGCATAAGTAATGTGTTTTACCAATTTGTGTTTGAGACGGAGAAGCATAATGGAATTGCTGAATTGTTGGAAATTTTTGGCAGTGTCATTACTGGGTTTGCATTACCCTTGAAGGAGGAGCATAAGATCTTTCTGTGGAAGGCCCTAATTCCTATGCACAAGCCAAAATCTTTGGCTGTTTACTTTCAGCAGTTATCATACTGTGTTATTCAGTTCATAGAGAAGGATCCCAAGTTAGCTAGCACTGTGATTAGGGGTTTGTTGGACTACTGGCCAATCACAAATAGCCAGAAAGAGGTCATGTTCTTGGGTGAGCTGGAAGAAATTCTGGAAGTTATTACCATGGATGAGTTCCAAAAAGTTATGGTTCCATTATTCTGGCGGATTGGATGCTGTGTCAACAGTTACCATTTTCAGGTAATACATGTATTACTAACTTCAAAATCTTCCTTCGGGGTCCTGTATATCCCATTCACTATTTTTATTTTGGGGCTAAATATTTTGCTGCATACAACTGTTTGATGTTCTAGGTTCTAAAAATTGGGATCCTATTGAGGGTTTATTTTATTATTAGCTTTTTTTTTTTTTTTGGGGGGGGGGGGGGGGGGGAGGGATTTTATATAGAATCATAGTTCATAAGATTATATATCAGTGTTCCGAAACTTACATAGAAATGTGCAACTTGTAAAGCAATCTAAGAACATATTTGAATGTGATAGTCTATATCCAATGTGCGGACAGGTCACCAAGTTACAGCTTCCATTTATCAAATATTGTTAACCGGAGTAAAACATGTTGTTAATTGCAGTTCTATCTCCTGCTGCACCAATACTGATGGATAGAATAGTTCTATATATTGGGTTTCGCCTCCCTTTTCCCCTTCCTTTCCATTATCTTATTTAATCAAACACTAGCGGCCTGTTTACTTCAAGAAACTGTTTTCTGTTTTCTATTTTCGAATTTTTCAGTTTTCTATTCTCTTTTTTCTGTTTATAAAACTTGTTTACTAACACTTATTTTTTCAAATTTATTATTTTAGACTAACGTTATAAAATTAACCCAAGTGTAATTTCAAGTGATTTTTAGACCTTATATGTAAAATTATCTTATTTAAGCAAACACTAGGGTGTTTGGTTCAGGTTATCTCACATTCTCACATAACCTCAGGAATGTAAATATTGTTATATTACTTTCCCTTGTTTGGTTCAAGGGATGTGAGGTTACTATAGAGAATGTCAGATTTCCAAACATTGTTTTTAGTTAATTTTTGGTAACATTCATGGAAAACACATTCCCACCCTTCATCTTTAGGTTATGTGAGATTCCTAGGAATGTTATATTACCTCAAAAACTTCCCTTGAACCAAACACCCCGTATTTCTTGGGCCATATTTTTCCAATATATAATACCTAGAGTATCTGATTTTCAGCCAATATAATCCCTTGGCAAATAGAGTTTACGTCTATGTTTTGATATTTTGGAGAAGGAAGCTTCTTTATTATATGTTTAGTTTTCATTTAGTGCCATATTGTTTAGGGTGAGACCATGTATGGTTGATTGGTGATTATATCATCCGTAAATATAGTTTTATTTTCTATCTAAAAAATATCTCACTAGAAGTAAAATTAAATAAAAATAATGATTATAAATCAAATATGATGCTTCAAAATTTGCAGACTGATACAAGTGTCAATATTAGTCTGATTCCCCATTTGCTGAGAAATTTCTTAAACAGAATGAATGTGCCAAATGATTGAGAAAGCAAACAAAAAGTACTACTCCATAATAAGACAGCTGTCAAGCTTGAATGTCTATCTGCTAACGTTTTATTCTTGCAACTATGTGGTGTTTTCCCTGTGGACTCTGGCCCATTGATTAGTTGGAACAGCATGAGAAAACTAGGTCATTGTATATCCGGCTATTCTCGTCCTTTGTTTTAGGATATATTCCTCCATCTGGTGAGTGGTTCAGGATACCGCCGATAATCACGTAACTTTTGCTGCCTGAATATCGAATTGTTCTTTTCATCATTTTGAAGATATTTTACCCAAACAGGATTTGTTATGTCTCTAATTCTATATGCTTTTGGAAGCCACTGAAGTGAGGTTCTTGATATGATGCAAATACAAAAGGCGAAGGTGTCATTATGTTGTTAGTGTTACAAAAAACTTCTTATCCTTCTTTTCTCTTTACCCTTTGAGTAGCTTTTGTTTTCCTGTTTCGGCTTCCTTTTTGTTAATGTGAAATGCGTGTACAAACAACATTGCAGCCTCTAAGGTTTGAAATAACAAGATTAACGGGCCAATTTTTGCAGGTATCTGAAAGGGCACTCTTCCTATGGAATAATGATCAAATTGTGAATCTAATTGCACATAACCGACATGCGATACTGCCCATCCTGTTCCCGGCTCTGGATAATAATACTCATTCCCACTGGAACCAGGCTGTGCAGAGTTTGACTCTGAATGTAAGGAAGATGTTTGTGGAGATGGATGACGAGCTATTCCGGGTTTGCCAATCCCAGTACAAGGAAGAGCGGGAGAAGCTAGCCTTGGCAGCTACAAAGCGCAAGGAAGAATGGGAGCGCCTCGAGAATCTTGCCCAACTACTACCAATAGCCGGAAACACTGCTGTTTTGGTAACTCCTTTAGCAACTAAAATGACTTGTTAAAGAACACTTACCGCTCCCGCTCTCCGTTTGCATACCCGCTCTATCTGTAACGCCGCAGAACCAGATTGCATCAGGCGGAAAATGGCCGCTCATCTGTTCTGCATTACCCATCATTAGCCTTTGCCCTTGTGTTGTAACTTACTGTCACCTTTTGTCGTTTCATCTACTCTGCCCCCCAAGAATCTGTATGGTAAGTAACTGGCAGTGGGTATGTAAAGTCATAAACTAACATCTTTCATTAGTTTATTTTCCCCCTTTTTTAGAATTATTTTGCTGTTGGCTTTAGATGTTAAGGAGCAATTTTCTGTTGTCAATGTACTGATTATATTATATTGTCCCTGGTGTACGAGTACATGTCAATTTTGTCTAAATAGAAATCCAATTGTCTATTTTTGTTTAGTCTTCCTTTTATGCTTCATACTCTATTATTTTAATTAAACGCCATTTTTTGTGAATCATGGTCCATGTTGTCAATCATTATTGCATGGACTATGGTCCACACAGCTGTGTGGACCAAAAATAAAAAGTACATTATTTTTGTACTGAATGTACATTATTTTTGTACTGTAGGTACACTATTTTAGAGTACATTATTTGTGTACTGAAGGTACATTATTTGATATATACTATCAAATAATGTACCTACGGTACAAAAATAATGTACCTTCAGTACAAAAATAATATACTTTTTATTTTTGGTCCACACAGCTGTGTGGACCATAGTCCATGCAATAATTTGTCCATGTTGTAAGGTGGATTATTGATATACATGTTTATTTTTAGTGTGCTGTCTAAAAATGAATTTTTAGTACATTGAAATAAACTTTTCTTCTTTCTGTTCCACATTTGGCTTCCCCTCTTAACCTGGTATTCAATTCCATCTTAATCTTCAGGGATTTTCTGCAGTAACAATCAACATCGTTGAAAAGTCTTCAAAAGTTGTTTCTCCATCAACACTAAACAATGGGAAATTTCATCTCCTGAAATGCAGAGTATATTACATTTTGCATTTCCACAGACTCTACTAATCTTTTGAATGCACTAATGCTCCCCACAATTATCTTTTAAAACTAATAAACTACAAGCAACCCATTTGAGGGTTACACCTTTACAATTTGCATATAAATGTCCAAACATACTGTTGAAACCTTAGGCCTTCCTTGTAGGAATGGATCCACTATGTTTATACTTGTATAAATAGTAGATCTCTATACAGTTCTATTTTGATAATACAATGAATCTCTTTTACTTTTCCACATCATTCAACATGGTATCAGAGCCTAAAAAACCCTTAAAAATCTCTTTCTTTCTTTTCCGTTGCCGCTGTCGCGACTATTTTTTCTTATTCCAATGTGTATGGTGGTTTTTCTTTCGAACTTTTACCATTGGACCTCTCAGAACCTCGTCGCGAGCCTACGTATGAAGATCCATCACCAGCCGCTACCGCACGCAATGCAACCTCCATCAGATGTGCATTCGGTTTTCTAGCTAGATCTGATCTCCGTCAAAGGTGTCACTACTTCCCTTGGATTCGCCTTGAAGAGGCACACCTGGGAGTGTGCTCGGATCCTCCATCATCGTCGGTCACCATCGCCGGCCCCCGGCCACTACTGCCATCACCGACCACCTCGTGAGACAATGTTCGTGTTTTTTCCTGAATAGTGTTATGACTTCATCTCCCACCACTAGTACCTCTTCTTTGTTTTGTCTCTCTCAAACAAGTACCCCAAGTGCTTGGATTTTGGACTCAAATGCCTCATATCATATTTTTGGTAATATGTTCCTTATGACTAATGTCTCGAAGTCTAAGGATTTGCCCATGATTACCTTAGCAAATGATCATCAAACACCAGTTGTTAGTGTTTGTTAAACTTCTCCTATGTCATTTGATAGATGGTATACTGGCCTTGGGCCATATGGATCAGCCTAAGAAAATAATTAGATCAAGGAAGCCCAAGAAGGATACACAGTACCAAACAACTTTGGAGTTTAATAAGGATTGTGCTTAGTATTCATAATGTAATAAGGATTAGACTCATTATTCCTAATGTAGTAGGATTAGAGTTTATTATTTCCAATGTAACAATAGCTCCCAATATGAGGAAGTCTAGAATTCTTATTCCTTGTAGGATTCTAGGCAAAAAATATGTATAAATAGACACCTATACATGGGAAGGGGGAGGCAATTTCCACTATTCACAAGTAATGTTCATCAATACAAAATATCTATATTCTCTCCATATATTCTCTCTATATTTTTCCTATATATTCGTTATTTTAAGGGTGATGTTGGCCAACTGTTGACTATCCAAAAGTTATAAAATCAACATCATCTTTCCCCCTAGAGTTAGTTTTATATATTACTAATAGTCCTTTCAACCTTATCTCTATGAGTAAAATTACCCGTACCCTTAATTGTTCCATAACCTTTTGTGTTGATTTGGTTGTTGTGTAGGATTGCAGTATAGGGAAGGTGATTGGCACCGGGATTGAGTCACAAGGGCTTTATTACCTTCGTGGTGGTGATCTTACTGCCTGTGCATCCACAGATTCTCCTATGTTTCTCCATAGTCATTTAGGCCATCCTAGTCTCTCAAAACTTCGATAGATGGTCCTAGGTGTTTCTATTGAGTCATTAGATTGTTAATCATGGCACATTGGAAATCAATCATGTAAGTCCTTTCCACGGAGAGTCAATAATCGGGTTGTGTCCCTCTTTTATTTAGTTCATACTGATGTTTGGGGTCCATATCGTGTCAATTCTACTTTAGGGTTTCGTTACTTTGTCACTTTTATTGATGATTATTCTAGGTGCACTTGACTTTTCTTCATGAAAGATCGTTCTGAATTATTCCAGATTTTTCAAAATTTGTTTGCTGAAATACAAACTCAGTTTGGTAAACGCATTCATGTTTTGCGGAGTGACGATGGTAAGGAATATCTCTTTACCCCTTTTCAGTCCTATATGATATCTCGGGGTATGTTACACCAACGGGCATGTGTTTACGCACCTTAGCAGAATGGGGTTGATGAGCGTAAAAATCGACATTTAGTTCAAATCGCTCACACTATGTTAGTACACTTTCATGTTCCTCCTCATTTTTGGGTTGATGCTATCCTTACTGCTTGTTACCTGATCAATCGCATGCCATCTTCAATATTAAACAATGATACCCCGTATTTCATTGTGTATCCTTTCGCTGATCTTTTTCCTCTTCCACCTCAGGTTTTCGGGTGTGTTTGTCTTGTTCATGGCATGACCCCCGAATATTTGAAATTGGCCCCTAAAGTTGTCAAGTGTGCTTTCTTGGGTTATTCTCGACTCCAAAAGGGTTATCGGTGCTATTCTCTAGAACTCAAGTGTCGTTTTAGGTCTACGAATGTCACTTCTATTGAAACCACTCTATTTTTCCAATCTACACTTGTTGACACAGTTTCTTATCAAATGTTCTCCATCTTCCTTATCTTGGTCCCCTTTCTCTTGACTAGAACCCGCTATCTGCTCTACAAAGCCCCCTTCAAATCTACCAATGTCGTCCTCACCATGTGTCTACTGAGGCTCCAGGTGCGGTTCCACCACTTCCACCACAATCTGACATTGATGATCCCACTGAGGCGCCCGTTTCTATTCGGAAAGGTACGCATTCTACTCATAATCCTCATCCTATATATACCTTTTTGAGTTATCATCATATATCATCGCCTTAATTTGCCTTCCTTTCTCACCTTTCTTCTGTGTCTATACCTAAATCCACTGGTAACGCCTTCTCAAATCTAGGTTGGCGCCAAGCCATGTTAACAGAAATGGATGCTCTGCAGTCTAGTGGCACGTGGGAGTTAGTCCCCTTCCTTCCTGGTAAAATTGTTGTTGCTTGTAGGTGGATTTAAACTATGAAGGTGAGCTCTGATGTCAAGATTGATCTCCTTAAGATACGATTGGTGGTAAAAGGCTATACTCAAGTTTTTTGTTTGGATTACACTGACACTTTTTCTCCTATAGCTAAAATTGCATCAGTTCGATTTCTCATCCTAAGCAACCATAAATCATTGGGACTTACATCAGTTAGAATGTTAGATATCAAGAATGCTTTTCTCCATGGCAATCTTCAAGATGAGGTTTATATGGAGCAACCACATGGGTTTGTTGCTCAGGCGGAGTTTGGTTTGGTATGTAAACTTCATCGCTCCTTATATGGTTTAAAGCAATCTCCACGAGCTTGGTTTGTGAGTTTGGTATGATTCGAAGTGAAGTTTATCATTCTGTTTTTATCGCCATTCTAACAATGGGAAATGCATATATTTTGTAATATATGTAGATGGCATTGTTATTACAGGTAGTGATCAAGAGAGTATATCTCAATGGAAAGAGTACATCTTCAGTCGATTCCAAACCAATGATTCATGCAAGTTAAAGTATTTTCCCAGAATTTAAGTATCTCAATCTATCAATGGTATAGTCATCTCTCAAAGAAAGTATGCTTTGGATATTTTAGAAGAAACTGATATGTTGAATTGTAAACCTATGGATAATCCAATGGATCCGAATGTTAAACTTCTACCAGGACAGGGGGAGGCATTACCTGACCGGGAACGATACAGGAGATTAATTGGAAAATTGAACTACCTCACAATCACACGACCATATATCTCCTTTTGTAGTGAGTGTATTAAGTTAGTTTCTTGAGAACCCTTGTGATACTGGGATGCTGTTTTTTAGGTTCTAAGGTATATCAAGAGAGCACCAGGGCAAGGTCTACTATATGAAGATAGAGGAAATGCTCAAGTTGTTGGGTATTTTGATGCAAGCTGGGCCAATTGTCCATTTGACAGGCGCTCTATTTCAAGTTATTGTGTACTCATTTGTGCCTTTTGATGGTAATCTTATATCTTGTAATAGTAAGAAGCAGGACATGGTTGCTAGGTCTACTGCTGAATCTGAATACCAGGCTTGGCCCTTGCCACATGTGAACTCATGTGGTTGAATCACTTAATTCAAGAGTTGTAGTGTGACGATGTTGCTCAAATGACACTGATATGTGACAACCAAGCAACTCTACACATCGCCTTAAATCCAATTTATCATGAGAGGACCAAACACATCAAGATTGATTGCCACTTCATCTAGGAGAGATTGATATCTTGACTAAGTCCTTTAGAGCTCCTAGAGTTGGATATATTTGTAACAAGCTTGGAGCATATTATGATTTATACTCTCCAGTTTAAAGTTAGTGTTGAAACCCTAGACCTTCCTGGTAAGAATGAGCCCATTAAGTTTACACTAGTATAAATAATAGGTGTTTGTATAATTCTATTTTGATAATACAATGCATCTCTTTTATTCTTTCACATCATTCACCACATAGGTCCTGACCAAGGATTTAATATAAAACTTCACACATGATGTTATTGGACTATAAAAGCATGGACAAAAGTAGACATAACGTAAGCATATGATTTAATATCAAAAACTTTTTTGTTGAATAAAAAGATCACAGGATAAATCAAGTTATATTGCAATAAAGAGATAAAAATCATTGTTGGAAATGTTTTACACAAGGAGCTCATATAGCTCCTTCAAGACAGTAACTAAGCTATCTGGTGCTGTTAAATTCCTGCTTAACTACACAAGCCTCTCCCTAACTACAGTCCAACGACATTCTGTTAAGACATAATTGCATCTGGTTTCCATGTTACAGGAAACACTAATAACGTTGTACCAGAAGTGATTTGACAGAGGAAATACAGTTGATGTTGGAGTTTGGGGAATGAACAAATGAATGAGAGAGCTGCTCTTCTGAGACAGTATGGGTTGTTGGGTTGGCGATAACAAACATCTAGATTGTAAGAGACAGAGTTCTGCTACTTCTGGAACAGAGATTCTACTGCTTTTGGTGAAGTTAGAGTTGCCACACACTTGAACTGTAGAGTCAAGAAACAGTACAGTTGTGATACAAGGTTCCATTTTACTAAATAGATATAAACTATGTTTGAATTGGCAAAGAGTATGATGTGTTGTTGTTACCTTGGGCTGCTTATACTTCTCGCGAATGGCATTAAGGGCACACCCCTTAGTGTTCAGCTGTAAGTCTTGCAAAGCGGAAACTGTAGTTTTCAGATCCGACGCCTTGTACCTGGTGTAATGCTCCAATGTTGGATTCTGAAAAACGACAATCATAGATCAAATGGTTGTACTTGTAAAAAAAAAACCAAAAAACACAAAGAGTCAAGGCGGGAAAGTATGCAAACCCATGGATGTTTAGATTGATCAAGCATCCATCTGGCGAGAAATACAGCAGATGCAGCAACAACAGATGGAAGTAACTTAAGGAAACTATATTCAACAAGAGTCAACTCTGCCAAATAATTCGCCATGAATTCCAATTCAACAGAAGGAACCTGAAATTTTGAGCAATCCATCTCTTAGCTCGCTTCTACTCGTACAACAACATCATTGACACAAGAAACGGATGCTAATTATTTATTACCTCATAAGAAGCTTGTGCTGCTTGAATGAATCTCCTATGAATCAGAATAAAAGATAACAAGGTAAGAACCAGAAAACCAACAAGTAAAGAGATGATTTAATGTGAGCAAATACTTAAGTACCTAAGGAATTTCTTGGTGGTTGGAACACTAAGTCGGAAGCCCAAAACGTTCAGAACTTGACTTTCCGTTTTTACAACCTGCCATGTAAATGAGCCTTTAGACACCCATTTATGGATTAGACCTTTCTAACCAAGAAATTAGCAAAGCAGACAAGAGTAGTAATTTTGATTTTCCTAAAGCAGTAGAACTATGAGTATTGAAACCAGAGGTCAAACAATCTAACAAGTTTGCGGTAAGCAAAATGAGTCTAACTAGTAATAAATTTTCATACAATATTCTTTGGAAGCATTAACAACCACCAATATGCTCTTTTGCTCACATAACTGTTTTCTGAAAATAAAAACATTCTTGAACTCATATGTGCATACTTCCCATATTTAAGTCAATCATTGAAAAAAAGATTTTATAGGAGTATACCTCTTCTTTCGAGTATGTATTGTCTGTAATAAAACAAAACTCTTCCACGTGTGGTGCACAAATTTCCTCATACTTGCTTCAAGAATAAATGACAAGGACATTAAAAAAAAAAAAAAATGCAAGTACTACAGAAAAACTACTGTAAAGATAATGCGAGTGAGTGTGCAACACTGCAACAGATTGCGAAGGTCATTATATTGATGGCTGCAAGCAAGAGAAAGAACTTACGAGGCGATTAGCATGCATGTCACACCAAGCAGTTGCAGTTTTCGTTTCTCAATGTAGTTTTCTGAGAGAAATCGATCAATAAGATTCACTGTCAGATAAAGAGTGTCTGGAGCCAGCCTATATTCTTCGCAAACCTGAAAGAATTTACAAACTGACGTCAACATACATCATAAAACATTGATACCACAAATGATTACACCAATACTGACATTGAGCATTTTCAAATCAAAAGACCATGACTTCACAAAGTAAACAACTAACAGTCTACTATAAATAATGAGAATATATTACTATATCTATAATTATTGAAGCAGAAAAAGGGGTTATGCAGCAAAAATGTCAGTCTGACAATGCAAAAGTTTACAGCTGAAATCATGAGGTGTAGGAATGAACTAATGGGGTAAAAGAGAGAGAGTCACAAATTCAAAAGTAAAAAAGAGGTTCAGGTGCTCCATGAAAATTTTAGAAGAGGGAAAGTAAAAACAGATTGTCTTATGATGGGTATTTCCGCAATGTCTAAAGATACAACTTACCTCCACAAGCCAATCAATCAGAATACCCCGCATACCCTCAGTAATGTCTCGCTGAAGCCTTTCAATGTAATCAGCAGACAGCCTCTGGTCAAGCTGAAGCAAGGAGGAAAGGAGAGAGAGAGAGAGATGAGATCAATAGAAATGCTAGAACTAAGTTAATATAGAAAGGATTCAATCCCTTTAACAGATAAAAGTACTCTTTTGGTTTTACAGATAAAGGGGAAAGAAAATGGCCACTGATCTTGCCTTGAAATATTACTCAGCAAATAATAGCAATGTGAGTAAATTGTATTGCAACATGAAGTATCCAAGAAATGGCAATATTTGAAGAAAAATTCTGGTAACAGTTTCAGTATGCTGCTAATGGTGTAACAGTTGTCAAATATGAATGTGATACAGACCTCCTTAGCATGCAGGTTTGTATATATATCAGGAGCATACAAAGTGCACATTTGTGGATCTCTGTGCTTTGAATCAATATCTGTAACACCCAGAGTCTCCAAGTCATCTCTCTTTGGGCAAAGTTTGCCTTCATCTGCAATAAACAACTGGAACAGAATTAGCAATTGCAGAAAAAGATATGGAATAAGAGAGATGCTCTCAACACCAGGCATTACATCTAATTAATTCATAAAATATATAGCTGAAATTCCATTCACAGATTCAAATAAGCAATTCAATAATCTGTTTAATGTTTTCAATAACAAAGGAGAATTCAAGCATAGTATGCAGCACTTACAAAAAGCAAAGAAATTTTTGTGTGTTTCATATTTTGCATGTTAATAAATGTCTTACCTCTTTGTGATGTATTGTGGTCAGGAACAGTCTTGAAGTTGGATTTTATCAATGGCAAAAGACCAAATACACCGCTTTGCTTTATGGTGGCACACTTACTTTGCTCTGCAAATATATTCTCTTTGGAGTTTGCATGTGAACCGCACTCTGATTCTTCAATCTTCACTTTGTTGAGCTCTTCAGCTATGTGTTCCTTCCTATCTTCCAGATGATTTGGCTTTTTATGAACTACAACAGCAGGCATCACCTTTGCAATTTTCTTGTCAGCAAGTTTTTTATCCTATCACCATCACAACACACTTATTCACAATCACATACAACTCACTAGAGAAAGAAAATCTTCAATTCGATGTTTATGATTACACTTCAAAAGAACTATTGAATTTTGAAGCTCACACTGAAACACAAGAGGTATAAACTTCCATAACAACAATGATTATGGTTTATTCTAGTAGAGGTAGAACAATTTTATTACTGCAAAAAAACAACAGTACCTGAATTACTTTAGTTCCAGTCATACAGTTCAAGTATGAACTTTCACAGACTACATTAGTGACATTCCTAAGAACAGCTCTTTTCTTAGGTTGTACACAAGAAGAGGCACCAATGGTTGATTTGTTCTCATCTGATGCTGCTCTTTTGGAACTTGCTCGCCGAACCTGCTTCCCGTCCTGTGTAACAGAAGGATGTAAAGGAGGTAACCCCTGAGAAGAAGTTAAAGTTCTAGCTCGAGATCGCGTGATTCGCATAGAGTGTCCTTCCATATTTGAAGATACATTCTGCATATTTGCACGCCTCATTGAGAAATAACTTCACCAAACAAGTATGCTTCTTCTGTCAGATCTGCAATGGTGTTACAACAAACCTTATAAACATAAAAGTAATCAAAAAAAGATATAATATATTACAATAGATTGCACTTGTGTTTCTCTGTATTTGTTATTATATTAGACTGTATAAACTATAAAGATCCTATATTTTTATAAGAAACCTACTAAGAATAGGACTAAGGTTTCTTATAACAATAACTACATTAAAAAAGTCGAATCAATGGTGTCAAACCTTTGTAAATCAAAACACGTAGGAAAACAAAAACTTGTCTGTTTTTGGGTTTCTAATATGAAACCATAGCTTTGAATTAGAAGTAATACCCAAAGCCTACACCAGATTTAAAAGCATACTTACTCGTATCCTGAAAATCCATTAAAAATTTCTCTAAAAAAAAAAATCCATTAAAAATTCGAAGATGGTGAGAGACTGAGAGTGCAGCGCCGCCGCCGACAGATTTCGTTTAAAAAAAAAAAAAAACATGTAAATAAAACATGCTCTTTTTAAAGGTTTTTCTTTTAAAATTCAGACGAGAATTGTGAACCTAAACCCTGTCCTTGCGAATAAAGAATATCCCAACCCATACACGGATACAAATTTAAAATTTAAAAGAAAAATGGAAATCCAAAAAAGACACGAATAATCCCCGCAACAAAAATCATTACAATACAATCCTAAACAAATTACAGACACCACAAAAAAAAAATCTTAATCTTTCCGAAATTTAATAAAGAAAAACATTAAAAATAATATCAACTTAAACACCTACATATTTCAAAATAAAATCTCGTACAAGTGCGAATTTTTTAACAAATATATGAATCCGAAGCTGGAAACTCCAAACAAATAGGAAATTCCAGAAAAAAAAAAAAAAGCCAATCTCATAGATCCGAATGCAAAGCATCGTGGATTTCACGGGACAAGCTCAAATTCTTAGCGCAGTTATACCAAATACGATAATGCATGAATGGACTAAAGCTAACCTTTCGGACTCATGTGTATGTATACACATGATTTAGAACGGCATGTATATATATGAACAGAACTTACTCTGCGTTACAGGCTGGTGAGCTCCAAGAAATTTCAATGGCGGAGCTAGAGCATCGTTCGGATCAAGCATACAATGAGGTAGACGCAGACAGAGAGAGTGAGCAAGAGAGAATGTGACATCTGAAAGGAACACTGTAGATATATAGAGCTGCATAGCGGGGTGGGGTGGGGTGGGTGGGTGTGGGAGGGGGTGGGGATGAGGAGGAGGGGAGCGTGAGAGCGGGATTGATGTATGGTTCAAAAACTTGTGGAAAAATCCTTAAGCTATAATTTCACTCGGATCCTTATGTTTCTGATAATAGCATTTGTGTCCTTGCGGTTTTCAAGTATTACAATTAGGCCCCTAAGTCCTTTTTTTTTTTTTTTTTTGTTAGGCACGAAGTGTCATGAGTATGTCATTACTGTAGGAGACATTTCTAAACTCGTATTATACTCTGACTAATCCTTATTCGTATTGGGTTGACCTAATTAAGATAGAATGCCAACCAAATTAATTTTTTTTATACAAGAGGAGATTCGAACTCCCGGCCTCTCTTTTAAGATGAGAGTGCATAGCCCTAAGTCCTTTAATCATCATATAAACAAATTCCGTTTTAGCATAAACAAAACAAAAAAGAATTAAATTCAATTATAAAAATCTTGTGTCTAAACATATAGATTATTTAAACTATTGACTACATTTTATTCTAAACAATTTATTTTGTGGTTATTACTGACTACTTATAAATTAAATGATTTGATTATGATTTAATTGAATTCAACTTTACTATATGAGACATTTCAAATGATATTTGAAAATTTTAAAAAGGGTAAAAACGTAATTAAAGGAAATTTTCAATTTGTTCAAATTGATTATGAAGTATATTAGGAGGTTTTTAAAGGGATTGAAAAATTAAAGTATTGATTATTTGGCATACTGACTTGATATAAAATTAATCAATTTTTTGTTAAATTTGATTATTGATAAAAATTAAATTTCAAATATTATAAAATTAATTAGATATGCTATTTTGAATTTAAAAAATCAAATTTTTGTACAAATAAAATATAATGGCATATAAATTAAAATTTATTTTTCTGCTCCAAAAAAAAATCCATGAATTTCTTTCTTAATAATATATTAATTATTACAAAATAAATCCTCTTATTTCCCATAAATTACTATTTATAATTTATATAGATAAATTAATGAAAGAAATTTCAAAACTTGGAATGGCATGGACCCAAATAGAAAGAAAAATTGTCAATGAGGTTTCCAATTTAAGATGGGGAATAAGATAGCTCTAACATAAGCTTGGGCTATTGTTAAGGGTGTTGAATGGGCTTGGAGAAAAGGTTTTAGAAAACTGATCGTGCAAAGTGACTCGAAAAGAGTTATCGATTGGATTGATGGTACGAGCACACCTAGGGGTCCCATGCGCAACATTATCGAGAAGTGTAAGAGTTGGAAAAAGAACAACTGGGAAATATCTTTCAAACACATTTTAGGAGAGCAAAACATAGTAGCAGACACCTTGGCGAAACACATCAAAGCCTCCAATACCACGTGGGTCGAGTGGGAGGAGCCCCCCATAGTGTGGAAGAGGCATTGTTATTTGATTTGAGTGTCGTTCCGTGTGAGCGTCTTATCTCAGAGGAATGTATTTTGTAGAACTTCGGGCTTGACCCTCCTCTTGATCCAAAAAAAAAAAAAAAGATGGGGAATAAAATACTGTTTGTTATTTTTCCCTTTTTTTCCTTGGATAAAAATTAAAATAGTTAATTCCTTCTGTTTTTTTAATAGATTTATAGGTGTTGGTCCACTTTTAGTCTTTCATTTTCAAAACATTTTCCTTTTGTCCTAATATTATTGTGGCATGTTCATTTTTATTCGCCTGTTGACAAAACTGTTTAAATGGCTTTAAATGCAATGACATCTTGGTCTATTCAGTTCTAAGTGTTAGGTCATTTTCTTTTTTGGGGTCTTAGGTTTATACGTGTTATTCCATTTATAGTCTTTTTTTTTTTTAAAAAAAAAAACATCACTGTTGGTCCTAACATTATTGTGGTATGATCATTTTTTGTTTTTCGTCAACAAATATGTTTAAATAACATTATTAACCACTGCCAAAGATCTTGTGGTTTAGTGGCATCCGGTGTCCCAGTTAACACTCCCACATGGATGATGGGGAGTGGGTTCGAGTCTCACTGGAGTCAATTGTTGACTCTTTGTGCTTCAGTATGTTAGAAAGTCTCTATGAACGGAGTCAACAACACAAAGTTCTTTGTGCTATTTAAAACTTGTGTGAGACCGTCTCACCATGAGACGGGTCGGGTCAAGATGCAAATGTAACACTTATATGCTCAAATGCAATACTAATCTTGTTACTTATAAGGGTAAATGTAATACTTTTAAGTGAAAATACAATACTTTTACATTTCGATTTAAAAGTATTACATTTGTCCTCAAAAGTATTATATTTGCCCTTATAAGTAAGGGCACTTGTCAACATTACTTATTATGAAAAATTTATTACTTTTTCTCTTATAAGTAACAAAAATTGTATTATTGATTAGTGTTATATTTGAGCATATAAGTATAACATTTGCACATATAAGTATTACATTTGCATGGTGCTTTGACCCGACCCGTCTCACGAACAATGATCCGTGAGACGGTCTCACCCAAGTGTTACCCTTAAAAAAAAAAACTAAAAGTGGAATGACACATATAAATCTAAGACCAAAAAAAGAAAAGAAAAATGACTTAACACTTAGATCAGAATTGAATAGACAAAAATATCCTTATATTCAACGTCATTTAAATGATTTTGTTGACAACGGATAACAAATGGTCATGCTACAATAATATTGGGACCAAGGAGAGATTTTTTTTTAATGAACTAAAAGTGGAGTAACATCGAGGACCAAAAATGAAATTAACTCAAATTAAAAGCTCAAATCCAATGAATGCTGAATTCATCAAATAATGGAAATTATGATCCAAATTAAAAGACCAATTTGAGAAAATACATGAAAAATCAATCTAACCTTGTAGTGATTAGAGAGACACTTTGTAGTTTACCCTAACTTATAGTGATTAACCACAACTGAAACTTATTAAGCTTAAAATTTAAGAAAAATGTTACTTATTACAATATTGTATCACAAATCTGTTTATGCCATTATTTATATTTATTTACCATTTATAAATTGATCAATCTTTCACTATTATAAAATGAAATTCAATCAATTGATACAAAAAAAAAAAAAAACTAGCAACACTCATACTTTGCACAGACAATAGAAATTCTAAGGAGTTACCAAGTCACAATAATTTAATTCCTCCACAGTTTTATTTACCATTTATAAATTGATCAATCTTTCACTATTATAAAATGAAATGAAATTCAATCAAAAAAAAAAAAGCTAGCAACACTCATACTTTGTATAGACAATAGAAATTCTAAGGAGTTACTAAGTCACAATGATTTAATTCCTCCAAAGTCCTAATAAGGTCGGAGTGTGGGGATAGAGATTTCTCCTTTTGTACCCAAGAAAATATAAATGCTTTCGAGATTAACAAATAAAGCATATATATATATATATATATATATATATATATATATATATATATATATATATTATATTTAAAACAATAAATACATCATTTTGGTTTCAAACAAAAATAATAAAATTGACTGTAAAAATTATATTTGGCATGCACAAAAGTTCATTATAATGTTGACTCTAGCTTTGGAAAAAAAAAACAAATTAGGTATTAAACTCCAATTATTACTCCTTAATTATTGAATTAATTGAATCTTAGAATGGTTTTTCTCTTAATATAGGTGCATGATGATTATTGATGAATCATAAATGTTGGAATTTAATAATGGGCATTAATAAAATAATCTTTTTTTTGTTGCCCAATAATCATTGGATATTCAAGTTTTCCCCTTTTTGGCTTTTTGTCCTATTAGTTGGTATACGTATATATATGGGCGGGGCGGGGTGGGGGACATTTCACATCCAAAAGTGATGTAACATCTCCATGATATGTGAAACAGTGTAAGAATTAGGCCATTTGGGCAAAACTTAAAAAGAATTCAAAATTCAAATGCAAATCTGAATTTTAGCACCATATTAGGATGTTTAGCATATTGGACTAAAGTTAGCATGCATGGAATGTGGAATGATTTAAGCCAAAGACCTTATGATCAAGCGATATAGTTTGAGACTCTCTTAAATAAGAAGTCACATGTTCAAACATTAGTGGGAGGTATGTATGGACAAGTATGAACTCTTTGTGCTTCAATATGTTGAGAAAATATGTATGAGCATATACTACATTGTAACACAGTAAATAGTACTAAAAAATGTAACGGTTAATGATATTTATATTATAATATGAATTTTGTTAATAAAATTTATTACTTATAAAAAAAAGTTGTTTTGAATTTTGATTTACCGGCTTATTAAAGCATTAATTTTCTTTTTATGATAAATTTTAAGGGTTATAAGTCGCCTGGCATTATTTTTTTGAAAAAAAAAAACAAAACTTGTCCGGTAAGGATCAATAACCTTTTAAGACTTTAATGAGAAGATCTCTCTTTTTACGAATAGAGGAGAGAACTCTCCCTAAGGGATACGTGAACTTTTTCTAGATTTCGTAAAAATAAATAAATAAAAATTAAGTCTTGTGTCATGAGTGTTTTAAAAAATACGGAGTATTTTTTTTGTTAAAATGTAAATTTTTTTAACTGAATCATAAAAAAAGTATTATATTTTAGTTTAATAATATTATATGTTTAATGTAAGACGGTCTTACACGAGATTTATTCATATATAAATATTAACATTTAGACTGCTTAAATGTTTCCATTGCTCCAAATACCCTATTAAATGGGGCATTAACAATAAGTGCTAAATTAAAATTTTAAAATGAAAAATTAAAGCCAAGGACCTTGTGGTCCAGTGGCATCAAACCCTTTCCTTTATACGAAAGGTGGTGAGTTCGATACTACATTGTAATAGAGTTAGTAATATTCAAAAAAAGAATGAAAAATTAAAAATAAAAGCTTTCTCATTACTTGGGTTTAGACTAATAAATAAAAATGGAAAAATGACACTTTTCGCCTCTTTACTAATAAAATAATTTGTAATTTTAGTATAACTCAGGGACAAAAAGTGAGTACGAAAGGACAAAAAGTGTAATGCCAATAATAACTTAAGGACGAAAAAGTAAACACGACCAATACTTATGGATAAATTTTACAATTACCTTATAACTTAATGACGAAAAGTGTCATTTTTTGTAATAAAAATAAAAATAAAAAAGAATTGGGGATAATTGGGGAAGGTAAAGAGAGTGAAAAATATATTTAAAATAAGTCAATCACATCACAAGTCCACTAATGAATTAAGTCATCGTTGAATTATATGACAAATAAAAAAGTATTTTTTTCTAAGAACCAATTGAATTGGTGCAAGTGACATATTCTGACATTTTAAACTATTGTTTGACTGACATTTTTCAAAATTTAAACAAACAACATTCCAACATAAACGGATAAACCAAAGGTCCATAAAACAAGCAAAATTCTCTGTATTATTACGCATCATACTTGCGTATCCTACGGTAAAATGAAAAATATTTCATGTAGTTTAAAAAATCTTACTCTTAATTTTTATTCTCACTTATATTCAAATTTGATTGGAGGAAAAAAAAAAGAATTAATAAATATCATGATCTCCTATTAAATTAAGCAATCAAGGCATGTCATGTCATAAGGTATAGAAAATGGAAGTAGGAATTTAGAGTCCATGTAAAATTACTCCGATAAAATACGGTCAACTCCAAAATATCACATTTCTTAGTTAGAGATTTATATAGCGATGGTAATTAATGTTTAGATGTATTATATAAAGTTTAAATAATATATTATTTAAGGTGTTGTAGTGTTATAAATATTATTTTAAGTTTTTTGGTAACAATTATTTATAGAGGTGTACTCAATCATGATATTTAAAGATTTTTAAAATGATAAATTTTAATAAACTTTTACAACACATTTGATTTGCAAAATATGCCCCGATTGAAATGGCATTCCTAAGACCAGACATATTCTATTGTTTGTTAATGCATTTTGTTCCCAAGAATGAGTGCAAGGATAATAGCTATTTCAGAGCCCCTTTTGGTATTAAGTTATTCCTGAATTCTCAGGAATATCTAACTTTTTTATTTTCAACTTTACCCTTAATTCAACCTAAAAAAGTTTAGATTATTTTTCTCGATATCACAATTTATATATATTTTTTTCTATTTATTTGATTCTATGATGAATGTATAGGGGTATTTATGTCTTTTAAAAATATATTGCATTTTTATTATTTAAACCAAACAAACACTTAATAATATTCTTAGACTTCTATTAACTTTTTTATGAACTTTTTTTATTTTAAAAAGTCTATAAAAGTCATCATAATTCTAAATTGAATATATCCTTACAAACATTTAATGAGTTTAATTCTTATTATTTATAATTTTCTTACAAAAAAAATGTTGTAATATATCATAAAATTCTTCTTCTAATTCTTCCTCTACATGCATAAACATTCACAACTTTATGATGTTTATCTATAGTACGATGAGACATTATATGTCGATCACTTATATAGTATTAAGAAAAAAGTGTCAAATAAACCATTGAACTTCTTGTTTTTGTGCAATTGGCTCACTGGACTTAAAAATTGTGCAATTGAACCATCAAACAAGCAAAATATGTGCATTGGAACATTTTTTTAAAAAAATTTATAGTAAAATCCGATTATATTACTTACATGTATGTATTAAGAGTTGTCTTTTTCCCTACCATACTAGTTAGGAGTCAATATTAAAACGTTTTAAACTCAAATTGAATTAAAAGAAAATAGAAAAATATTATAGTTGCACATATTTTACTTGTTTGATGGTTGGATTGCACACTTTTTAAGTTCAATGACCAAATTGCACAAAAGCGATAAGTTCAATGACCTATTTGACACTTTTTCCTAATATTAATATGCATCTAAACACAAAACTATTTCATAAGAAAATTTATAACAATATTAATGAAGGAGTTTGTTTCAATTCAATTATCTCAGGAAAATGTTACAGCTAATAGTAATATGTAAAACCCTATACAATAGGCTACAAAACATGAAACTAACTCTAACAACTTTATACATTCCTAATATATTTAACACACCCCCTCAAGCACAAGGTTGGAGGGAAACAACATTGAGCTTGCCCCGTAGAGCTCCAAAACGAGTTGCTGGCAATGACTTTGTGAAAATGTCTGCCAGCTGATCCTTTGTTGACACAAAGTTAACCTGGAAGTCCCCGGAAGCAACTTTATCACGCACAAAGTGGTAGTCAATCTCAACGTGTTTGGTGCGGGCATGGAACACAGGATTGGAAAACATGTAGGTGGCACCAAGATTATCACACCAGAGCGTAGCTGGGTGACCAGAATGTAGGCCCAATTCACGCAACAACGACACAACCCACGCAACCTCAGCTGAAACATTAGCTAACCCCTTATACTCAGCCTCAGTCAAGGATCGGGTGACGATGCGTTGCTTGCGGGACACCCACGAAACCAAGTTGGCCCCTAGGAACACTACGTAGCCACTCGTAGACTTGCGGTCAGCCGGACACTCGACCCAATCAGAGTATGAGAAAGCATGAATATCAGCAGAAGGTGACGGAGACAAGCGAATGCCAAAGTCCGTTGTGCCCTTAACATACCGTAAGACCCGTTTCAGGAGACCCCAATGCTCAATTGTAGGAGCATGCATAATCTGGCATAAGCGATTAATCGCATAAGAAAGATATGAGCGAGTGAACGTCAAGTACTGAAGTGCCCCAACCAAGCATCGATACTACGTAGGATTACCAAACGTGTCATCTATTGGAGCAACAGCTTGTGTGACCGACACCGGGGTTGCAAGCGGCTTACAGTCGGTCATACCAACCCTCTTCAACAAATCACCCATATAGCGGCGTTGAGATAGAAGCAAACCTCCGTGAATAGGTAGGGTCTCAATGCCGAGAAAGAAGCTCGGTGTGCCTAGGCCCCTTATCTTGAACGCGACCGACAGACGCTGTAGTAGTGTATTAATCAATGCCCGGTCGTCACATAAGTTGGGGGCATAATTGAAAAGCACATCACATTTACTTTAATTTCTTAAAAAGCGTGCAAAAAGCAAATGAGACATCCAATTCGGAACGGAGGGAGTATAACTTACACACGTTAAGTACAAAAACCAAACACCTTAATAAGGAAAACCATGCACCTAAAGCTTTAGATTGACGCACCTTAAGTTTCAACAACTAACACACCTCAAACACGCAAACCACGCACCTTAAGAAGGAAAACCAAGCATCTTAAAAAGTAATACAACGCACCTAAAGCTTTAGACCGACGCACCTTAAGTTTCAACAAAAACACACCTTAAGTTATTACTGAAGAATTGACGCACTTTAAGTACAAAAACCACACACCTTAAAAGGAAAATCGCGCACCTTAATAAGGAAAACCACGCACCTTAAGTTTGACCTAAATGTAAAAAGATCAAATTGTCACCACATTTTTTTTTTTATCTATGTTCAATCTGGATGGTCCTTTTTAGTGAGATCAACAACTATCATTCAACCCATCTTTCACTTGAGCACAGTATCCGCATGTGATCTTTTATATATATATATATAAATTTTTGGTCTCATACCAAAATTTTGGTTCGATTAATTTTTTTAAAAATTAAATTCTTTTGTTATGGTCATAATCAGGTGTTGCCGTCCCTTGACGTGTAGTCAGTGCGGCCGCACCACTATGTATACAAATATGCACCATTCGATGTTAGAAAATGCACCACACAAATATGTATCATTAGGTACACATCACCAAAAAACACACTACTAGGTATGCAAATATACACCACACGGTGTTAGCAAATGCACCGTTAGGGGTAGGGGAGTTATGGTGCATTACTTTGGGTGTGCGATGTGTTTTTTGGTATTTTTGTGTATTTTCATTGTGGTGCGTTTTCTAACATTGAGTTGTGCGAACCACACCGATCGCACGGGAAATGCGCAACCACATTTGAACAGATTTCTATATATATATATATATTTGTATCACAAAATAGCCACTTACATTGTCATTTTTATTATTTTTCCAACAATAAATTTTAGTATTGAAAATCTTAATAATTCTACGATATCGAGCAACATGCTTATTGCATTTGATGGAACTCCAAAGTGAATAAGAAATATTTTGAGTTGAATATTTCCAGCACAAACCTAAAGCCTTCCACAACGGTTTAGCTTGTACTCGAACACTCGGCAAGCGGCACCGTAAACCTTTCTTTTGCAGAGACAGAATAAATTATAGTATCAAAAATGAAAAGAAAAAGGCAGAAAGGTGAGAAGCACAAATCATGAATACTGTTGATAGTGAATTTGAAACTTTATATGAGAAAACTTTGCTTGTTTGATAAGTCAACAATAAAATGCTGTCGTGCACCCTGTCGGATCAAACATCCTTGATCTCTCATTATTGTTACAAGTATATATGTTTGAAAATTTTTGGGCATCGCATGGCGGGTTGTTAATCTCTTCTACATTTGACAACTTTGAGAAATCAGATTCAAAATTATGGAAATGGTGTCAAATAGGCTATCGAATTATTAGTGTTTGTGCAATTGAGCCATCAAACAAAAAAAATGTACAATTAAATCATTTAACTTTATAAATTTGTGCAGATATTTTTAGCAGGTTGCTTTCAGATAGAGGTTAAGCAAGTAATGACATGGCTTCTTATTTGATAATTTTTAATATTTAAATTAATTTACTATGAGTTTAATATTAATTCAATTTACTATGAATTTCTCTTCATACAAAACTTAGGTTTACTCCTCCACCAACGACAACAAAATCACTCCAACAACGGTGGACAATGTGCGGGTCTACTGGGTTTGAGAAGTTCTCTAGACAAAACTATTCTAAAAGTTAATGGATATTTTTAAGTCACCACATGTTAAAAATTTTTGCCCTTAACAATTTTCTTTCAATTTTGGCAGAACAGATTTTGGTAATTTTCAGACTATATATATAATTACTAGTATTTTGTACGCGCGATGCGCGAAAACTAATGCCCAATATTAAAACATTAATAAATACAAATAATTAAAATTTATAATTTGAATTATATATACACAAATAATATATGTATTTTATACACATATATGATTTACTAGAATTTTAATTAAAATATAATCAACCATTAAATAAATTATATAATGATTTTAATAAAATGATAATTAAAGAATAGGAAAAAGATATGATAGATATAGATGTATGGTAATAATGATGAAGTTAAAATTAACGGTGTTATAACGGTGTAAGGGTAGTTTTGTATAACAAGAATGTAGTAGTAACATCCTTCTATCTAATAAAGCTATAAGATTTCGGCCAATGAAATTGCACCATTTTCCCGCTCGCCCTAAACTACGTCGTTTGCGTTTTGGCTCTAAGATCTGGTGAACTTTTCCCGCTCATGTTTACGTAGACTTTTGGTAGTCTTTTGGCGGAAGCACTCATCAATCAATTACCTATAATCAATATCAATTAGTATTTAAGTTATACTTAAATACTACCATCTTTTGGCATTCCCAATTTATGGGAAGTTGTTATAATTCAATTACAGGTCTTATATACGTAGGTTTTATATTACATATTTTGCCATTTCATCAGACTCAGCTACTTAAATACTATATTTATATTACATACATCACTCAAATTACATAAACCCTAATCATATCATTACGATTTTGAATTTCAAAATCCAGGCATGCGTATTAAGCCCCATGTCGTTTCGTTTATCGGTGTATTCATAGGTTGCAACTTATCATCATTCTTCAGCCTCCAGAATCCTTCTATAAAATGGTTTTGCTTTCGTCTTCCTTCTGCGTAAGTCTTCTGCTGGCCATTGTCCATACCTTACAAACAAAATGTCAATGCTCTATGTATTAGCAAAAGACATTTCTCCTCAATGCTATAAGAAAGCCATTAGATTAAGGTTGATTCGTACTTACATTGTGACTGAAGGTAGGAACAAATCTGCTGTGAAGAGTCAAGAGTGTGTCTTTCACGACATTGAGGTAAATACATTTAACCTTTCCTGCTTCATCTTAATCTGCAAAGTGTTCTGCTTCATCTTAATCAAACAGTAATTGTTCATTGTTCATAAACTGCTAATACTGATTATAATCTGCAAATTGTTCCTTCACAGTTTCTGTTTTTTTCCTTTTGTTTTTTTCTTATTATTTTTCTAGGGTACCTATGTTCATGCAAGTATACATGTCGATTTTATTGATCAGTTTTCCCATCTGCTAAAAGAAGGTAAAGTTTATGCAGTCAAAAATTTTGTGGCTGTGTCTTATTACTACCAGTATAAAACTACCCAGCATAAATACATGATGAGGTTCAATCAATACACTACTATTGAGAGACATAGGAGAAAAGGCTTTCCAAGTCTTTTGTTTAGGATTAAACCTATTGAGGAGTTATTGGCTGGCAAGGTTGAAGAGAAGCTGTTGATTGGTAATCTACTCTACACCATTTTTTTTTTAACTTATACTGCATACTTCTCAACACATCTACATTTCATTATAGATGTTATTGGTAGAGTAGTAGAATTCTATTCTCCTAAGGATAAGGTCATTGCTGGTTTTCCAACACAATTGGTTGATTTTCTAATTGAAGACTCAAAGTAAGTTTCTCAATTACTGTCAAATGCTAAATTATTTCATCTATTTGTTTTTTTAAATGCTTTACAGTTCACTACACTTTTCCTTTTTACTTAGGGGAAATAGAATCAAATGTACATTATGGGATGAGCACGTACCTGCTGTTATGCCATTTTTCAATAACCATAGTGATGGCCATTTGATTGTTTTGCTCCAGCTCTGTCGTGCGAAAACAGTTGACAGTAAGTTCTCCTTCTCTGCCATCATAAAAAAAAATCTGATTATTTGTTTTCTTAGTTTATACCTATTTTGCTGTATTTTTTTTTAGATGAGGTCAGGATTTCCAGCTCATACACTGCTACAAAGGTTTTATTCAATTTGGACTGCCAAGAGTTTGCAGATTTCAGAAATAGGTACCCTACAAATTCCCTTAATCTATTTTTTTACATTCTTAAAACTAATGACAAATTTTTTAATTTAACAGTTTGAAGGCTAATTGTAGTCCACTCAGAAGTATTTCTGTGGTGTCTTATGGTCACAGTGCTAATAATTCACAGTCTCCTATGGTTGTCAGCACAATTCGAGATCTATATGAAAGGGCTGAGGTAAGTTATATCTGATTTACAAACAAACATATTCATTGACTATATTATTAATGCCTAATTTCATTTTTTGGTTGAATCAAATTTGCAGGAAGGGTATTATTATGTCCCAGGTACCATTGTATCAACTGAAAGTGGAAAGAAATGGTTCTACAACGCATGTAGAAAACCGGGCTGCTATAAATCACTTGAACTTAAAGAGACATACTACTTTTGTGACACCTGCAAGACTAATTGGGAAGAAGGGAATGTTAGATACAAAGTAATTGTTAGGGTTTTAGACAAAACAAGTGATGCACCTTTTGTACTGTGGGATAAGGACTGTTTTGAACTTCTTGGCATTACTGCCTATGATTTGAAATTCAAGTACTCTATGGTAATTTTTTTTTTCTGACTACAAATTAAAAAAATTCCAGTAACTGTTTCTGTTCTAATTACACTAACTGTTTCTGTTTCCCAGTCTAAGATGCAGGTTCCAGTTGAGTTTGAACAATTGAGGAACAAATCTATGGTGTTTAGAATTAATCTTAAGAATGAACACATTAGGAATCCAGGTAAGCCTATATCAGTGTTAAGTGTTATTCGTAATGAGGAATTGGAAGCTCAATACTGTCCATCTATGTTGGATGATCAAGATGAATTATCCAGAATGATAGAGGAAGATGCAGATGATCTGGAATCTGAGGTAATATATCTAATTATTTTACTTACACAACTGTTTTATACTACTTATTAGATGTTTCATAGTTACTGTTTTTTTTTTCATATGCAGGAAAGTGAATCAGGAGATGAGGCAATCAGTCCTATAGTGCAAGCTAACTTGAAGCTAAAAGGTGTGGCCAATGACCAAGATGAAGTTGACACAGGTGCTATTAAAAGATGTCTACTTGACCAGTTCTCATCAAGTCAGAATTTGAAGAAGTGTAGAGCTTTAGTTATCAAGGAAGAAAAGACTTTATGATGGTCTGAAAATATTTTGGTTCTATGTGTAAGGTTGACTGGACAATGATGTTTCTAGGGTTGGACAATGATCTGTTTGAGACTTGATGCAGTTTTACTGCATTTTTTTGGAGAGTTTAACTCTCATTTTATATTTTACTGTTTTTAGATGCTCAATTGCTTAGTACACCCATTACTTGCTTCTTTTTCCTATTTCTTTTGCAATGCAGGTGCTTAGTCATGAAGAAGAGTCAAGGTCAAGAGAGGATGACATGCAACTTTTTATTTTTTATTCTCCTTAACATGTATCTATTAGTAGCTGTATATTTTTCTTTTTTGTCATGTAAATCCTAATGCCATGTACATGGCATTGTCAACTTAAATAATATAAATTATTTTTTTCTTACTTTCAGTTATGTAGTTAAATATTTACACTACATCTAAATTTTTAAAAGAGACATTTAAGAAATAATTGAGCAAAAGTAATTTAAAGTATAAGGTCAACTTTTTAACTAACTTACCAGCAAAATTTGTACTATAGGGTTTAGTGTTCTGTTTTTCCAGTCATCTCCATCTCCATTGTCAACTCATTCCCTTGCGTTTTTTCTGCTAACATAAAAAAAAAACAGATGCCTATTATTTAAAATCACAAAACAGTTAATCATTTCAACTAACACAAACTTTCAGCTTAAAATCTTTACTGTACTTAACACTTAATAAACTTTACACTTATCAACTTTCAAAGTCACAACCAGAAAATCATTTATAGTTATAGAACATTTGTCATGGCTATTATTTAAAATATAGATTTGTTAATCATTTCAACTAATGCAAACTTTCAGCTTCAGATATTTTCTCTACTTAACATTTAATGAACTTTACACTTATCAACTTTGAAAGTCACAACCATGTAATAATTTATAGTTATAGAAATTTAAGTCATAAAACTCTTTGTCTTCTTAACATTCAATGAAATTACACTCATCATGTTTTAAAATCCCAAACACCTAATCATTTACATTGAGACATACTTAGAGCATAAAACTTTTCAAATTCTACACATTGCATTGAAAATTACAATTATCAAACTTTAAAAACCCTGAAATGTAATCCTTTAAAACTCACTGCATCTCTCAACTTTTTCAGTTCTAGATGTAAGCTTTTTACACATAGAAAACCATAAATCTGCATTTTCCAGAGAGAAACACCCAAGACAACTAAGTTTGGCAAATTCCAGCAGACAATTCCATGAAGAAGTTAACACAATCATGTGTTATACGCAATGGACTCATAGCAGCAACGAACAACAAAGGTATTTATACTGTATTCATTCTATGTATTATCTATTCTAAGAAAAGAAATCATATTTGCTCCCTGTAGAGTTGTGTTGAAAGAACTCATCTGTTTTTGTACATTGTATCTGGTAGCTTTATCTGGTAGCCTAATCTGTTAGAACACAACATAAGAAACACATATTCTAAAAGTTTAGTAAACACTTACCAAGAAGTAAAGAGTAACAATCTACAACTGAATTAGAGTTTAGTGTTAGGAATTCTTACTTTGCTACTCTGGGTGTTATATTTCGACGGATTGAGGAGAGGTGGATTTATCGAAATATGCATGCACCCGATGATAGCTTCAAAGAACCCTAGGTTGAAATTAAAGAATATAAGAACGAATTACTACACAGATCGGCAAAATCACAGTAATAATACCAAAGATTCTTGCAAAAACATAGGGAAATTTGAAATCAGATGCTATAACGCAAGATCGATAGCAAGCTCATACCCGAAAGAAATATGATTTCAGTAAAGGATTACTGAAGTTTTTTGAGTTAGGGATACTTAGCTTTGAACCAATGTTGTCTTCTAGCCATTGAATCCGCCATTACAGACCAAGGACGGCAGCGGAAACTCTCGGCGGTGTTCTAGAGAGAGAGACGAGAGGCGATGTAATACCATTGCATCTCGCCTGAAACTGCCACCTGCGTTTCTGTCTTTTTTTTCTTTATATATATATATATATATATATATATATATATATATATATATATATATATATATATAACTAATAATAGATTAATAGTAGTTTATATTAATAGTAGTTTATATTAATTTCAACTTTAAAATTAATTAATTCAATTACCATATTAGTTTACCTTATGAATTTTAATTTAATACAATTACTATTAATAGTAGTTTATGTTAATTTTTTCTCATGTTGTGTTTTAGAACTTTAATGTATTTATTTATTCTCTCATAATATTATAACTTTTTTTTTATCACATTAAGACTATATTTTTTGAGTTTGTTGGTTATTAATTTTCGTTTAAACTATATTAGTTTATAATCATTAAATATATATATGTTTACGTAATTTCAACTATATGTTTACGTAATTTCAACTATATGTTTACATTCTCATTTAGAAAATGAAGAACCACGCACAGAAATTTTAGTCCCTTCATTTGCAATTGATGGCAATTACGCTAACAACATTCCGCCCTTGATTCTTACCAACAAAGATTGCGTGGTCAACTCACTTAAAAGGCAACAAACACAAGGTTAGTTTATATTCTTTTATTAATTAATATATCTGCAATAACTGTTGAATTTATGTCATATTTTTGTTCTAATTTAGTTTGGGTTCCTTTTTTTTTCAAAAGATAATCAACTCCCCAAAATAAAAAATTCATGTGTTACAGGCAATAAAAGACAAGCAACTAACAACAACAAAGGTATTTCTCCTCTTTATTGATACAAAAACTTTTTTGCCAATTTTAATATTTTTTAATCACCTTATTACAACAATTTATTTTTTGTCTTTTAGTACTGTTAATTTATTTATTTGTTATATCATAATGTTATTATTTTCTCCTTTTTTGTAAAAACGTTATAAATACAAATTATTGTATTTCTTATTTTCTAAA
>CP025649.1:4633857-4648325 GCA_003576665.1 Ipomoea trifida | reverse complement strand
CTTCTATATATTTACACATACACATGTGTATTTTACTCTTATACATTACCAAATTACCATCAAATGTAATACTTAATTCCATTACATCATTTCTTTTCAACAGATGTAGTTCTTACAGATACACAGAAGAAGAACTATGCATTGACAGAGATTGAAAAATTATTGACTTCTTGCAACAAGTCATTACAAGATTATCCACCAATGCCTATACCTGATGGACCAAGTAATAGTTTATTGGTGAACCCTCTCATATATGAAGAACTCTCATATGATCGGCAGCTGTTAATGGAAGAACACGACCTTTTGGTTGGAAACTTAACTGATGAGCAGTTACTGATATACAATAAAGTCATGTATGATGTGGATACCAATAAAGGTGGGCTATTCTTTGTCTATGGATATGGTGGCACGGGGAAAACATATCTATGGAAGACACTATCAGCTGCTTTACGCTCAAGGGGAGAGATTGTACTGAATGTTGCATCCAGTGGTATAGCGTCACTATTGCTACCAGGTCGTCGGACTGCTCACTCAAGGTTTGCAATACCTATTTCTATAAATGAGGACTCGACATGCAACATCAAACAAGGTAGTCCATTAGCTGAACTCATCATCAAAGCAAAGCTAATAATTTGGGACGAAGCCCCTATGATGCACAAACATTGTTTTGAAGCATTAGATAAAACAATGAGAGACATCCTCAGGTTCTCGGATTCTTTAAGCTGTAACAAGAGCTTTGGTGGGAAAACAGTGGTTTTAGGTGGTGATTTCAGGCAGATACTACCAGTTATTCCAAAAGGGACAAGACAGGACATTGTTCAAGCCAGTATAAATTCTTCATATCTTTGGAATAATTGTCAAGTACTGCGTCTTACAAAGAATCTCAGACTGCGCAGTGTTACGGCTGAAGAGGAGAAAGAAAAATTAGACACATTTGCAAAATGGATTGCTGACTTAGGTGATGGAAAGCTTGGTGGTAATACCGAGGATGATTGCAATATCAATATTCCCTCGCAGTTTCTATTGCAAAGTAGAGGAGATCCTATCAAACAAATTGTTGACGAAACATTTCCCACATTTGGTACTGGTGTTATAGATCCTGAACAGTTGAAGAGTAGAGCTATTTTGGCACCAACATTAGATGTCGTGGATCAAGTCAATCAATACATGAACAATTTAAATCAATCATCATCAAAGACTTATCTAAGTTGTGATTCTGTTTGCAAAGCGGATACTAATGACAATATGTTGGCCGAAGTGCACACTACTGAATTTTTAAACAGTTTAAAGTGTTCTGGTGTACCAAACCATTCTTTAGAATTAAAGGTTGGATCGCCAATAATGTTGTTGAGGAATATCGACCATTCGATTGGTCTTTGTAATGGAACGCGATTGATTGTCACCAAGTTGGGTAACCATGTGATTGAAGCCAAGATATTATGTGGCACACATTATGGGACAAATGTATTGATACCCAGACTATCTTTGACTCCGTCAGACCCAAGACTTCCGTTCAAATTTCAAAGGAAGCAGTTCCCGGTCATGTTGTCCTATGCAATGACAATAAACAAAAGTCAGGGACAAACATTGTCTGTAGTAGGTTTACTATTGAAGAAACCAGTATTCAACCATGGTCAGTTGTATGTTGCAGTTTCCCGTGTTAGTAATCCAGATGGACTCAAAGTCTTAATTGCTGATGAAACCAAGGGCTTAGTCAACTATACACAAAATGTTGTTTACAATGAAATTTTCAATAATTTGTAATTCTCTTTTCCTTTCAATATATAATGAAGTCATAATCTTTTTCAGCGACTAGTATAATATGTTATTTTCCTTTTTTATTTTCCAATTTATTACCCAATTATTTTCGCTCCAAATCAACAAATACTAAAGGCCGTGCATCGCACGGGTGCAATACTAGTTTTTGTCTAATAACATTGAAGTGTACAACATTTAAAGCAAAATGTATACATTTATTAGCATACAAAAAGAGGGACATAAATCAAGGATATAACCTTGATTGAGACTTATTATGTTTTTAGATATGCGCACCCACTTTCTTCCCAGCTGATGAGTGATGACGAATTGGAGTACAATGATATGATGATGGATATCTTTAATTACAATATATAATTGACAACAAAAAACTGTAAATACTTGGGATTAAATTTTTCACCAAAACTATATAACTAAAACACTTGATACAATATTTCAAAAAAAAAAAAAAAAACACTTGATACAAATTAGATGGAACAAAACCTAGAATTTGAGGACCACATACAGGATCTTAAGTAATTAGGCTCACAAGATGGTAATACACACAACATACTGCATCAGATCAGAGGAAGCAAGATGTTCATGTGTCTGTCTTTGAATGTCTTTGCCATACAGAACAGTGGACAGTGAGGGCAGAGCTCTGCAAATTTCCACCGTTGTTGGTGGAGCGATTTTGGGGGACTGATTTTTAGGTTTTGTTTGGAGAGAAACTCAGAGTAAATTAATTTAATAGTACTAAATTGATTCGATTTAATTAAACTCATAGTAAATTAATTTTAATATTAAAAATCCCCACATAAGATGTCATGTCATTGATTTTACATTTTTACCTGCTTAATCTGAAAGCAATTTGCCAAAAATGCTATATGCACAAATTTAGAGTTAAATAGTTTAATTGCACACTTTTTTAGTTCGATTACCCAATTACACAAACACTAATAGTTCGATGGCCTATTTGATACTTTTCTCAAAATCATTCTTCTGTAACAGTAGATGATGGTCTTGTTTGTTCATTAGTTAACGTTTGAAATTCTCATTTAAAACACTTTTGTATAAAGTATTTTAATTTTATTATTTATTTTATTTTAAATTGATATGTTTATTAGTGCTCAAATTGATATATTTACTTTTTACAACATTTATGAGAATGGTAGCAGTTGAGTATATTGTTGAATGCATATTGAATTGGCCAATTGGTAATCGTCCTATCAAACAGAATATACACAAATTAAGTACATTTTTTTAGAGTCAGTAGCATTCAAAAAAAAAAAAGTACATTTTTTTTAGTATTACTTTTTTCGTATTACTGACTCTATTACAAAGAGATAATGCTTTTCTTACCAAAAAAAAAAGAGATAATGCTTTCACTGGGGTTCAAACTTGTAACATCCATTTGGAAGAGTTACAAAGATGTTATTGAGCTACAAGCTACTTGGCCACAAATTAATTACATAATTAAACTTATTAAGTAAAACTTTTCAAACTTTTTCTAGTTTTCATTTTTTTAAATAGAAAACATGGGATTTTCTCTCTCTAAACCTTAGAGAGCCTTTTCCTCCCCAAGATTTTTGGGGGTATGTCTATTATATTTGTGTTCTATATATGCTGCTGGGTTTTGAACATTTGTCTAATTTGTTTCGGCTCCTTCCATTGTAGTGTTTGTTTCCCTGCTTACGCTTTGCTCTTTGTCTCAACCTTAATCGTCCGGGATGGAGGACCTGTCACACAGATGGGCTACTATAACTTTGGAGAGTGAAGAAGATGACACTTGCCCTTACGCCGGGGGGAGGGGGGGGGGGGTTAACTACGGTCTCTGGGGCTCATCAACAAGCTTCATGGGTGATCGTCGACAGATTTCTAACGGATAAAGCGATTAACTTTGATATCAAGCACAATGTTCTGGCTTCAGTTTGGCATCTACTTATGGGGGTCCATGTTTCAGAGGTGCAGAACAATCTTTTTCTGTTTGAATTTTTTGATAAGTCTAACGTTCAATGTGTCTTGGACGAGGGACTTCGGGCTTTCGAGAATGGTTCTTTTGTGTGTAAACTTCTAGAGTCGAGCGAGGTGTTAGCTCTCAAAGTGTTGAATCGATTGAACTACTGGGTGCAAGTTTTTTATCAGCCGCATGGATATACGGGGGAGCCAATGCTTCAGCGAGTTGTTAATTTTCTTGGGATGTTTGTTGAATTTGATAGAACTAACTTATGGGAGTCTTGGAAAAAGTTTCTACCGTATAAGGGTTAGGATGGATGTAACTTGACCATTAAAACAATGCATGAAGTTGTTCATGAGAAATGATTCATGGATGTGGGTAAAGTTTGTATTAAAGGTTGCACAATTTTTACTCTTTTTTTTTTGGTGGAATCTTAGGCTACACGAATCGATTTTGAATGAAGGCATGAGGTGTTAATGTAGGATCGGAGGGCTAACTATTTGGGGGGAGGGGTGGGTGGATGCGAGCCGAGTCGGGAAGGGGTGTGCGGGCGATAGGAGCACCATGCCTTGTGAATGGGCGGCTGCAAGCAGGGAGAGTGGGACTGGTGGGTAGGGTGACATTTGAACGGGGAAATTTATGCTGATGTTGTGGCTTAATACTATTGTGTTTGCATTGTGGGATATACTTATATAATTATGTATTAGGTATATTTCTTAAATTATTTAGATATACTTATTAAAGTTTTTAAAAAGTCTTACCATGTAAACAAAATAGGCTCAAAGTAGGACTTACTTTCAATTATTTTTAATGGCCTAAATATCAAACAAGCTTTTGAAAAGGCTTTAGGCTAGGTCATGCCAATTGTACGCTTTGGCTTGAACCTAACAAAAATCCTATATACAGGCTCAGACTTAGACTTTAGATTTTTGTAACAAGCCCAAGCCTAATTTTCTAATGCTCGGCTCGGCTTATTTCCACCCCTAATATATGTATATATATATATATATGTATATATATATATATATGTATATATATATATATATATATATATATATATGTATATATAATAGATTTTGTAAAGCAATGAGTTATACCTCAAGCTTGCTAGCCTAATAGCACGAATCCCTCCTCTACTCTTCAGTGTTGCCCACTTCCTTCACATCCTAGATGCCTAGACCATTATATAGAATACACATTTCATACACGAGCATATACACACATGAACAAACATAAACATTGGACAAGGAAGTAAGAGGAAGAAGAAGGAAATAAAGAAAATGGAAGAAAGGAAATAGAAAGGAAGAGGATGGTTACCGAAATGTCTCCTGATCTTCTGCCTATGCTAATTGCTAGAGCTGTCAAAACGGACCCAACTCGTTTTGACGGGTTGGGTCGGAAAAATCCCAACCCGTCCCGTATTTCGTACGGATTAAACGAGCTGAACCCGGATAACCCACGGGTTACCCGGCCCGTGTATATATATATTTAAAAAAAATTAGACAAAGACCGCAAATTTTACTGTGGACTGCGCATCAAAACGACGTCGTTTTGATTAATTAAAACAAACGGTTGAAACGGCCTCCGTTCCGCGCAACTATAGTTCTCTTTCAACATAACTGCAGTTCCTTTTCAACACAACTGCAGTTCCATTTCAACACAACTGCAATTCTTTTTCGATATAACTGCAGTTTCATTCGACATTATACACTCAAATATGTGAAATTATTATTCAGTTTCCTTTCAACACAACTACAATATCATTTCGATATAACTACAGTTTCATTGACCAATATACACCCAAAAATGTGAAATTGTTATTCAGTATCGGTTCAACACTCTGCAGTTCCTTTTCGATATAACTGTAGTATCTAAAAATATGAAACTGTTATTCAGTATCAGTTTAACATAATTGCAGTTCCTTTTCGATACAATTGCAGTACCCAAAAATGTGAAACTGTTATTCAGTATCAGTTCAACACAACTGCAGTTCCTTTTCAACACAACTACAGTTCATTTTCGATATAACTGTAGTTTCATTCGATAATATAAAAAAAAATGTGAGGCAGTATCATTTGAGATGAACTGTAATATCAGTTACGGAGCTCCGTTACGACTAACAGCTGTCGTTTCTCCTACTTACTGAAACGGCGTCGTTTTGTGACCATAGTCGCATTGTGGACCATCGTCCATCGTATAACGACTGGCCACGGACTTTGGGCATCTGTCGAGTGTCGACTGTGGGAGTGTTTGTGAGTCACGTATAAATAGCAAAATCCCTAAATCCTAATCCCTAATTCCCTATCTTTCTTCTGCTGGCTGTTGCGATTCCTGCGAACTTGCGAAGTGCGAACGACAAACGACGGCGAAGTGCGACTCCGACTAGCTGCATGGACGACGGCGACCAACAACTAGCCCGGGTCGTTTTTCCAGTGAGGAGGGAGAGGAACATGGTTCTCCAAAGCATGACTTTGTTGAGTGGGTTACATAAACAGGAAAAGAGCCTAAGGGTTAGGCTCATTCATTTTTGAATGAGCCTAACTCTTAGGCTCAATGCAGTTTAGAATTATTTTTAATAAAAATAGTAAATACGGTAGGTGTAAATACACCTACCGTATTTACTACTGTAATTATTCATTATAGTAATAAACAAAACCCTACCCAACACCGTCTCCCACTCTCTCCTTACCGTCTCCCACTCTCCTCAACAAAAGAAGAAGAAAACTGCTCTGGATAACCCATTTTACCGTCTCCATCCCCAACAAAACAAGAAGGCAGTGGTCCCTTCCAAACTCTCCAACAACACAAAACACTGAAAGGCAATCTTCAGTGATCCCTAACCCTTTCCCTTTCCGAACAAAAGTGTTTTGTGGTCCCAAATCTCGAATCCATCTCCATCTCACCCCACCCACCAAAAATCTGTCTGTGGTCCCGAGTGAGTCGGCGGCGGTTGTTTGGGTTGCGGCGGTTGTTGACCGGAGACGGGCGATTGATGGTTTGCAGCGGCGGTCGACGGCGACTCCTTAGCGGCTGACGGCGAGCGGCGATCGGTGTTGTTGACGTCGACTCCTTAGGCGGTTCACGGTTCACGGCGGCGGTTGTTGACGGTTCACGACAGGTCCAAAGGTAGCCAAATTGTTTGATTTAGGATCTGAAAACAGAAATTGATTTTGGATCGAAAAAAACAGGAACACAGCTTTGGTTTTGGTGGCTCTGTTTTGCGTTTTAATTGATTTTGGATCTGAAAACACAGCTTTGGTTTTGGTGGCTCTATTTTGCGTTTTAGCCCTCTTTTGCGTTTTTCGTTTGCTGTTTTACTCCGTTCCCTTTTTGTTGTGTTTAATTACTTATTTATTTAATTGAAATTATTATAATGTGAATATAATATTTTGAAATGCAAGAATCTTGCATAAAACTGATCATGATCCCTCAGGGCCTGCTCTGTGAATATAATAATTAATTTCTTGCATAAAACTGGTCCCTCAGGTCTGCTCTGTGAAAAAAAAGTAATATTAATTTGAATTAGTTATTTAAACCATTAATTAAGAATTTAATTATTCAATATTTTAACTTAATTAATTATTTAATTAATTTAAATTATTTGAATGTGAATATAATATTTCGAATTAAGATTTAAGAGTTCCAACGAATATTAATTTATACTTTAATTAAACAAGATTTAATTTATTTAGTTGTATATTAAAGTATATAATAATTAGTAAAGATTAAATTTTAAGCAAAGCAACAGAATAATTTAATTGTAATTAAGTAATATTAAATTGAATTAGTTATTTAAACTAATAATTAACAATTTAATAGTCCCAACGAATATTAATTTATATTCTAACTAAACAGGATTTAATTTATTTAGTTGTATATTAAAGTATATAATAATTAGTAAAGATTGCCAAGCACCTTGTGCTCAATTGGCATGTAATGGCCACCCTTAGATGGGAGGTCATGAGTTCGAGTCTCAGTGGAGGAGATCTCGAAATTGACTCTTTGTGCTTCAACAGGCTAGAAAAGTATAAATGAACAGATACTACAATGTAATAGGGTCAGTTGTATTCAAAAAAAAAAAAAAGTAAAGATTAAATTTTAAGCAAAGCAACAGAATAATTTAATTGTAATTAAGTAATATTAAATTGAATTAGTTATTTAAACTAATAATTAACAATTTAATAGTCCCAACGAATATTAATTTATATTCTAATTAAACATGATTTAATTTATTTAGTTATTTATTAAAGCATATAATTAAGCAGCAGAATGATTTAAATGTAATTATGTAATGTTCAATTGGGTAGAGGTGCAAGATTGTAATTTATTGTCCAAAACATTGAAAATTTTGTTCCCAATAATATGATAATTCGTAATTTAGTTATCAGTGGCCACCTAATTTAAATGATTTTAATGTGTAATTTATTACGCTTTAAATTTGGTGAGTCGGTTATTATTTTCAGTGGAAATTTGTTCAATTCTCAATGTGGTGAAAATGTTGGTGGAAACTAGAAAAAATAAAGTAACTCCTTTGAGATTTGCAAAATGCATATCATATCATATCCTTCATAATGATTAATGAATAACATAGTTGTAGGCTTTAATTTAGATTCTCCTGAAAGGGGCAATAATAGTGGTCAGTATCTTTACTTAAGTGCATTAGAAAGATAAATACACTGCTAAGACAAAATTATATATTTCTTACTGCAGCTACAACTTTGACAAGCTGGCATCTATTAGTTACGTTTTGTTCCCTTCATGTGGCACTCTTGATGAAACTGTTTGAGCACAAGCCTTTTGATTATTGAACAGTAATTGGATTTGGTATTCTAAATGGGATATCAATTGGATTACTGAACCTTAGTCTTGGTTTCAATTCTGTAGGTTTCTATCAGAATATTAATAGTTCTAACCATGATTAATTTATATTTTAATTAAACAAGATTTTTTTTTAGTTATTCACTAATGAATATAATAATTAGTATAGAGCCTAGGCTCGTTCATTCATTGAATGAGTCTAACAGTTAGGCTCGTTCATTCATTGAATGAGCCTAAAAGTTAGGCTTGTTCCTAACAATTCGGATTATTGAATGTACAACTATCTCTAATTTGCAATTTAGAATCGCATGATTGATTTGTGATTTATTAATTAGAATAAGTGCATATAATATTTTCGTTATCTTTTACAGTTATGGGTACACGAAGGTCATTGCATCCCGGACCGATGGATCCTTTAGTCCTAACATTTCAGCCAAGGCATCGGTCCAGATTCATATGGACGAACTGAGATTTTAATGCACATATTCAACCATGCCGTTACCGTGGCCAAGTAGTAGTACCCAGCGATGAAAGGATGATCCATTACTTGCGCTTGGCTGGGTTATACGGCGTATCATATCTTGAACAAATAAGATTGGACCATTCATTGATCGCTGCATTGATTGAGCGTTGGCGGCCTGAGGTTCACGCCTTTCACCTACCGTTTGGGGAGGTAGGTATAACACTTCAAGATGTTGAAGTGTTATTTGGCCTTAAGGTGGACGGACTTGCTGTAACAGGACGTCTTAAACGTTCTATCCCAGAATGGAAAGAAATGTGTAAGCGTTTGTTGGGATTTACTCCCTTAGATAAATTCCTGACGGAGTCCAAAATAAATTCCACTGCAATTTCACAAGTTCCACAGCTAACCGCGAATAGCACAGATGAAGATGTCCAAGTTGCTACGCGGTTTCATTTGATGTATTTGCTAGGTGGATTTCTTTTTCCTGAATCGGGTAATATGTGCGTCAATTTGTCCTTCTTGGATTTTATTGAAGATTTTGAGGCTTGTGGCTAGTACAGCTGGGGATCAGCTATCTTAGCATGCTTGTATAGGGGGTTGTGCAAAGGAGCTGACCACAATACTTCCAAAGTCGGTGGTTGTATGGTGCTGCTCCAACTTTGGGCATGGGAGAGACTCCCTTTGCTTAGGCTAGAGTCCATTATACCGCATCAAAATTTTCACGGTTTACCAGCTGGTGCCAGGTTAGTTGTAATATATTTAAATTTTATTTTAAACGAATAGAATTCACTTGGTGTTTAAGTTCTTATGAGATGTGATAAGTGCAAAATATACCACTTTTATAAGGTTATTCATTGATCGTTTAGTATACAAGTTAAAGCTTTTATGAATGTTTTAGTATTAAATTGCGTTAGAATGCTTTGTATTGTCTTAGTACCCGTTCCACACTTTACCGTTTGTTTTGTAGGTAAAAAGAAGTGTTTAAAGGCAGGAAATGACGATGTTTCAGAGAAGAATTCAAACCGAAGTTGGAAGGCAAAATAGGCCTTGGACGCGCTCTGGACGCGCGTCCAAGTCGGCGTCCGCAAAAATGCCCGCAGAAGTTCAAAAATCAGAGCAAACTTCAGAGAGGTCTCTGATGGACGCGCGCGTCCATCAGAGGGCCGAGAATAATCTGCGGCCGCAAATGCGGGCTGTGCGCCGTAACGCACAGTCGCGGGCGGACGCGGGGCGGACGCCCGTGTCCGCCGCGCGTCCAGTCGCGCGCTCGGCTGGACGCGAGGCCGGACGCACGTCTGGCATGCGTCCAGCGGCTCGGGCAGCCCACTTCGGGCGCGTTTTTGGGATAAAAACAAAGTTTTCTTCTAGTTTTTGAATTCCGAATCCATCACACTTCAATTCCACACCTTAGAATATTTCTCTCTCTAGGATTAGCCTAGAGAGATCACTCCACATTGCAATTCTTAGGTTAGATTAGAATTAGAGAAGCATTCCATTGTTGCAAGATTGTAATCAACATTCAAGATTCAAATTCAAGTTCAAGTTCAAATTCTTCCTTCAATTCCTAGCTAAGTCTTCCTTTTAATTTCTTGTCATTACTTTTGCATTTTGCTATTTCAATTCCAAGTATGATTAGATAGATCTTTGTGGATTTGGATTGAGCAATGTTGTATGGATATTCTTGAGTTTTGAATTGATAAATTAGGTTTTGCAATTGCTTTGAGAGGTGTTTGGAGAAGGAGTCTCACCTACGAGAGTAGGGATACTCCTTAGCCTAGCCTAGCACGTTTCCTTCCCACCTTTGAGAAAAGGGGGATTGGAAGGCAAATAGCACACCATGTGTTCGATAATTTGCCTCACCTAGCCTAGTTGCCATGAGAATGGGACTATGGACTAGATGATAAGCCAATGACCACGAGAGTGGCGTTGGCATAGTTGTCTTGCCTCATTTTCGTTATCTAAGTGTTGCTAGCCTAATATCTTAGGAAATCAAGGATACCTATATGAGTTGCAAGATCCAAATCCTCCTTTCCAATTGATTGTTTCCAACGTTTTGTTCCTTATTTTCATGATGTTTCATGCACCTTTCTTCCTATGTTTGGGTTAGCTTTCAAACACTAAATACTCTTGTGCTTAATCCCCTTACCGCTTGAATTCCCTCATTGCCATCCTTAGAGAACGATACTCGGAAATCTTTCCGTTTTAACACCTATTCCTTTCCATCCACCGCGAAAACTACACCTTTCAAATGGCGCCGTTGCCAGGGATGGCATTGGTTTTTGAGTAGTAAGTGCCTTTGGATTAACATGAGAAAGTGTTCAAGTTAGAGTGTCTAACCCCCCGTTTACTTTCTATTTTTGCAATTTACTTTGTTTACATTTTAATCTTTTTGTCATTTCAATTGCTACTACTCTCACTTGCAACTACTTCTAGTTGCAAAACACTCTCTTGTCTTTGTGTTGATAGGTTGATCCTCTATAATGTATTCTCAAGCAAGATATCAACAAGAGGATTACTATGAAGACCAAGGAGGATATAGGCAACCAAGGGGAGGTTATAATGCTCAAGTTTCTAACCCCTATAGTTATAGAGATTATGAGGACTATGAACAACCTTACTCAAGGACATATGAATCTTCACAAGAAGAATACCAACCAAGAAGGCAACCATCAAGACCTCAATATGATGATAAGGCATATGATGAGTATGATGATCCACCAAGAAGGCAATCACTAAGAGTTCAATTTGATGAAAGAGAAGATGAGGACTACACCCACTCAAGAAGAGCCCCACCACTACCTCAAAGCTACGATTCAAAATCTTACCAATCTACCCACTATGACGAGGATGATGACTACCCTCAACAAAGAAGATTCTATAATTCTCAATCCTACGACTCTTACCCATCCAAAGCCTACTCTCCACAATCTTACACTCAAAACACACCTCCACCCAAAAAGAAATCTATTATCGAGCACATGTATGACCATTGGTTGAAACCCAAGCCAAGAGACCCAAATGACCGCTTCAAGACCATTGAGGAACACATGCTTGAAGATATGAACCGACAAGTGATTTGTTATGCTTGTAAAGGGCCTCACTATAGGTATCAATGCCAAAAGTACCCATATTGCAAGAAATGTAAGACTAACTTCCCGTGTGAATGTAGGTACAAGCACCATAGGGACGAAATTGATCAAGAGTGCAACCACTATGAGAATGAGGAGTACATGATGCAACCATATGAGGAGGAAAACATGGAAGACATGTAGAACAAGATGTTGGCAAGGATAGAAGAATTAAAGCAAGAAATGACCAATATTAGGGAAGGGTGGAAGCAAGAATATGAGAATGTTGAAGAAAAGGATAGTGATGGTGATGTGGAGATAGTGTGGGAAGAGGAAAAGTCATGTGGTGACACTATTGAGCTTGCATGTGGTAAGACACTTGACCCTATTAGTGTTAGCACTACTCTTGGTGATAAAATTTCTAAATCTTGGGCTGACATGTGTGATGAGGATAATGATTGTGATGATATTCATGTGCCTATTCATTTTGATAATGCTAATATTGATTGTGTTGATAATGGAGTTGAAAAAGTGGTAGATATGACTAGTGAAAATAATTGCATAATTGAAGATGTTGATAATGCTTGTGTTGAGATGCCTAGTGATGAAATTGGTGTTAAAGAGCATGATAATTTTTGTGATGAGCCATATGATGATTCTTTTGATCATAATTGTGGGGATGCTCATATGAAAATGTTGTTGGTAATGTGGATTGTGTTGTTGATAATGTGCATGCCAATCTTTTGGAGAATGTGGGAGATATTAATGCTAAACGTGATGATGATATTTGTGATAATTCTTCCAATGCTTGTAAGAATGCTACTTATGATCTTCATAATAATGCCTTAAAGTGTGGAAATGATTTTTGGGTTGATAATGAGATCAATTTTCTTAACCCTTATGACTTTAATGATAGTGATTCATTTGACTCCTCCGATGATGATGATGGAAATTGTGTTGATACTTGTGAAAACAATTCTTTTAATTCTAATGATAATGATGGCCTTGAGTCGTTTACTTTTGATGATAATTCTTTGATTAATGAACATGATGGTGAATTGCATGATATGTGTGACACCCCAACCTCACATAGGCTGAGATAGCTAAAAACTTAACATAAAAGCTGCCAATCTCAACCAACAAACCAAATATAGCGGAAGCAATTTAAACTTAAGGGCGTCATGCCACACCTAGGTATAAACATAGCCTAGATGCACAGGCTAAACATGAAACGAACTAAACTGTCATATCATAAAACCGGAATAATAATCCTCAAGGTATGAAATCCATAATCACAAGTACTCGAATATCTAACAAAAGGAACATAATGTCTCAATGGCACACAGGCCCAACAACACCAAGTCTAAACAATCACAAACTAGGACTATCATCCTCATATAGAGAAAGCTCTAACGCGCTCGCGAGTAACTACTCCATACCTGGAAAACACACAAAGAACCATTAGCAAAAGAATGCTAAGCAACCACCATTCACACCCGCAAGGAAATATAGATATACATAAGCTTGTAAATAGGTTTACACACCCATATAGAATATAAATGCCAACGAACTGTACAACAGTGCAAATCGATACTCAACAAGGATAAACTGAACGAATCAACAACCAAGACTCAGTCAAATAAATCCAATTCTCAACAACAAAGGCATAAGGCAATAACGAACCATAACGAGATACCAACTGAACACAATTCAAGGAAACATCCCACTCGACGAGAACCACAAAATACCAACTGAACACACAAAGGACTCACGACGACCCACCAGGAATGATCTCCCAACTCCAACCTCCCAACCAAAGCCAAACCAACCATCGAACCAAGTCAAACCATATGTCACAAGTCAGAAGTCAAGAGTCACGAGTCAAACAGGGGTGATGAGCCCAATCACAGGGACCGAAGTCCAATCACAGGGACCGAAGTCCAATCACAGGGACCGACAGTCCAATCACAGGGGCAAGAGCCCAATCACAGGGGTAATCAACCCAATCACAGGGACCGAAGTCCAAAGTCAGAAGTCAATAGTAACCAATAGTCCACCATCACAACCATACTCCAACACCAACACAACCAACCAAGACATGGGTTCATCTCAAATATGAACGCCAACCAACTCCCAGATTATGAATCAAAGAATCAATAGATCAAGAACACTAACAAGAGGGAATCAAGGACATGAATCAATACTCCAAACCAAGGCCTCAAATACTTAATGATTAACATGAATAAATACTCCAAACTATGGTATAAAATACCCAACAAAACTGTGACACCCCAACCTCACACAGGCTGAGATAGCTAAAAACTTAACATACAAGCTGCCAATCTCAACCAGCAAACCAAACATAGCGGAAGCGAATTCAAAACCTAAGGGGCGTCATGCCACATCT
>CP025649.1:4616221-4629607 GCA_003576665.1 Ipomoea trifida | reverse complement strand
TATATATATATATATATATATATATATATATATATATATATATATATATATATATTCGAAATTGAAGGAGGGACTAGCCCAATTAAATTAATAAATCGCCCAAGGAATTAATTAGCGATCGAAAGGCTTGAAATGAATTTACGGGGTGTTACAATATGCTTTGTAATGTTGATGATGAATTGAATGTTGATGCTAGTTTGCTTGATTTAAATAATATTGAATTTGACACTTTCCATGATAATTGCCTTGATGATGCTATATATATTCATGAGTTGCTTGGTGAAGAAAAGGAGGAAACGAATGGAGATTTAAGGGATGTGTTGTTAAGTAATGAAAAAGAGGAGGAGAAGGAAAGTGTGACTATAGAAAAGGAAAATGAAGAAGAGAATTTTCAAAATAAGAATGTGTTGTTTGAGGAAGTTCATTGCAAAATCATAGAAGAGAAAAAGACAAGAAATGAGTGTTAGGGAGCAAGTTGATGAGAAAGTGAGAAATGATGAAAAGGAGTTTGGTGAAAAGAAGAAAAATGAAAAAAAAAACAGGTAAGTTGGAAGATAATAGCATACTCATGGACATGGATAGTTGTCAACTTTGGGAAGAGAGTATGCTATGTATAGAGTTAAAGGAGTTTGTCAATGCCCGGCATTTGAGGGCATATCTAGAAGAAATAGTGGATGGGGCAAAAGGACTTGTCCCCGTCCAAGTGTGTTGGAATGAAGGCTTGAAAGTTGTGTCAGGCTACGGACGTTAAACGGAGCGCTTCTCGGGAGGCAACCCGAGGTTATCTTACATTTTTTTATGCATTTTGTTCTTGTTGTTTACTTTTGCTTTCAATAAGTTTTGCATTAATGGAAGCTAAATTCTCTAATATGGTTTGTAGTATTGCAATGTGTTTGTTAATGGTGTAGGAAAAATTGATAAATGGCTCAAAGCTAAGAAGATGATTAAAGGCAATGTGCTTGAAGATAAGCAAAAAGGGGAGTCTCTTTATCTCCCTTGTCTTTTGTTATTTTGCCTTTGTGTTTCATTTCTAAAGTGTGGAAACACGGGGTTATTTGGTATTATAGTGCATGATGTTAAAAGTCTTTCATAAAAGCAATGTTGTGATCCTCCTAGCCCATAGCCCACTTCTAAAGTGTGGAAAGGGCATTGCACGAGGCGAATGACCTTATCTCTTTCCCACCGTGTGCATAGAGCGAACATCGAGGACGATGTTCAATTCTAAAGTGTGGAAAGGGAAGCACATTGTGCTTAAATGTGGTTAAGTATATGATGCTTAGTATAGAATCTTGCGTGGTGTTGAAATTAATGTTTGTTTAATCTATCTTAGAAATGTGTTGCTATGAATGAATAATTGATTTCAATGTTGAATATCCCTTGATATTAATTCTTTTGCACTTGTGAATTTGATTATATTGTGTGCTTGCATGATAATTCACCCTCTATTTTGTTTGGATCATAGTCAATGATCCCTCGAAGTGGGAGTGTGCACTCGCCAATGCTAGAAAGATAATATGCTAAGTCCGGAAATGAACATAATTTTTGTTTTTGCTCTCCCGAAGGTGGTGTGTGGGGTTGTGAAGGTGATGCTTTGCTTTACTTTGTTTAAACAAGAGCCCAATGTGGCCAAAACCCCAAAAGAGCCCAATGTGGCCACCTTAGGATATGGAAAAGATGAACCGTCTCGCTAGGGCAAGTTGGGGGCAACCATCGCACTGTCTTCGAAAAAGCGTAGAGCTCTACGTGAAGTCGGTTGCCCCGATTCGAAAAAGCATGGATATCCATGTGAAGTCGGGTAGCCCGATGAGGTTATCTTGGGGAATGAGAAAAGGAGAGATCTATCCCGTTGGGACTGGGCACCTATTGCATAGTTCTCGAAAAAGCATGGAGCTCCATGTGAGATCAGGTAGCCCGATGGTTGGTCTTGAGGGGTAGTAGATAACCGTAAAGCCTTTTTGTTTATCACGCTAGAATCTAGGGGGCTTGAGGTTATAAGGTTGGACTATTAGCATTGACTTGTGTACATCGTTCCCACTAGTCGGCTCGGCTAGTGGCCCTTTCAAAATATTTGGTGAATTCCCTTTTGGTATGCATGCTTGAAAAGTGTGAAACAAAGTCAATTACCGAAAATTTACTTTACCAAAAGAAGGGTGTCAAGTCTTGAGATATTCACTATTGAACTTTATGATTCATTTATGGACACATTTCTTTGATAGAATAAAGGAAACCTTAATTTCAATATTGTGCTTTGTGCTTTCATCTAGCTCATATGCGTTTCTAAAGTTTTGGTGATATATTTTGCACTTGTTGTGTTGGTTGTCCTATGATTGCTTGCTTGAGGACAAGCAAGGTCTAAAGTGTGGAAAGTTTGATAAGTGCAAAATATACCACTTTTATAAGGTTATTCATTGATCGTTTAGTATACAAGTTAAAGCTTTTATGAATGTTTTAGTATCAAATTGCGTTAGAATGCTTTGTATTGTCTTAGTACCCGTTCCACACTTTACCGTTTGTTTTGTAGGTAAAAAGAAGTGTTTAAAGGCAGGAAATGACAATGTTTCGGAGAAGAATTCACAAACCGAAGTTGGAAGGCAAAATAGGCCTTGGACGCGCTCTGGACGCGCGTCCAAGTCGGCGTCCGCAAAAATGCCCGCAGAAGTTCGAAAATCAGAGCAAACTTCAGAGAGGTCTCTAATTGGACGCGCGCGTCCACCCCGCGTCCATCAGAGGGCCGAGAATAATCTGCGGCCGCAAATGCGGACGCGGGGCGGACGCCCGCGTCCTCCCCGCGTCCGACCGACTCTGCGTCGTAACGCACAGTCGTGCGCTGTAGCGCGCTCGGCTGGACGCACGTCCGGCCTGCGTCCAGCGGCTCGGGCAACCCACTTCGGGCGCGTTTTTTGGGATAAAAACAGAGTTTTCTTCTAGTTTTTGAATTCCGAATCCATCACACTTCAATTCCACACCTTAGAATATTTCTCTCTCTAGGATTAGCTTAGAGAGATCACTCCACATTGCAATTCTTAGGTTAGATTAGAATTAGAGAAGCATTCCATTGTTGCAAGATTGTAATCAACATTCAAGATTCAAATTCAAGTTCAAGTTCAAATTCTTCCTTCAATTCCTAGCTAAGTCTTCCTTTTAATTTCTTGTCATTACTTTTGCATTTTGCTATTTCAATTCCAAGTATGATTAGATAGATCTTTGTGGATTTGGATTGAGCAATGTTGTATGGATATTCTTGAGTTTTGAATTGATAAATTAGGTTTTGCAATTGCTTTGACTATGAGTTTGATTGTGTGAATGGTGATCTTCTTTGACTCTTGTGTAGGGGTGATCAACCTATATGAGAGGTGTTTGGAGAAGGAGTCTCACCTACGAGAGTAGGGATACTCCTTAGCCTAGCCTAGCACGTTTCCTTCCCACCTTTGAGAAAAGGGGGATTGGAAGGCAAATAGCACACCATGTGTTCGATAATTTGCCTCACCTAGCCTAGTTGCCATGAGAATGGGACTATGGACTAGATGATAAGCCAATGACCACGAGAGTGGCGTTGGCATAGTTGTCTTGCCTCATTTTCGTTATCTAAGTGTTGCTAGCCTAATATCTTAGGAAATCAAGGATACCTATATGAGTTGCAAGATCCAAATCCTCCTTTCCAATTGATTGTTTCCAACGTTTTGTTCCTTATTTTCATGATGTTTCATGCACCTTTCTTCCTATGTTTGGGTTAGCTTTCAAACACTAAATACTCTTGTGCTTAATCCCCTTACCGCTTGAATTCCCTCCTTGCCATCCTTAGAGAACGATACTCGGAAATCTTTCCGTTTTAACACCTATTCCTTTCCCTCCACCGCGAAAACTACACCTTTCAAGATGTTTTAATGAGTTTTTCTTACAAATATAGGTGGGTATGTCCACATTTATGGGGTGATGTGCCCAATCACGTGATTCGTACATATCGCGATCAATTGGATCGCGTTAACCAGGAGATGGTACGTTCGTGTAATTCTTGTATACATAATTATTTATATAATCGTAGGTCGAGTCTTAATCATCAAATCTATTTATTTATGTATTTTGGAGTTTGTGTTCGAGCCGTATACAACTTTGTTGCCTGAATTGCCTGACTACTGCACTGCTGGTCATGCGATTTGGATAGCTCGAGTTCCGTTGATATTTTTTTATATCGTCGAGAACTACTATCCAGACCGGTTCTGCATGCAATTCAGCTGCATACAAGATGTCCCGATTCAAGTCCAGTACAGTGAGGAATTGCACGCGCTTAACGGCCGATCTGGCAATTGCGATTGGGCCGAAAAACACGCTGAATATTTGTATTTCTGGACACAACATCAGGGTTTCATCATCCCAATGGATAGGGTTAACAATCCCTATGCAACTGATACATATCGAGTATGGTACCATACCCATGGTGGGCTTTTCATTGGCAACCCTGAACACCGACAAGATCAGGGTTATGTCCAATGTGGTGCGTCATTAAATGATGCGTTTAGTTTGTTTAATAGCGGTTTAAAGTTTTATTTTTTAAAACGGTGATTAGTAATGGTGAAATGATAAATCTGTTATGTGATGATGTGTTGTATATTTCATGCAGATGCACTTCCTCCGTGATTTGCATATAAGTTCTAGAGAGGTTCCCGTTGACGGGGCGCAAGCTATTCAAAGACTTCAGGAAATACATGTTAGCACACGCGAGCATATACTGCGTGTCGGGTATGGTTACTTTGTGGACGTCCCCCCCCCCCCATATATTCAATGATGCACCGTTTGATGCACCAGAGGTGCAAGATCGACGTCCAAATGTGCGACGACGGAGAGGGAACGTGCAAGGCGAACCCGGGCGTGGTGGTAGGCGTATGCGTGCGATCAACCAGGCGGAGCAAGTTGAGGCAAACCAACACCGGCATGATGCGGATGATGATGATGGCGGGTTTGAGGATGTGAACGCACTCGCCATTGTGCCCGTTTCATAACGAGCCGATGAGCAAAACTGTGAGCCCCAGGCATTTACCAGTGGTGTTGAGATCGGCGGTAGTAGCCATTCTACTGCTTGGGAGAAAAACACCAGTTCATGCCCTAGCACTACCTATTGCTATCCACATTCACAGGGTAACTTTGGTGGGTTCTCCCCGTATATCCCGGCGAGTCAAGTGTATGATCCCTCACAGCCGGGGTCATCCTACTATAATGCACCACTAACTATGGACCCGCAATTTGGACATCAAAATCGTCTCGCATACAACATTTCACCTTGGCCCCATCTAGTAGGAGATTTTGTTGTAGGCGAACTTCCTAGTCAAGGTGGTATGCCGAATAGTGATGAGTTCCTCGACGTACAGGAGCCACAACAGCCGCAACAGCTACGAAAATCGACCCGAATAACATTTCCAACACATTGTGGAACACATCCCCGTCAAAGGTATATATAATTATATTCATGATTTCCATCATTATAGGTGTTAAAATATTAAGAGTAATACTACACGTACTCCCACATTATACTCCATTTTATACTCCCTGCTTACTTGTCACTTTTTGATTCATTCAAAATTATGTGAGCCACAAGTTTTATTACTTTCTTTTCATCTTCATCCAATAAAATAAATACATGTGGCGAGAGTTTTACTCCTTGGGAGTACATATATTATTTTCCAAATATTAATTGGATTCACGTCTTTCATGTTTGTAGGTACCCGTAACTCACACGGATGTAGCAGTAATGTAGCTAGGTTTATTACTACATGATACATTTTCTCTAATCTTAAATCTTCATATGAAAATGCATACGATTTGGTTAGTTGCAATTAACTTTGTGTTATGAATAGTAATAAATACTTACTATTATTAAGGTGCAAATTATGGCATTATAGCACATATATTGGCATGAAACTGTTAACATAGGTTCTAATATTGCCAGTGGTCTCTAAAATTATGAAATGAAACTTTATTTTGATTTTACCTTTCTATGCAGTTATTATGCTTGAAAACAGGGCTGTTGTATTTCTAATTCAAATATAGTAATCAACAAATCTATTTTGTCCTTGTTTGGCAAAGAGCTTTTTGGTTTTTGAAGCATTTTTGTGTGTTGTAACAATTTTTAAAATTAGTTGTTTGATAAGTTGTGAAAAATTAAATGCATTGCCTAATATTTTGATAGGTGATTAAATGCATTGCCTAAAGTTATTAGACATTATTAATATTATTATTATTATTTATTAGACATTATTATTATTATTATTATTATTATTATTATTATTATTATTATTATTATTATTGAAGACAAAAAAGTAAATTAAAAATCAGGCACGAATAAAAAAGAACTCAAAATTACAACATTATGTTATTACAAACTAGCATCGGCATTTGCATACTCTTCAATAGTGAAGTCGTACAAATCATCTGTCATTATTTCCATCCCGCACTTGTCGAATGCTATCAGGTGAACCTCTCCAACTTCATAGTTGAAAAACACCAAGTACCTGATAACATTGCGATGCCTACATAGAATACGTCTGAGGAAAGCAGGTTGTTCACTGTAGTTGATCAACTCTCCAACATTTATGAACGTAAGGGTGAAAGTGTTGGTCCCGGTGATAACGTTATGAGTCTAGAGGGGGGGGGGGGGATTGAATAGACTCAAGGGAATTTTGAAAACTTTTTGGAGTTAACCGTAGCGGAAAGAGTTATAACAAGATTTTATCTTTTACTTTGCACTAGGGTTTTCTTTATCGAAAAAGTTAGGTTTAAGTTATGTATGCAATGCAATGCGTAGAGTAAATAAAAAGGATAGAGAGAGAGAGTTTTTATAGTGGTTTGGCTGTTAACAAAGCCTACTCCACTCTTCTTCACAACACGTGAAGGTTTGCACTATATTTCCCTTATAGTACAATCTCCGTTACAACAAGCTCCTTTGATCACTAAGCCCGGCAGCTTTGTTGTGGTAGGTTTTTCAACTTCTTCCAAGTTTACTCCGCCTCTTTCTACTTCACTTGTAGAGATGGTTGAATAAGTATGACAAATCTCCAACTTGGAATTCTTGAGCTTTCCTTTGTTAAGCTCACAAGAACTTCCAAATAAACTGAATAAATCTTAGTAAGCTTGTGGATATCGCACTGGAAATTTTTCACTTGAACAACAATATTTCGCGCAATTCAACCTTGTCAAAGTGAGATGGGACAAGGGTATTTATAGGTGGAATTTCAGATCCGTTGGAGGGAGATCGAAATTCAAAACCTATTGTCCAGTGAGTATTATCCAATGGGTAATATTTTCTCCTTTTTCAGAATGTCAGTACTTTCTAGCCGTTTGTCCACTTTTAGAAAAGGACAAAGTACCTTTTGTCCCTCAAAAAGGTGACAATCATTAAATGCTCCTTGGGATCGTTGCATAGGACCCAAAATGACATTCAGTTATACCCATCTTCAAGGCAATAGATAAGACAACTTATCAGAAAATGTCTTTGCCTTGGTTGAGAGTGAAAATTTGGGGGTCTCCTCGTATAGCTTGGTATCATCAAAATCAACGACTTAGGGTTCCTAGCAATTTCCCCCTTTTTGATGATTCCAACACCCCATACTCATTCCATTCGGTTTTTCTTTTATCCTTAACGGATTTTCATTAAGTAAGCCCGAATAGTTGAGGTTCTACAATTTTAGGCGAGGAGTAAAGACTAGAGAACACACACACGCTGAACCGAAAGAGAGAAGTCTTTTATTTATGAAGAGTTTCATACAACTTTGCAAAAACGGAAATTTAAAGCTGATAGAAAATAAAAGCATAAGAAAAGGTCTTCTTATTTTGAGCTTTCGCCAGTCTTCTTCTTCTTCTCTTTTTCCCAGATTTCATACTGTTGGAGTTGTATCATATCATTGATTTCTTTTCTTCCCTTCACGGTGTCGAGGCCTTGAATTTTGAAGGCATACTTTCGGTGCAGTTTCAGCATCAGATAATTTTGAACTACTTCACCAAGATTTTCTCCCCTTATGACTCCCCAGTCCCACCAGGCAATCAGTTCGACAGCATTCATTCCATCAGAAAAACTTTGTTGTGTAGCACTTAGAATCTGGTTTATGCCATGCATCTTGGTTTGTCCTTCGGCTGTTTTGGTTATCTTGTTTGCATCCTCGAGTTCCTTCATGACTTTCTCGAATTTCTTTTGTTCTTCTTGCTGAATCCGAAAGATCTCTTTGTCTTTCTTCCTTTGCTCATAGATTCGCTCATTTTGATCTTGCAAGAAGTTGTGCCTATCCATGGGTTGCTTATTATTCCAGAAGGGTGGAATATTGTACTCTTCCCATTTCTTTCCAGATCCATGCTCATACGGAACATAGTCAATAGGCTCTCCATTTACTCTTCGGGTTGTCACTTTTGGCCCTTTGCTTTGTTTCTTTTGTTTCTTTGAACTCGATTCACCGCCTGTAGGTTTGTTTTGAGTTCTCTTTGGAGACGGTGAGGGGGATGGAGTTTTCCTTAAGTTGAGAATGTCTCTCCTTTGTTGTGCAAGGTCATCAGCATCCCTTACAACAATTTCTTTTCCTTTCACCTCTTCCCCCTTGTTGGCATCATTAACCCCGGCGAGTACATCAACTTTGTCGCTTAGGCGGTTTATGCAGACTTGCAACTCCTTCAGGGTCCATTCGAATTCACATACGAGAGATGCCGTAGCGTTTTGGTTTCCAGAGACGGTCTCGAGCTTCGAACAGTTTAAGTCAAGACGCTCCTTGATAAAAGCATGTTTCGTAACCAAGTTACGCTGTATGGTAGTGAACTCAGATACCGAATCCTTCAGAGATCCGAGTGACATGAGATTTTCAGCAAAGACCCCATCAATCTTTTTCTCAAGGGTAGTTAACCTTTCGTCTGTGTTAGATTTTGAGGATTTCTTCTTCTGCCTTCGGATATCCTTCTTGATTTTGGTGATAGACTCATTTAGGGACTTGAAGTTTGCATCATGAGTCTTCGCCAATCCCTGTATGGCATTTAGCAAAGAAGTAAAAGCAGAGGAGGTATCGACTATTACCTCAGAAGAATCCGAACTCTTTGAAGCATCAGCAGCTGGGCCATGACTGTCTTTAGAAGGTGCTTCCATATTTCCACCTTGAACTAAGACAAGTTCAGTGCCTTCTGCAAGATTCACATCTTCGATTGGTGAGGCTAAGACTTCGGGACTTGCACTTTTGGATGCTTCCATGTTTCCATCTGAAGTGTAGTCGGGAAGGACTTCTACCTCAACATCGAAAAGATTAAGATCAGACACAATCATGTCTTCATCAACAATTTGCGGGCCATCATGATTCGCACCTCGAGATGCTTCCATGGTTTCATCTCGGGCTGAACTAGCATCCAGCAGAACTTGAGCTTCCATGGATTCGGTAGGAGCAGACTTCGGTTCCTCAGAAGGTTGCTGACTAGGTTCATCATTTGCGCAAGTGGTCTGAACTCCTGTATTGGAAGGATGTATTGTAACACCCCGAAAATTCCTACTACTCTCTTGAATATTATAAGGGGTTATTTTCTTATTAAATAATTATTTAAGTAATTATAAGTATAATTATCTCCTATGGGCTTAGGATTATATACTCCTGTATTAATCCATGCTTAAGGCTAATATAACATGATCATATGGATTGTACTTAATTTAATTACTAGCTACTACTAAAACAAGGTTAAGATCAATACTAATTCTAAACTTAAACCATGAGATATAACATTATACCTTAAACTGCCTAGCCTCGGATTCGAACTCACTCCCTCTGGCACAACACACAAACACTCTACCGCCGAGCCACACTGCCTCTTGTTGCCGAACTCCGCTATCAACAGCATAAATTCAGCCACTACTGCCGCTGCCTCTCAACCACTGGCCTCATCCATCTCCGTTGGCCGTCACACCACGCCACCGCCGGCTCTCCTCTGACCATAACGAGAACAGAGGACGTCCAGGAAGCATGTTGCTGCTGCGCCCCAAGCTATGTCGACGCCGGGGTCGCTCACCGGAGGGAGACCATCGCTGGGATTTGCCTCGCCGTGCTACTGCTCAAGTTGAACGGAGGATGGAGGCCCGCTCCTGCTTTCCGTCGTCTTGCACCGCGGGAAGGAGAACGGGGAGAGCATGCCGTTGGGCTCCACCGCTGTTGCCGAACGGAGCTGACACGCGGAGGAGGAAGAACCGCCGAGCCGTGCCGTAGCATCCGTCGCTGGAGAAGGAGACGACGCCGAGAGCTCCACGCTGTGCCGTCGACAGGGGGGGGGGAACCGACGTTACCGCCATTGCTCGGCGAGGAGAGGAGAAGTGGAGTTGATGCTCTGCTCCGTCACTGTTGTGATGCTCCGCTAATGGCGACGACTGCTGCGCTGCTGGCCGGAAGAAGGTTGGTGACATGGCGCCATTGCCGATCGCGATGGAGGCCCATTGCTACAACACCGCTGCTCCACCTCACTGAGGTTGCCGCCGGCTGCCGCCGTTGCCGTTGAGAAGGGAGAGGGTGATAGGGGAAGAAGCCGATGGAGTCCTTGTTGCCGTCGAAACCCCTTGGTCGCTACTGTTTGCGAAGCTCAGCCGAGAAAGGGAGAGGGAGACAGAGATCAGAGAGGAATGGGGAAAATGGCTGCTGATTATTTTCCTTCCCATTTTGGAAACTCCTATTTTGGGCTAGGTCAAGGTTAGAGGGTTGGGTCAACTATATATATATACATTGGATTGGGCTAACTTATTTGGGTCAAGGTGATCATGATACACTTATTAAACTTAGTGTGGTTTATTGGATCCAATAAAATAATATGGTATGGGCTAGATTAGAGAAGTTGGGTCAAAACCATGGATTATAATACATATACATATATATACATAATTATGGGCCTTTACTATAATCTTAAGGAAGAATACAAATTATATGGGCTCAATACTAATATTTATATGGGAACTATATGTATATACATAACTATAGAGATATTGGGCTATAGGCTTTATTGTTAATCATAACAAAATATATATATATATATATACAGGAGTATATAATCCTAAGCCCATAGGAGATAATTATACTTATAATTACTTAAATAATTATTTAATAAGAAAATAACCCCTTATAATATTCAAGAGAGTAGTAGGAATTTTCGGGGTGTTACAATACATCCTTCCAATACAGGAGTTCAGACCACTTGCGCAAATGATGAACCTAGTCAGCAACCTTCTGAGGAACCGAAGTCTGCTCCTACCGAATCCATGGAAGCTCAAGTTCTGCTGGATGCTAGTTCAGCCCGAGATGAAACCATGGAAGCATCTCGAGGTGCGAATCATGATGGCCCGCAAATTGTTGATGAAGACATGATTGTGTCTGATCTTAATCTTTTCGATGTTGAGGTAGAAGTCCTTCCCGACTACACTTCAGATGGAAACATGGAAGCATCCAAAAGTGCAAGTCCCGAAGTCTTAGCCTCACCAATCGAAGATGTGAATCTTGCAGAAGGCACTGAACTTGTCTTAGTTCAAGGTGGAAATATGGAAGCACCTTCTAAAGACAGTCATGGCCCAGCTGCTGATGCTTCAAAGAGTTCGGATTCTTCTGAGGTAATAGTCGATACCTCCTCTGCTTTTACTTCTTTGCTAAATGCCATACAGGGATTGGCGAAGACTCATGATGCAAACTTCAAGTCCCTAAATGAGTCTATCACCAAAATCAAGAAGGATATCCGAAGGCAGAAGAAGAAATCCTCAAAATCTAACACAGACGAAAGGTTAACTACCCTTGAGAAAAAGATTGATGGGGTCTTTGCTGAAAATCTCATGTCACTCGGATCTCTGAAGGATTCGGTATCTGAGTTCACTACCATACAGCGTAACTTGGTTACGAAACATGCTTTTATCAAGGAGCGTCTTGACTTAAACTGTTCGAAGCTCGAGACCGTCTCTGGAAACCAAAACGCTACGGCATCTCTCGTATGTGAATTCGAATGGACCCTGAAGGAGTTGCAAGTCTGCATAAACCGCCTAAGCGACAAAGTTGATGTACTCGCCGGGGTTAATGATGCCAACAAGGGGGAAGAGGTGAAAGGAAAAGAAATTGTTGTAAGGGATGCTGATGACCTTGCACAACAAAGAGAGACATTCTCAACTTAAGGAAAACTCCATCCCCTCACCGTCTCCAAAGAGAACTCAAAACAAACCTACAGGCGGTGAATCGAGTTCAAAGAACAAAAGAAACAAAGCAAAGGGCCAAAAGTGACAACCCGAAGAGTAAATGGAGAGCCTATTGACTATGTTCCGTATGAGCATGGATCTGGAAAGAAATGGGAAGAGTACAATATTCCACCTTCTGGAATAATAAGCAACCCATGGATAGGCACAACTTCTTGCAAGATCAAAATGAGCGAATCTATGAGCAAAGGAAGAAAGACAAAGAGATCTTTCGATTCAGCAAGAAGAACAAAAGAAATTCGAGAAAGTCATGAAGGAACTCGAGGATGCAACAAGATAACCAAAACAGCCGAAGGACAAACCAAGATGCATGGCATAAACCAGATTCTAAGTGCTACACAACAAAGTTTTTCTGATGGAATGAATGCTGTCGAACTGATTGCCTGGTGGGACTGGGGAGTCATAAGGGGAGAAAATCTTGGTGAAGTAGTTCAAAATTATCTGATGCTGAAACTGCACCGAAAGTATGCCTTCAAAATTCAAGGCCTCGACCCGTGAAGGGAAGAAAAGAAATCAATGATATGATACAACTCCAACAGTATGAAATCTGGGAAAAAGAGAAGAAAAGAAGACTGGCGAAAGCTCAAAATAAGAAGACCTTTTCTTATGCTTTTATTTTCTATCAGCTTTAAATTTCCGTTTTTGCAAAGTTGTATGAAACTCTTCATAAATAAAAGACTTCTCTCTTTCGGTTCAGCGTGTGTGTGTTCTCTAGTCTTTACTCCTCGCCTAAAATTGTAGAACCTCAACTATTCGGGCTTACTTAATGAAAATCCGTTAAGGATAAAAGAAAAACGAATGGAATGAGTATGGGGTGTTGGAATCATCAAAAGGGGAAATTGCTAGGAACCCTAAGTCGTTGATTTTGATGATACCAAGCTATACGAGGAGACCCCCAAATTTTCACTCTCAACCAAGGCAAAGACATTTTCTGATAAGTTGTCTTATCTATTGCCTTGAAGATGGGTATAACTGAATGTCATTTTGGGTCCTATGCAACGATCCCAAGGAGCATTTAATGATTGTCACCTTTTTGAGGGACAAAAGGTACTTTGTCCTTTTCTAAAAGTGGACAAACGGCTAGAAAGTACTGACATTCTGAAAAAGGAGAAATATTACCCATTGGATAATACTCACTGGACAATAGGTTTTGAATTTCGATCTCC
>CP025649.1:4565410-4612120 GCA_003576665.1 Ipomoea trifida | reverse complement strand
CCTAGATGTGGCATGACGCCCCTTAGGTTTTGAATTCGCTTCCGCTATGTTTGGTTTGCTGGTTGAGATTGGCAGCTTGTATGTTAAGTTTTTAGCTATCTCAGCCTGTGTGAGGTTGGGGTGTCACATGTATGGTTCGAGAAGGAGGAACTTGACCTCCAGAAGGGTCATTGTCATCATCATAATCATTGTTATCATCCTTAGCATCTCGACATCCTTGATTCTGATTAGAGTCCGAATCCTCAGCATCTTTTTCATCGGTTTGACGACTCGGGCCAACATCCGGTCGTAGATCCCTTATTTCAGTTTGTGCTCGAGAGATGTTGTGGACTTTGGCAATCTGTATGTCTTCCAACATAAGGCGTTCCCGAGGAGTTCGGTAGCCAACATTCAAGTCAACAGACTTGCCATACCAAGTGGTCTTACCTTGGAGTTTTTCAGCAAAAACCCTTTCGATTTCATCCGGCCTTGTGGCATCAAAAACAGATCTCGTCCCCATCCAATCTAAAGCCCATTCTTCTTCTTCGGCCATTTCACTTATAGTACTGGCTATAACGCGAAGACTTGACATTCGCCATTCTTGCCAGTTGTAAATTCGTGCCAGTTGTAGGAGGCACATCAGCTTTAGAGTTTTCAAGAGCTAATTGTTGAGCGAGTGCTGCATCGGCACTAATTTGTCTGGCAACGGGATCAGGATGAATAATAAGTTGTTGATTGGATTCAGTAGCATTCGGTTTGGGTGCAACAATTGGGAGCTCTTCAATTCGGATGGTTGAAACACTTGGCCATTGTAAACAAAGATGACGACTGACATAATCAAGAGCAATTATAATTCGGGCCATCGAAGGATTCATGTGCTCGGTGATTTGTCGTCGAACAATGGCAGACATCGGTCGATATGACTGGCTACTTGCGTCCATATCATCACTTTCTGATTCTTCTTCAATCATGGTGGATTCAGACCCCGAATCATTTCTATCATGCGGGAAGGTGATTACTGGCTGTTGTACTTCTGGTGAAGGAGTAGGAAGACTTTCTGGTTCAGCAACCAAAGGTTCGGGAGATGGTATCCTTTCGCAAACAAATGGAGCAGAGACGGGTTCAACATGAGCAGGTTTTGATATAAGCCGAGTAAGCGGCGTGTGATCTTCCTCATCGCTATCTTCCCTGGAAAGATCAAGAGGAGGTGGAAGGACTCGGTGACTGACTTCGAGTGGGACTTCCCTTGGTTCCTCTTCGGCTGGTAAAACAGCAACCGTCTGAGTTTCATCATCCTTTTCAACTTCAACTATGTGATCAGTTCGTTGCTTCTTTTTCGGCCTTTTAAGCTGTTTGGCCTTCCTCTTCTTGGTGACCTCTCGTGATTCTTTAGCCTCTTCCCCATGTGAGGATTCGGCTCCTTCAGATTTATCATCCGCTACTTCTTCAGTGGTATCTTTCTTGTGTTTCCTTTTGGAATGTTTGGACTTGTGCTTCTTCGATTTCTTCCTCTCGGCAGCTTCCTGATTTCCTACCTTACGCTTTTTAGACACATTTCGTGGCTCATCTTCGGATGAAGGTTCAGTATGCTTCGAGGGCGTAGCATGATCTGACCCAGTTGGTATAGACGGCTCGGGTAAATCCTTCGGTTTATGCGTAGAGCCTTCGGAACCATGACCTTTCACCAATTCAGATTCCCCTTGTCCAACTGAGCTTTTGGACGACTTGGAGAGAGACTTCTTCTTTTGCTTTTTCAAAGCAGTTGCCAGTTCATCAGCCTTTCTCTTGAGATAATTTGGTGGCCTTGAGGTCATGTGATAATGAGTTCGGTGTGACAAAGTTTCCGCTCGCAACTTCACTTTCTTGTCTTTCAAGATAGCACTAATCATGAAACCAAAACCAAGAACCTTAGTAATCCAACATGTTGTAGGATTAACTCCGGTTTGAATGTTGTCTATCAGAAAGTCAAAAATGACACGCGACCAATCAACAGGATATTTCTCCAACAAAGCACACAACATTCTCATCTTTTTATCAGATATATCATCCGTTCCAGATTGCCTGCTTTCAACAATCTTATTTAAAATATCTATGACGAATTCATAGTCCATCTTCAGCATTTTCTTCTTTAAAACAGATGGGAGGGATGAGGGTTGATTGTGATTTTTCATTTTCTTCCACATCCTTTTCCTGCTATATTCTTTTCCAGAGCAGTCTAAATGAAAACCTTCTCCACAGAGAGGGAGATTAAACACTCTCCTAATATCTTCTTGAGATATTACAACTTCAGTTCCATTCACCACAGAATGGATTTCATCAACATCATCGACAGAATGTACCTCCGCATTTATGTAGAACTGTGTTACATCAATAGGGTACCATGCTTTGTGTTTGAAGGTGACAAACTGCAGGAGATTACTGTCCTCAAGACAGTGCACAACATGTTTCCCAAAGTCCTCATCAAGAACCTTTTCAAAGAATCCTTTCACATCTAGCATTGAACCGGCTTTTACCAAGCAACCGCCCGACTTCTAACCTTTGACGGAAGTGGAGAAGAACCTAAAGATTTCAACATCTTCACATGGTCTGGAAATGACTGATGGTGGTTTAAAAAGTTCTTGAGTGGCTTGTGGTTTATCCTGTAGGGTTGAAGGTTTTGGTAATGGGCCATGAGTGTTTTTAACATGATCGGAAGATGAAGAACTTGAACTTTCCGATGAAGAACTTGACTCGGAGGAAGACATAACTGCAAGCTTGTTGGTTGTTTAGCAAGATAATAGGGTTTTAGAGGGTGACGGTGAATTTGGGAGAGTAAAAGGTAAAAAATGAGGGTATGGTGGGGTTATATATGGTGAGAAGGAAGGAAACGGGTGAGTCGGGTCGTTTGAGTAAAAACGGGTCGAATTTATGTATAAGGGACAAAACCCTTAAATGCCCTTAAATGAAGGGGCAAAAATGGCTTAATGCCGTATATTATCTTTGGACTGATAAGGCAGTTTCCCTTGAGATGATATGGCCATTTAATGAAGAGAGAGAAAACTACTCATTATGCCATCACGTCTTGATGGCCCGTCCTTTCAAGTCAGGCGAATCAGAGAGAGTGGAGCGTATTTCTCGGCATGAGCTTCAAATAGGGTTCTGACACGTGCACATCCACGATCCCACGTTTACGAGAAACTTAGTCAACAAGATATAGGTTCAGTCCTTTTGAAAAAGAACAGTGCGTCCGAACAGTTGATGGTTAAGGGTTCGACATCATTAACCCTTCGATCAGAGTAAGAGTTCGGATGGCATGTGTTGTTTTGGAGGCAGTCCTCGGTATATTACCAACCTTCAGTAAAGATATAACGTTTTGAAATACGAGATAGACTACTCGGGCTAGGAATGGCAACGGGGCGGGGCGGGGGCGGGGAGTATACTCCCCGTCCCCGTCCCCGCTACCCCACCCCCGTCCCCGTCCCCGCCCCCGTCCCCGGCGGGGATTTAAAAACATTCCCCATCCCCGTCCCCGCGGGGAATTTGGCGGGGACGGGGAATCCCCATCCCCGGTCAACCACATAGTCAAAGTGTTAAATTCTAAATTTTCATCCGCAAATTCACAATAAATCTAACAATGCAAAGCAGTATGTATGCACTTGCACACAATTAAATCATAGTTAAATCTAACATTCAAACATTAACAATTAAATATAAAACAGTTAAATCACAATTAATCAAATAGATGCATGTATGTAGCATGTACAAAAACAAATACAAAAACAAAGATTAAATATTACGAACCTGATGGATAACACTGCATTGGTCTAATGGACATACACTATTGCAGTACCTAAAAGGCTAAAATAAATACTATTATATATATATATATATATATATATATATATATATATATTATTTTAAAAAAAAATTATTCGGGGACGGGGCGGGGCGGGGAGGGGTATCCCCGTCCCCGTCCCCGTCCCCGTCCCCAGCGGGGAACTCCACAAACTCCCCGTCCCCGTCCCCGATCCCCGCAAATTTTCCCCATCCCCGTCCCCGTCCCCGACGGGGACGGAGATCCCCGTCGGGGGCGGGGCACATTGCCATCCCTAACTCGGGCAAACAGGAATTCCATTCATTAATAAGGATAACAAGGGATAGACATCACACTAAATCAGACAGAACACCCCATTCTGACCTACAAGGCATAGCATTTATCTTCTTGCTTTGCCCTTGCCCCTATTCTTTGCATGTCTACTGTTCGCAGTAGACATAACGCTTTGTCCTTGACTGCTCTCCGTGGTAGGAGGGCTAGGAGTTGGTAAAGCGCTTAGGGCAGCATCAGGTACCCATGATGGAGCCATCGGTCCATAGCCAGGCTCATTCTCCAGCACCGAAGACTTATCGGATACGTCATCCGGTTCGAGCATGTCCAAGTAACGAAGGTAGTCTTCGTCATGAGCCGGGTTCTCAGGCAGATTTTGGCCTTGGGCCCTCTGGTACCAGCCTTGTATATCATTCCATGCATCATCTCCCGTGTTATCTATGGAAGGAGATGGAGTTCGTCTTGGCACTCTGTTTGGCTCTGGCCAGTAGGGTTCTTCGTTTGGAGGGGCCATTCCACCAGAATAGAAGCCCGGGACAGACATTGTTGGTGGCTCAGGCACGATGTCCTCGGATTCGGAGTCTGAGAGTTCGAGAGGATGCTCAGAAGTATCTCCTTGGAGAGGCTCTCCCTTTTCTCCCCTCAGCTTATTGAGCTTGCTCGTTCCTTCCTTCAGCAATAACCGGAACGAAAATCTCTTCCTTATTGGCTTCTCCTCGGAACAGGTCTTTTTCCCTTTTCCTTTATCCATACCTGCAAAACTAGAAAACAACACAAGGAATTAGGTGTTAGGATACCTCTTCCTTCCTCGGTTGTGATCTATTTATAGAGGGGGTGCTGCATTGCGATTGGCTGAGATCCATTTGACGTGACCAATCAGAACTGCAACTGTCCAAAATTTTGCGCATTTCAATTAAATGAGTCCGTGAGTTTCTGACTTTGATGTGCATTGAATGCAGGAGGTCATAACTGATGAGTCCCTTCAGTTTTGGAGCGATTCAATTTCCTCACATTAACTCATTTCTATCATCCCAAGTTCATGGCGTAGAGTGGAGAATCTAGCTTCGGCAAGTGGCTTCGTAAGAATATCGGCTAGTTGATCTTCGGTATTAACATATTCAAGCTTAATATCCTTTTTCTCCACATGATCTCTGATAAAGTGATATTTAATATCAATATGCTTGGTTCTTGAATGTAACACAGGATTTTGAGTTATTGCAATAGCGCTTGTGTTATCACACATAATGCTAACTTCTTTAGCAGTGACACCATAGTCTTTAAGTTGTTGCATCATCCATAGAATTTGTGCACAACAGCTACCAGCTGCTATGTATTCGGCTTCAGCAGTGCTCGTGGCGATAGAATTCTGCTTTTTACTAAACCAAGACACCAATCTTCCCCCTAAGAATTGGCACGTTCCTGATGTACTCTTTCGGTCAATTTTGCAACCAGCAAAATCCGCATCCGAATATCCAACCAAGTCGAAGACATCAGTCTTCGGATACCAGAGACCTACACTCTGAGTTCCTTTTAGATATCTTAGTATCTTTTTGGCAGCGCTCAAATGACTCTCCTTCGGATTTGATTGAAACCGAGCACATACGCCTACAGCAAACGATATATCTGGACGACTCGCTGTGAGATAGAGTAGAGATCCGATGATTCCTCTGTACTTTGTTTGATCAACTTCTTTTCCTTCATTGTCTATATCCATTCGTAACGAAGTGTTCATGGGTATTTTAACCGGAGATTTCCCATCAACACCGAACTTCTTGATCAGATCCTTAGTATACTTCGCTTGATTGATAAAGATACCATTTTGTTCCTGTTTGACTTGAAGACCCAGGAAATAATTCAATTCTCCCATCATGCTCATCTCAAATTTTCCTTGCATGAGTTTTGAGAATTTTTCACATAGATCCGAGTCGGTACTCCCAAAAATAATATCATCAACATATATTTGTACCAGCAGAATATGATCTCCATCTTTGATTCTGAAAAGGGTTTTGTCAACTATCCCTTTTGTGAAACCGCAACTTATTAAAAAACATGATAAGGTGTCGTACCAAGCTCTTGGAGCTTGTTTTAGACCATATAGAGCCTTCTTGAGCTTATAAACTTTATCCATTCCAACATCAGAAATAAATCCTGGGGGCTGCTCAACATATACTTCTTCTTCTAAAATCCCATTTAGAAATGCACTTTTTACATCCATTTGATAGACTTTAAAGTCTTTCCATGCAGCATATGCCAGAAAAATCCTTATAGCTTCGAGTCTGGCAACAGGAGCGAATGTTTCATCAAAATCTATTCCTTCTTCTTGACAGTAGCCTTTAGCTACTAACCGAGCCTTGTTCCTAACAATTACTCCTTGCTCATTCATCTTATTTCTGAACACCCATTTAGTTCCAATGACGTTTTGATGAGTTGGTCGAGAAACCAGTTCCCACACATCATTTCTTTCAAATTGATGTAGTTCATCTTGCATGGCAATGACCCAATCCGAGTCATTTAAAGCTTCCTCAACGGTCTTGGGTTCGATTTGGGATATAAAACACGCCATCATGCATTCCCGAATGGACGCACGAGTTCTTACGCTATCATGCACGTCACCGATGATTTGATCTTGAGGATGATTTCGCAACCATTTTAGATCTGGTTGAAAAGTGGTTGGAGGTGCTCCTTCATCTATGGAGGGCTCGGCTTGACTACTTCCTTCTTGTTGACACGCCACCTCGTTCTCATTAGTCTGTAATACTTCGGTTTGAGATGAAGTATTCGGTTGGGGGTTCGGAAAAAGTGGATAGTCGTCTTCTTCAGATTCTGATCCTTCGGATTGATCATCACGAACTTTGTCTATTATTTCCTCATCTGCTTGTTTCTCAGAAGTCACCATGTTTTCCTTTGATAGTTCGTCGAAGACTACATGTATTGATTCCTCAATTACCATAGTTCGCTTGTTCAGTACTCGAAAGGCTTTACTCTTCTCAGAATATCCCATGAATATTCCTTCGTCAGCGCGTTCATCAAAAGCTTTTAGATGCGATTTCCCATTATTGTGTATGAAACATTTACTTCCAAAAATATGAAAGTATTTTACCACAGACTTTCTTCCTTTCCAGAGTTCATAAGGTGTAACGCCATGATCTTTATGAATGAGAGATCGGTTTTGTGTATAGCATGCTGTGTTTATGGCTTAGGCCCAAAAACGCTCCGGTAGGCCTGAGTACGATCCTAAATCAGGGGTGCTTCAGATCGGAATGGTTTTCCTAAGCTTCGATGAATTAGAAACAGCTGTTAGCATTCTCCACGTCCGTGAACGGAAAGGATTCCGATCCACCCACAAAAAAGGTGCCTCTTGGCGGGTGGTGTGTACAAACTATATGTCGAAAGAAAACCCGTGTTGTTGGATGTTGTCTGCAAGTAAATTGAAAGGGCCCATCGGGGAATGGCAGATCAAAAAAATGGCTAGTCCCCATTTATGCAGACATGATTTCAATGACGGGAATATCGACAAAATGTGCAGAAGCAAACTTATCGCCGCTCTTGTCACGCATAAGATCCGTGACGATCCGTAGTACAAAGTTAAACACATACAAAGCGATGTGAAAAATGAGTACGGATTAGACGTGGCGTATCGAAAGGCTTGGTACGCTCGTCAAAAATGCATTGAACAAGAGTACGACAAATTTGGAGATTCCTACAATGAGCTGCCCCTTTTCTTGCAGTCGGTGCAGGCAACAAACCCAGGCATAGTGGTAGAAATCAAATACACGGAGTCCAACCAAGAAGCCCCGTACTGTGATTTCTTGTATGCTTTTTGGGCTTTTAAGCCTGCGATAGACGGATTTTGATTGTGCTGCCCGGTTATTGCAGTAGATGGAACACATCTATATGGAAAATACAAAGGCCACCTCCTTTTAGCGGTCGGGATGAATGCTAATCGGGAAATCTTTCCAGACGCATATTCAATTGTTGACACTGAAAATGCGGCAAGCTGGACTTGGTTCATGACACTACTAGCCACACATGTCTTCCCCGATCATGAGTCGATGTGCATCATTTCGAATAGGCATGCTGGGATCGATGCGGCATTTCGGGATTCGCCTGCATTACATCCGCCACGAGTCCAACGCCGATACTGTCTTAGACACGTTCGCAGTAACGTCATGACCCGGAACAGGAATAGGACTTTGAGGGCATTAATATGGGAAGCTGGTACTACAACCACACGTAGAGATTTTGGGAACAAGATGGAGAGAATAAGAGCTGAATGGCCTGCAGCGTACAATTATCTGGCAAGTATTGACGCTGAAAAATGGGCATTGTCTCACGATGGTGGTCACCGCTGTGGCCTAATGACAACCAATTCATCCGAATCGTTTAACAATTCACTTAAGGGTTGTCGTATGTTGCCAGTGACTGCGCTAGCCAGACTCACTTTCCATAAAATAAGGATAATGTTCGTAGATAGGAGAACAGCTGGCCAAAGGATGCGGGAAGCAGGGTTGCGTTGGCCTAAGAAAGTTGTTGAAGAGTTGGCACAACGAGAGCAACAGGCGTCCAATGCAACCATTGAGAGGTATAATGACTCAACAGGATTGTACGGGGTTGCTCTTCAAAGACTACATGCCACACAATGCCCGTTGTGATTTCATAAAGTTTGTTTGAACGACTCTAGCTGCGGTTGTGGAAAGTGGAACGTTAACATCTCCTTACCTTGTGCACACATCATTGCAGCATGCCATTTTAAAAAGTTACGTATGACTCATTTGTGCCCGATGTGTTCTCCATAGAACATTACATAGCCAGTTATGCAGCTGATTTCTATCTCCCGTGCAATGAAATTTAGTGGACAAGTGAGCTCATTCTACTTCCACCTTCTTCCTCTAGGCGAGATTCACGCCCAGGCCAATGACGAACTCGTCGCTTTCAAAATGAAATGGAATTTGGGAATACGACAGCAACAAGGCGTTGTAATTATTGTAAGGCACGAACTCATGCTTCAAACCAGTGCCCAGCGTTACATTATCACTCGTAGGGTATATTTTTTATTTAATTACAAACATTGTATCACAAATTCGCAGTTTGATAATCCACTTTATATATTTATCTTATTATAACTCAATTTTTTTCTTTTTATTCATTAACAACTCAAAATTATATTAATTAACGATACACAATTATTACTATTCATTAATATAATAATTACAATCATAAATAATTAGTTTAATTAAATAATTAACAAATCATGAATATATTTGTTAAGTAGTATAGTTTGGATGTTCAATCTTAATTGCGGTACACACCGATTTGAGTTTTTCTTCAAAAATTATTTGCATAAAATTAAACTCCAACTATTTATATTTATTAGATATATAAATTGGATTTATTGTTTTATTCATCCCAACATTTCAATGTTTTTTTTGAACTAAAATAAAACTAAATTTTTTGTCGTGTGAATTTAAAAAATCAAGCCAATTGCTAAAGTATTCTACTATTATATAACATATGTATTTGTTTCAGTATTTTATGGTATTTTGATTTTTTTTTTTTAATAACTATGAATGAGCCTAAGTCTTAGGCTCATTTTCATTGTTGAAAAGTCAATCAAGCCTAACAGTTAGGCTTTTTTCCCTTATTGGAGAACCATCCCAATTCCTCCCAGTTTTGGGAAACAATGTTTCCCACAGTCCACGGTGAGTAATTGACTCCGACTAGCCCTCTCCAAGCCTTCGCGACCGCAACCAGCCGACTGTGTTCAGTGTTCTGGACCTCTGGTAAGTCACTTAATATATATATTTTTTAATTTCTATTATTACTGATTTATTGTTAATGTCTTAATGAATATGAATATATGAATATTGTTGAGTCAACACAGTATATTTGTTAGTCTTATTCATATTATATTGCAGATTTGGTTATGATTTGTGAATATTGTTTGTTATTTATGAATATATGATTTGCAGATTTGGTATATAAGTATATTGTTAATGTGACAGTGTGACTGTGAGTAAGAGTACTGACTAGTGACTACTGAGTGTTAAGAGAAAGATGTATGTGCTATTTTCCTAATATGAGAATGTGACAAGTTTAGTTTCTACTTCAATTTCAACTTCTGCTTCAACTTCATCTTTTTCACATGTTCAAGCACATTCCTCTCATGCACCACAAGTCAATTACTTTTGAGTAAGTGTTTTAACTTAATAAATTTATTTCAAATTTTAATTGTGATTTGTACAATTGTGTAGGAGTATACCGATTTTTCTAGTAAAAATGTTAGTGTTATTAAAAAATCTTATCTAGATACATATCTAGAAGAGTGAATCAGTTGAGAAGGCTTCTAACTACGAATGTTCTTGAACTCTTGGTGGATGAAGTCATGAAGGTATTCAGAGTTTAATTTTTTAATATTTGTACATCATTTATTGATTTATTGCTTATTAATTATTCTTCTTTTTTTTTCAGATGAACGATGATGGCATAATGCTAATAATGCTATTTGTATTGAGTATTGTCTAGTGGAGTATTATTGGAAAATTATTGTGATAATTGATGAATGCAAATGAACTTGGAATGTTTAACTTCTTTTGGTTGTTTATGGACTTACGACTTTAATGATTTATTGATTTATGGACTTTCAAGAATTATAGGATTTGTAGCATTTTAATTTTTTTTTTCTGTATATTAATTTTGTCATTTAAATACAAAACTACAAGTATACACTTCTACAATTAAATTGTAATTTGTAAATGTAAATTTATTAAATATAAGTGAACATAACAATGAAATAAATGTTTCAACAACACATTTAGAATAAAAAAATTTTCTTAAAAAAAAAAAAAAAAAAAAAAAAAAAAAAAAAAAAACTGAATACAGGCTGACGGGCTGGGTTGGCATTTTTCCAACCCGTATAAAAATGGGCCGGGCCGTCACGGCCCATTTTTCGCCAACTCGTGACGGGCTAGCCTGTATTGACAGCTCTACCTAATGCTAAGTCTTACCAATCAAGAGATTGGATTTACTCACGGTCCAGGGACCTCCATTCCCACTCACTATATCTCATTAAAAATCCAATCTCCCGATTGGTGAAACCGATCCCTAAATCGGTAAAATTTGATCACTAGATAACACTAAAATCCAATCTCTTGATTGGTTAATTCAATCCCTTGGTAGTCTGAAAGATTGCACTTGCAATTGTACTCTTTTTCCTTTAGCTAAATTTTTTCTCACGGGGTTTTCTTAGTTTAAAGTTTTTAACAAGGCAACCGGTGTAAATCGCACCCCTATGCTCAACTTAGACTCAAGGAGCTCGTCATGAACTGTGTACTCGAATCTTTCAACCCAAGCCCTTCCTCGTTAACTCGACGTCAGGGCACAAACTGGGACAACTACTTGATAGGGAATATACTTCGAGTATACTACATCCTTGAGGTTGAATTATAAGATGGTAATACTCTTGAACCTAATCAGTATTCCTAGTTGAAATCTTCTGCTTCCTCATTCTCGAGCAAGAGCTGTTCGGACAAAAGAACATCTTCCAGTTCCTTGCTAAAGTCGTCGTTGTTGTCTTCCTGCAATTCGCCCGCTTCCTCTAAGTTTCCATCAACTTGCATCGGTTCTTCCTGTTGTAGAGATTCTATAGCCAACTGACGACCACATCCTGTTTGTTGATAGAATGAATCCTTCTGTGCATTCCAATCTGCAACTTTCTGCTCAATTGTTTCTCCAATCAATCTCTTATTCTCCGCTATGTGTTTTATGGTTTCAATATCTACAATATTGCTAGACTCTTCAGAAAGTAAACAGGAACAATTAGTGAGCTCAAAAGAAGTTTAAAGGAGGAGCATTTCCTTAAATTATATCATAAGACACATAGATATATTAGACATTAAAAATGTGGAAATTAAGAAGAATAAAAGAGTTAGCAAAGATCATAATGTAATCAGTTGAAATCAGCAGGGAGGGCTTCATTAAGAAATAGAGCCCGAATAGAAGAGAAGTTTCAGGTATTTCAGAGACTTTAGAAACAACTTCGAGTTCAAGCCAGTGGCAAACTAGAACAAATTAATACACAGTTTTCCAAAAGCAAAACAAAATAAATATTTGGGAAATATTACATGTAGTTGGACAAAGTCTAACCACAGGTACTAAAATGCATTATCTTCAAGAAAGATATAATTCCAACAGAACTTCCACTTTACTTATTTGACTTGAAAATGGGAATAGTACAAGAAATGTAAAGATATTGAAGCAGTTACATACCTTCAATGGCTCGTCTCTTGGCCATTGCATATTCTGTTGATCTTTGCTTGATCAAATCCGCATCAAGTTCCATTCCCTAGACCAATTTTTTAAAGAAATACCATTTTGAAAACACCATGACAAACATGTCACAAGGCATTGATAAATGACCATGTAAAAGTGATCATGACAGCCAATAATTAGCAAAATTCCTTTCATTGGTCAAACTGACCACATTGTACAAATCTGCATATCAGTATAACCCATGGGATATGTGCACATACATAATAATCTGCCATGTGCATAAGTAAAGCAACTTTCCAAGAAAGAATTTGACCAAACTAATGGCACACAAGTTTTACTTGTCCAATAGCTATAAAAGTTTATTTTAGAAGCTACTTACATTCTTTACCCTCTACACACTAAATAATCATATCTTTATTCTATTTCTCCATCTGAAGTGTTGCTAGCAATACTTATGCAACATATGCCTATTTGGAAATGCACATAGCAAGAAGCAATCAATTATCTGACTAGGTGTTGTGGAGCTTACCATGTCCAAATGGGTGAAGTGCTCAATTTTTGTGTTTGCAAACAACCTATACAGCAAAAATGGTTATGATCACTTGGCCAGTTGCAACAAAGAAACCAAAGATCCAATGGAAGGGAATCCCTTATGTTAATGTGGGGTTTTATAAAATTTAGTCCTTACTTCGCATATGCTGTCTGGACTCTAGCATTCTGTATTTCTGTAAGCTCATTTACTCTCTCTGTTGCAGAGCCTTCGTTTATATCCACAAACCCAAAGAGAAACATGTTTCTATCCAGCATTCTTTTGACTAAAGCACAGACAACATTTATATTGTTGGCTTTTGCATCTGCAACAAGGTTTTGCAGCCTCTTCAATTCTCCTGTAAAAGAGTTAGTATGCATCATCACATCAATGGTCATAGCATTTCAGCAACTGGAATCACTTTTGAAATGGGTACACATCCATTTATTTCTTAGTAAACAATTTGACCTATCAGACCAAGTAATGAACAAGGTAACAAGACATTTTTGTCCAATACTGACATTTTGACAACCACCAGCTGGTCTGTTAGAGTGTTAGTTTATCATTACCTATTCTTATGGAATATAGATATAATATATAGAATCTCTATAGATTAGGCAGTCTTAGGGATTTTGGTGGGTAGGCATATGGAAACTTGTTTCCTTGTTTGGTGTCTTCTAGCTTATATATATATAGGGTTGGGTATTCTCTTTTGTGAAGAATGTACAGGATATTAATAAAGTATTCTCTTTACTTTCATAACATGGTATCTGAGCCTTTACGATAAAAGGAATTTTTTTCAGCTTCTGCAGTTGTCACCACTCACCTAGGAAGGTTCGCCAGCGTTTGGCGACCGTACTTGCAAATTTCGACGTCGATATGGACCGCGCCGTGGGCCTCATGCACCGCCGCAACTCGCTCCACGCGCTGCCGCGTGCGACGTCTCCGGTGACCGGAAAGTTTCCCGGTTGACACCTCCAGGGCTGCCTGAGTTCAGTAGTCTCAGACCTGGACTTGGTTTGGATCAGTTGCTTCGGTTCTATGGTCAGGTTGTATCGTACACCTTCAGGTTCCTATTTTGTGTGCTTTGTGATCTGGTTTTTGTTTGGGTATGGCTGAATATCAATCTAATATATTTGCTAAGTCGGTCATAATCTTTGCTGATTAGTTTGCTGAGTTTTCTGGGTACTAAGCCTCTTTAAAGCATTCATCATCTTCAGTCACTGCTATTGCTAACTCCGGGAACACAACTTCTTGTCTTCTCTCGTCCTCTTCCAAATGGATCATAGACTCAGGAGCCACAGATCATATGACAGGTAAATCTAATCTATTTTCCACATTTTCTCCCTATACGCATAGTCCTCCTGTCACCTTAGCAGATGGATCTTCCTCCCGTGTACTTGGGTCTGGTACCATTTTGCTTGTCCCCTTGCTCCCATTGTCATCTGTCTTGACTCTTGAGCCTTGGTTTGGAAAATTTAATCAAGTTGTTGAGAGCTTTGGGATGGTGAAAGGCAAATCAGATCACTCTATTTTTACAAGTGGTCTAAAGCATGCATTATTTGGTTAGTGGTCTACGTGGATGACATTGTCATTACAGGGAGTGACACCGAAGGGATCTGGTCTCTCAAGACATTTCTTCATAATCAGTTTCAAACAAAAGATTTGGGGCCACTGAAGTACTTCCCGGGTATTGAAGTTATAAGGAGTAAAACAGGTATATTACTTTCTCAACGAAAATATGTACTTGACTTACTATCTGAAACAGGAAGATAGGGTACTAAACCATGCAATACTCCCATGATACCAAACATACAACTGTCAAAAGAGAGGGAATTGTTTAAAGATCCTGAGAGGTACAGGAGATTAGTTGGGAAGTTAAACTACTTAACAGTGACTCGGTCCAGATATTGCATACTCTGTTAGTGTGGTGAGCCAGTATATGGCATCCCCAACTGTTGATCACTGGGCAGTTGTAGAGCACATCTTGTGTTACTTGAAGGGAGGCCCGAATTTTGTATAAGAATCATGGTCATACTAGAATTGAGTGTTTCACTAATGCCGATTGGGCAGGATCAAAAGAGGATCAAAGGCCAATAACTGGCTATTGTGTTTTCTTTGGAGGTAATATGGTTTCGTGGAAGAGCAAAAAGTAGAATGTGGTTTCTCGTTCGAGTGCAGAATCGGAATATAGAGCAATGGCACAATTAGCATGTGAAGTGAAGTGGATAAACAACCTCCTGAATGAATCAGGTTTCAAAGCTTTAGTCCCTACAAAACTATGGTGTGATAATCAAGCTGCTCTTCATATTGCATCCAACCCAGTATTCCATGAACGGACCAAGCAAATAGAGAGTGACCGCCACTTCATTCGTGAAAAGATACAACAAGGTTTAATATCCATAGGATTTGTGAAGACTTGAGAACAATTAGGGGACCTATTCACAAAGGCCCTTAATGGCACTCAAGTTAGTTATTTGTGTAACAAGTTGGGCATGATTAATATATATGCTCCAACTTGAGGGGGAGTGTTATGGAATATAGATATAATATATAGAATCTCTATAGATTAGGTAGTTTTAGGGATTTTGGTAGATAGGCATATGGAAACTTGTTTCCTTGTTTGGTGTCTTCTAGCTTATATATATAGGGTTGGGTTGAGTATTCTCTTTTGTGAAGAATGTACAGGATATTAATAAAGTATTCTCTTTACTTTCGTAACACCTATAATTGTGAGTTCTAAAGACAATTTAATGGAATATTTGCATAACCAAGAATTCAATTGTTCAAATTTAAATCTCAGTGGTTAAACCAAGAAAAAAGAATTAATACCAAACATCAGAACAGACAGTAGCTTCGACATCTTATAGTGGCCAATATAAGACCCAAGCTTGCAAATCTAGTAGATAACCTTTGCAAAAAGAAGGATGATAATCAGTGACTAATCAAATACATTATACATTAGCTTTGTGGATTCTCTGGCCTCAGGTCACTAGAAGATCAGTCAGAAAGAAAACATAACAACCTGCAATTTAATCTACTATATTAGAAAAAGTTTTTAGTGATACATACCAAGAGATAGATATATCTTAAAAAGAGGCTTGAATGGCTGAGTCTCGAAAAGGCAATATAAGCAATAAAGACCACCCAGTCTATGTGATAAAGAGCGAGTAGATACTGCATAGCCTAAGACCAAAAAGACAAAAAACAAAGAGTCAAAAAAGTAAATTCAGTACCAAACAGCAAGAATGATAGTTGAGGACAAGGGGATGGCAGTTTAAATTCCTAGATGTCATCGATAAAAGAAAATAATATCTAAGACCAAGGAGAATATAATACCTACATAGCTCATTCACATTCAATAATCTCTACATTTAGTCAAGTGCTAGTCCCTTCATTTCAGAAGTTCAGAGTTTAAAATGAATATTTGGTCACCAAACATACTTTTACCAGAGTTAGATCAAGTAATCTTTAAGAACTGAATAGCATTAAACATATTTTCACAGTGCTATCCATAGATGTTAAATAATCCAAGAAAAAAAAAAACACATAAGTGAGAACCAAAAAGGGAGTATGAATAACATAATATGATAAGAATAACAAGGATAAAACCATAAACCATACAACTAGAAGGGGCACTGCCAATGCAAGAAATAACATATTATGGTGTCCAAGAACTATAATAATAACCAACTACCAACTGTGGGAAAGAAACATCAAACTCTGAAGTCAAGTTAAAATGTTAAATTCTTTCAGAATTTTAGACAGAAAGCTATTAGCTCTTGCAACATTAAGAATTAGATACAACTATTATATGCAACATTCATTAATTAGTGAAGAATTGTCTACTTGTAATAAATAGCATATTATCATTACACCTACCAGAAAAGAAATATTTTATATAACGAAAAAAATCATATGGCTAAATTCATGTTGATGCTGAGGGAAACTCGGAAAGACTTAAGAGATTGTGGGGACAAAAACTGGTTGAGTTACATAGGTTTTATCTACAATAAGAATAGGACTTCCTAGCACTTAAGGGGTAGACTGTGGACACATTGTTGACTGACAATTTTCTACTATCATAATAAGCAGTCACTCAATCTAGATGACCAAGCTCAAGCACCTCAGATTGGGTTACAAAGCACTAAAATTAAAAACATCAAATGAAGCACATTAAGAACATACCAACGGAATAAGCAAAGAGTGATTGCATAAAGCATGCCTGATTTGTAGAAGGACTTGCCTCAAAAATAAAGGAGAATTTTTTTGAAAGCCATACTTTCTTCATCTCTGCGAGAGTAGTTGATCCACCCTGTACACCACCAAGATTGCTACTTACCAAAAGAAGCAGGAAGAATTGAAAACACTAGAAAAAAAAATTAAGTGATACCACTCAACAGCACTATGGTTGAGGATCATACTAAGGAAGCACAAAATTGTTCATACCTCAGCGAATTCACTTATAAGCTCATCGATGTCTAGTTTAAATGGTTTAAGATCCATGACAGTAATCAGTAAATAGCCCCCTCCAAAAAAATCTGCAGCAGAAATAGACATGTGAAGCAAGATGAAATACATGTGTTTTGTATACTAAGATGAAACTAGGGATGGCAAAGGGTAGGGTACCCACCCATTTAGCCATTCCCAAATCCAAACTAATTTACATTTATGACTACCCGAACCCAACTAAATATTACCATCCCATACCTGTTTGACAATACCGGTAAGGTACTTGAACCCGTCATTCATTTAATATATATATTTATAAACAAAGGTAGATAATTTGCCATGAAGTCTTTACACAGAGAAAAAGTAATGAAACACTTACCATCTTGTTTATATCTAAACCAAAATGTATTCACCCCACACTACCAATATGGATAACCATACAAGAATGACAAAAAAAAAATTAAAATAAAATTAAATCTATAGCCAAGGAGTCTAGCATACATTAATCATCACAAACCCAGATCCCACATTAGCCATTCTAGTCAAATATTCATTTCAGCCAAGCCAAGTTGAGCATAGGTTCATAATTAAATAATTAGGAATACTTTATGAAACAATCATTTACACTTGACCCAATGAATTCTATAGGTATTTAAGATGTAGTTGTTTAATCAATAGGTAAATCTATAGTTATTTCAACTTTTCTTATAATGAATTTCATGCAAAAAAGGCAATGGGATAGTCAATTGGACAAAGGAAGGCCTACTTTACAAGATCACTACCCTCAAGTTTTCCTAAGAATCAATCTAATTCCCAGTTACCTCAACTTTATTTTTTAATCAACTGAATGGTGTTGTTTTTAAATAGGATAAGATGTAAAGTTTCTTCCTTTTTGTTGAAAAATAAAGAGTTAGGTTTATCTCTAGGGTTGTATCTGTTTATGAATAGGTGTCAGTTTATGGATAGGTACTTACAGTTATGTGTATGTGTATATATATGTACTATGTTTCTTCATTAGAAACATAGAATCATACTAATATATTGTAATCTTTCAGTCTTATATTCATTTTCCTATTCTTTGATTCTTCATCTCTGCTTCCGCTTAACTGGCGGGTGGTTGTTATTCTCCACCCACCAGGCCATTCCATCTTCCAAATTTAACACTTTTTTGGTACGTTTGGGAAGGTGGGAGGGAAGGGTATTGAAGTCAAGATTTTCTACATAGAGTCTGAAGTTTCGTCCAAGAACTTGATTTACTCAATGGACCATTTTGAGATCATGGAAAACTTATCAGTAGAAATTAGCCCTATTAATCTTCCTAAAGCTCAGTCTTCAATTCAGGTTATTTTAAGCTTGCTTTGCCCTCAGAGCATCAAAGAACTAATGCTAACCAAGTGACAACCATAGTATTAAGAAAGTACCATTGTTATGTTCCCAATTCCAATGGTTTTAGAAAATATTCCATGCACTCTCAGTAACATGTTAGAGGATCTTTCATTTCCCAGCGGAAGACATACTCAGTGACATACTGACATGTTAGATTCAAATAATAGCCATATTAAATATTAATTTCTTGCACAGCATGCCGTTTGACAGGTTAGAGCCTTAATGGGACCTCAATACATTTGAGGCATATCAAACAAGGAAAATATATGCTTTCATAATCAATTCATCTTAATAATAATAAAATAAAACAAAAATCCTCTATATCCTAGGCAAAACTGCCCAAGGTCATTAGCCAGAAACGTTTCATACACTAGATCCAGGGAAGCACTATGTCCTATGTGTATGTCTGTATTCCAACTGGAACAACCAATATTGGGATCTAAACTACCCCTCCTGAATCCTGATTAAGCCAAATGTCTCATGGAGAAGAGGGGAGGAAGGGGGTGGGGAGAGAGAGAGAGAGAGAGAGAGAAATATATTGATACATGAAGACACAACAAGAAAATCAGGGTAACTATGGAAACTTATACACTAAGCAAGTAAAACGTTATGAATTCTAAATTGTGAAAATCCCAGAAATCAACAGTTAACAAAAAGTATAAAGTTATTATTGGAAATGCTAGAAAATATATGTCTTAGGCAGCCCTATTTACTCTAGCAGTTAGAGCCTTGAGGAGAGGAGTAGGGGTTGTTTAGTAACTTGGAAAAATGGAAGATTTTCCAAAAAAATGGAGAATTGGGGGAGTGGAAGAATGGAAAATGGAAAACTTGTTTACTAAAACCAATTCTCTAAACCAATTCTCCATCTCCATTCTTCCATTTCTATAGAATTTTGGAGAGAGTCAAAATTGAGTTTTCCATTCTTCCAAATGGAAATTGAACGGGTGAACAGTGCTTTTCCCTGCCCAAAGTCCCAGGTTCGAAACATGCTGGAGCAGTTTTCCTTTTCCTTAGTGCGAATTCCCTTTGCAGCCAGCGGCCTTTTTCCCATTGTTATTGTTAATATCTTTATTAGTGTTATTATTATTATCTTTTATTTTTTTTTTTTTTATTATTATTATTATTATTATTATTATTGTTATTGTTAATATCTTTTATTATTATTATTATTATTATTATTATTGTTATTGTTAATATCTTTATTAGTGTTGTTGTTATTATTGTTATTATTATTATCTTTTATTATTATTATTATTATTATTATTATTATTATTATTATTATTATTATTATTATTATTGTATAAATATACAAATGTTATATACTTATATGGGATGATTGTATTTAATGAAGTTTTTAGTATTTTGCTTTGTAATCAAACTATGTACTAAAACTAAAGAAATGAAGAAACTGGAGAAAATTGGAAAATTGGAGAAATGGAAAACTGGAGGAATGGAAAAGGAAAAATGGAAAACTGGAGAAATGGAAAATTGGAAATGGAAAAACAGAAAAATGAAGTAAACGACCCCGTAGTTTTTCTTGGTCAGTCTAGCTTTTATTATGCCTCTTTCCAATGCTTTCTTTATGCCTATATATTTTTATGTAATCTAGAGTAATAGAAGTAATAAGAAACATTGGTCTATTCTTCTAAACAGCCTTTTTAAGAGTTATAAACACCAGATGTAACTAAACTTAATACCAATATGGTGGCAAATGAAATAGTTTTTCTTACTAGTTTCAAGTTGATCCCAATTCACTTTGGTCCACACTTTTGTGCCTAAATCAACCTGCGAGGCAGGGAGAAAGAGAATGGGACTAATTCATGAAGAAAAAAAAAATGAACATTTCTACATTCAGGCAGTCAAAGTTGAGCAAAATCAGCCCCTGCAAATTTAATACAAAGGACTAGGCAACAATGAAAAATTCAATTTCCAGACAATTGAATTAAATCTGCATTAGCATATATTAGTAAAATTTTAATAGTTACTGCTTTAACTACGTTAGCATATATGAGCAGCAACTAGTATTAACTAAGGGTGTGTTTGGTTCGCACATGAGGATTGGAATCGGAATGAGTATCAAATACTTGGTAATGGTAATGGGTTTTGGTGAAAGTATTTTGCATATTTGGTGTAGGGTGGAATGGGAATGGTTATTAATAGTTGGGGAAGAGGCTGAGACTCTGAGAGGGAAGGGAATGAAACCCTTATTTTATTATTTTATTAGGGAATGGGTTTTGCAATTAAGGGGTAATCAAAATCCATAGTAATGTTCTTCAAACTTATCAACCGAACAATAATAATGACTTTGATATCCATTCCTTATTAAATTAAATAAATTGCTCTTTGGCCTGTATAACAAGAATTAGGTTTGCCAGAAGCAACTACATGTGTACATACAGATATATGGAAAACAAATCAAGCGTGGAAGAAAAAAAAAAATCAAAGCAGGTAAAAACTTGAATTTGAAGATTGAAATCAAAGCAGGAACCCCTCAACGTTAAATAGCTCACACCATATACATATATACTCTGTTTGCCTCAGAGTAGAACAGCGCAGCACAGAAATTAAAAGCGCAAAAATAATAATAATCATAATAATAATAATAAAGGAAGAGTCTAAGACATTACCTGTGGCGATTGGCGAAGCAGAGCAGCAACCTACGCTGTACAATCCGCGAAGTAGGCGGAGGTGGAGGCGGCTCCGAGGAAGAATAAAATTTGAATTGGATTCCAACTTAGAGCATCCATAGTTCCATACTACTATAGTTTTTCTTTTAATTAATAGAGTACCACTTTTGATCCGACTTTTGAATTTTATTAATTTTGATGCATAATTTTAAATATTTTCAATTTTAGTGCTAATTTTATTATTTTTATTAGTTTTGGTCCTTCCGACCAAATTGATGGCGAAATGTTGTCGAATTTTATATTTTAAGGACAAAATCATTATTGGTCAAATTAATAATAAATCTTATTTGGTAAGCAAATGTTTAATGGAATTTTTGTAAAATGCATTAATTGGTAATATTGTATAATTATGGTATCCCCATATTTCCGGTCAAACGAGAACACAATTCGTAAGAGAAGATGGCATAATTAACTTATGGTAATATTAAATTATTATGGTAGAATAAGAACATAATTCGTAGTAGAAGATGACATAATTAACTTAGGGTAATATTGCATTATTATGTGTTGGTCCCGATAGTTGAGTAAGTGAGTCTAAAGTGGGGTGAATAGACTCACTAGTGGGGTGAATAGACTCACTAGCGTTTTTGAAAATTCTTTACAAGTAAGAATACTTTATCAAAGTTTTTGGCAGCGGAAATGATGTTGTATACGTTTTAAAATTAACTTTGCACGATTTTTAAGTTATGAAAATATTAGGCTGGATTAGTGATATGCAATGCAGCAAGTAATAAGACAATAAATAAAAGAGTAAGAGAGAGAGAGAGTGAGAGATTTTATAGTGGTTCGGCTGTTAACAAAGCATATTCCACTCTTCTTCACAACTCGTGAAGGGTTGCACTAATTTATCCTTTGTTAGTACAAATTCTTTCCCAACATGCTCCTTTGATCACTAAGCCAAGCAGCTACGCTGTTGAAGGTTTTTCAACTTCTTCAGTTTATTTCGCCTATTTCTACTTATCTCCAAGTAGAGGTTGGTTGAAAATGGTTGAGCTTTTTCTCCAACTTGAAATCTTGACTTGATGTTCTTGATCAACACTTGAAGCTTGCCAAAGATTTCTTTTAAACACTAGATAAAAATTTTCTTTTGAATGCTTGCACACTTTTAGCCTGAGAGTTTTTGCAATATCACGTATGAATCAGCATAGCAAAATGAGTGAAAACATGTGTATTTATAGGTGTGAATTTTGAATCCGTTGGAGGGAAGTCCAAAATTCAAAACCTATTATCCAGTGTGTAATATCCGCTGGGTAATTTGAGCCGTGTGGATATCAGTACCTTTATAGCCGTTTGTCTACTTTTGTGTACAGACAATTTGTCTTTTGTCTTACACTAAAGGACACAACATTTAATGCTTATTGGGATTGTTTTCTAAGACTTTGTTTGCCAATTATCATCCATAATATCAAGGCTATGGACAAGACAAACTTCCAGAGAATGTCTTCAGGTTTGTCCTTATGAGTGAATAACGACCCATGCCTTTAAAGCTCACAAGAATGGTTGACTTATCATTCTCCCATAATTCCCTCAAATGATTTTGCTTGATCATTCGGCCTTCAAGAGACTGGCCCTTCCAGTATTCGACCTTCATGTCTTCTTGGTCTTTTTCCAACAAGTTTTTCAGCATTCATTCTTTTAAGTCTTGACTCGTGTTTGGTTATGGACCAGACACCACGAGTCCTACTAAGTATTCGACCTTATGAAGGTAAACAATAAATACAAAGAAAAATTTGGGGAGGGGAGGGGGGGGGGGTCTTGCTTTTGTATCATCAAAATCAAGAATTCGTGGTTCCTAACATTATGGTAAAATTATATTATATTATGTATGCTATTGTATAATATTAATTGGTAATATTGTTTTCATATTCACATATAGTAACGTAATAGCATAACAATTTGTTATTTAAACAGATCATTATGTTAAACCTAAAGTTGTAAGCTTCCAACGTATTTTCGTTCATGTACTCTCCTATTTACACCGAATAACAATGGCTTCAACTCATAATGAGATTGTTGATCATGAACTTCATCCTAGACTCATATGGAATCACATCAAGATTAGAGTGTTCCGTGTCGTTCGTCTTCCAAAGATAAGAGGTTTTGAAACAATAAACTATATAGAGTGTGTAGTCTATGATGTTGAGGTATTTTTTTTTTACTATAACCTTAAGAGTTAATGCCATACGGGGTCTTCCGAGTATAGTGGTTTAGCCACGTTTAGTCATAAACTTTCAAATTACTGTCTATGGTTATTCGACTTTCAAATTGTTACAATTCGTGGTCTAAGTTTACCACCCATTGTCATTCAATTTTCAAAATTTAACCATCTATGGTCGTCTTGTAAGGACCATGGATGATTAAAATTTGATAGTTGAAAGACCATGTGTGGTTAAAATTTGATAATTGAAGGACATTGGGTGGTTAACTTGGATCACAGATGGTAATAATTTGAAAGTCGAAAGGACCACATGTGGTAATTTGAAAGTTTAGGACTAAACGTGGCTAAACCACTATAATTGAAAGTTTAGGACTAAACGTGGCTAAACCACTATAATCGGAGGACTAAAATTTGATAATTGAAGGACATTGGGTGGTTAACTTGGATCACAGATGGTAATAATTTGAAAGTCGAAAGGACCACATGTGGTAATTCACTACAATCGGGGGACCTTAGATGGTATTAACTCATAATCTTAATATTTTTTTTTTTGAATACTACTAACTCTATTACAATGCAATATCTGTTCATAACTACTTTCTCAAAAAAAAAAAAAAAAAAAAAAAAAAAAAACTACTTTCTCAACCTGTTGAAGGTTCACAAGAGTTAGTATTGCCTCCACTGAGGTTCGAACCCACCACCTCCCGTAAAAAGAGAAAGGTTTGATGTCACTGAACCACAAGGCCCTTGGCATCTTAATATTTGGTATTTCAAAACTTCTAGTTTATGCATATGGGTTTTTTTTACATTTTCTGTTTACACTACAAATTCAGGGAACTTTTCTACATATGCATACTCCTAAAATGTTTGTTCAAATTTACGAATGTGGTTCCGATTTTGCCAATATTTGGTAAGATTTACCTTAAGTATAATTTAATAACAATTTAATCAATTTTAATTTATATAATTTATTTAATAATTTATATTATATAGTTTTAAGAATGTAGTTCCAATTTTGCAAATTTTTTTATAATATTTACCTTAATTTACTCATGTTTTGCACTATGTTTTTAAAATTTACGAATTTACTCCAAAATTTAAAAAATTAAACTCGAATTTACGAATGTGATTCCGATTTTGTCAATTTTTGGTAAGATTTCCTTAAGTATAATTTAACAATATAATTTAATCATTTTTAATTTATATAACTTATTTATTAATTTATATATATAATTTAATAAAGCTTATTCTATAACCAAATAATTGGTAATATTTACGATTTAATGAACAAATATGGTAGTATTATGCTACGATTTAATGAACAATTAATGAAGAATTATTTGAATATTGTAATATTATGTTCCAATTAAATCTAATATTATTTTAATATGACCAATTCATATATGCTACAATTGAATGAAATTATTTAAATATGGTAATATTATTTCAATATGATAATATTATGTATAGTATTACTGTGTAGAATTATGTATGATAATATTAGGTATTACAAAATAATAATTAGGTATTACCGTATAGAATTATGTATGGTAATATTATGTGTGGTATTACCGTTTATAAAAGATATTAATTAGCTAATAACATAATTACATAATTGGTAATATTATTTATGTTATTACCGCCTTACTGGGTACAATTTTTGGATGCTTATAATAAACTATAATTCAATAAAGCTTTTTCTATAAGCAAATAATTTGTAATATTTACCTTAAGTATAATTTAACAATTTAATCATTTTTAATTTATATAATTTCTAATTTTATATATATATATATATATATATATATATATATATATATATATATATATATATACATACATACATACATACATACATATATATATAATAACATAATTACATAATTGGTAATATTATTTATGTTATTACCGCCTTACTGGGTACAATTTTTGGATGCTTATAATAAACTATAATTCAATAAAGCTTTTTCTATAAGCAAATAATTCGTAATATTTACCTTAAGTATAATTTAACAATTTAATCATTTTTAATTTATATAATTTCTAATTTTATATATATATATATATATATATATATATATATATATAAAATTTAATAAAGCTTATTTTGTAACCAAATAATTGGTAATATTTACGATTTATTGAAGAAATATGGTAGTATTATGCTACGATTTAATGAACAATTGATGAAGAATTATTTGAATATGATAAGATTATGCCCCAAATTGATCTAATATTATGTTAATATAACCAATTCATATATGCTACGATTGAATAAAGAATTATTTAAAGATGGTAATTTTATTTCAACATGATAATAATATATATGGTATTACCGTGTAGAAGTATGTATGGTAATCTTATGTATGGAATTACAAAATAATAATTAGGTATTGTCGTGTATAAAAGACATTAATATGGTAATATTATGCTACGATTTAATGAACAAACTAATTTAATAAAATCATATTCTTTAAGTAAATAATTCATAGTAGTTACATTTATTGAACAAATAGGGTAATATTACGATTTAATGAATTAATAATATGGTAATTGATGGTGTAAATTGATCTGGGGTATACGGATCAATCAACTACATAGTGTTTGTGTATATGTGATGATATGTGAACTGATGAAGATGAGGAAAATGGTAGAAAAGAGAGAAATAGGTTAGAGAAGCCCATTTTCTGTGTGTTGTATTCTGAATAACTAACATTGAATGAATTACAAAGGAAGGGTTAGGGCCTTTATATAATTACAGGCCTTGACCCTTCAGGAATATAATATAATATTTTCTAAAAGACACTTGACCTTTCACATTATCTAAGGGTCACGTGACCTTTCAGGAATATAATAATAATAAATATACACTTCGAATTCCTACACGTAGTCCTTGGGGTATATACCCATCAGTAATATTATGCTACGATTTAATGATCTAATATTATATTAATATATAACCCGTTCATATATGCTACGATTGCATGAAGAGTTATTTGAATACACACCTATTTGCCTCTTTATGAAATGTATTTCTAAACTTTTGAAACTCAATATAAATCTCTGCAGTAGTTGGTAACGATGAATTGCTCGGTGGATTTACAAGATGCTCTCCATCAACACTTATTAACACACCAAACAATGGTACAAATACTCCAAAATATAATGTAACATAATATGTTAAATGATATGCCAATTTTGAGTTCTTTGTTCTATTAATTTGCAATAGTTAATGTTCGTCAAAGTCTGTTCTAAGATAATTATGCGGCCACCAGAGGAACACCATTGAGTGCAATCACAAATGGTATATGTTATATTCAAAATATCATTTATTCTTCAATACTAAAGTAATTTGATATGAGTTAATTCCATTTTTGGTCCTAGATTTATAGGTGACATTTCACTTTTAGTCCTCTTTTATCAAAACATTCACATTTGGTCCTAGTATTATTGTGGCATGACCATTTTTGGTCCTCCGTCAACAAAATTGTTGAAATGTCGTTAAATACAATGTTTTTTCAATCATTTTTATACAAGGTGTTCGATGAAATGTCATTAAATACAATGTTTTTTCAATCATTGGTAATTAATAAAATCATCGATCTGTGGTTTCGCTCCGCCTGGACATGGATGCGGCACTGGGAGAAATGAGGCTGGGAAGTGCGATGAGAGCTGCGGCATTTAATGAGCCAAATGCGTCCATGAAAACTCCTATTTTAAGCTACAAGGTGTTCGATGAAATGTCGAGGAGAGTTGGGGGGTAATGCTTGAACCAGAAGAGATAGCGGTGTTTTTGTTGTTAGTAGTGGAAGAAGCCGCCAGTGTTTTGCTGTAGAAAGAGGTCACCGCTGCACACCAGTAGCCGTCTATGAGAGGAAGAGCTTCACTATAGTTGTTGCGTTGCTCGTCGGAAACAGGGGAGGTCGCACGCCAGTCGCTGTTCTGTCCATTGCTGTTGCTGGTTGGTGGAGCTGCTGCCAGGGTCGCCGGAGTCTCGCCACTGCTCGTTGTAGCCTCCAACCACGCTCCAAGCCACCGTCGTCGCACAAGAGGAGAATGGAGTTCGTCATCATCCTGTACTGTCGCCAAATCTAAGTAGTATACTAAGCACTCCCTTTGACGACGACAAACTTATGAACTATATATCAAATAAAATAATGTAGTCAATTTGAGTTTTGCTGAATTGACAAAAATGCCCTTCATTTAGACAGTCAACTAACGAGATAATAGATGGAGGACCAAAATTGTCCCCATGACAATAACTATGTCCATAAATTGGCCAATTTTTTTATGGAGGACTAAAATTGTCTTTGACACTATAAGTCTAGCACCAAAAAAGGAGTTGATTCTTTTATTTAATTAGTCATTGTTTGATTTTAACACGTTAACTCTATTTTGTGTTTATTTGTTTCTATTATTGTTTTTTTTTTTTTTATAAATATTGTAGTTGCTAGCAACCCAAATTTATATGCATTGAACACAAATATTCGATCGGGCACACCGTTAACTGTCACAACAGATAGTAACATTTTTCTCCATTAATTAATTTTCTATTTCTTCATCTGTTATATATATGCTAAAATTTAGGTTATATATGTTTGAATTAAAACACAATATATATACTCTTAATCTCATGTTAAATATGTTTTAATAAAAAAATTGTAGTTCATATGCGCAACATGTGTCCACCGTCCACTCAATGTTCTTTTAATATGTCTACTTCAACATATTCATCATGCCAACCATTAGTTGATGTATCAAATGGTAATCTAGATTACACTGTTCACGATTTTTTTGTTATTCCTATTTTGTTTTCCCAACTTTTTAAAATTATTAAAACAATAATTGACAATTAGTTATGTTTTCTTTTAAAGTGAAAAGAGCAGCACATCCTCATTGTAATCGTGTTGTGCGATCAGTTTTGAGAAATTCTAGTACAACATCGTCAAGAACAAATGCGAGGAATTTAAATACAGATTTCGAACAATTAGTATCTGAAAAGAGTTAATTCTATTTTTTGTCCTAGATTTATAGATGACAATCCATTTTTAGTACTTTTTTATTAGAACATCCTTATTTTGTCCTAGTATTATTGTGACGTGACCAGTTTTAGTCATCTATCAACAAAATTGTTGAAATATCGTTAAATACACAAATATTTCAATCTTTTTTTATATATAAAAAGTAGGTTGAATCGCTATATTTTTGTGCTTATTTTTTTTTTGAAAACATCCATAATTGAAGACTGAAATGTCTTTGTATTTAACGATATTTAAATTGTTTTGTTGATAAAGGACCAAAAATGGTCATGCCACAATAATACTAAGACCAAAAGTGGATGTTCTAATAAAAAAGGATTTAAAGTGGACTGCCACCTATAAATCTAGGATAAAAATGGAATTAACTCTATCTGAAAGTAATGGATATGGTGATTTTTTATGAACTCACAAATCTTAGTTATGTTCATTTTCATCACACAACCAATAATATGCGTTAATTATAAACTATTTATGTAATTAGATTCCTATTTGGACCTTGGAGATGTTGTTCATTCCTGTAATTATTGTGGTGCCTTATTCTGGAAACACGAACGCTCAAATCAAAATGTTACATGACGATTGCCGAAATACACAAAGTGTTGCTAATAGGCAAGATCCAATTACCTCGCATGAAGGATCCTCCCCATGTTATCCAGAGCCTATACTTTGGCGATAATGAACTGAGCAGACACTTCTTCAATAATATTTGAAGGTATAACAACATGTTCTACTTCACGTCTCTGGGAGGTAGACTGTAGAGTCGATAGGTCAATCAACACCAGTAACACTCCTCCCGCTTTTAGGATTAGTGGTCAAAATTATCATTGGATTAGAAGCTTGGTTCCAGGAGAAGTTTGTATGCCAAAGTTTGCACAGCTATATATTTACGACACATATATTGAGATTAACAATCGCATCACTTCTGTTATGTAAGTATCCAAATACGTTATAACTTTCGTCTAGATTGCACCAAGAATGACAAGTATTATTTACTTACTCCCATTTGTTTCCTATGAAGAAGATACATTAACTTAGGGGATATCCACGAAAATATTGTTGAGGAATTAAAGAACATGCTAGATCGAAAAAATGTTTTGGTCAAATGTTTTAGAATGACAATAACTGAAATCTAGTCTAATCTAGTTGTTGAGGTTAAAATGAATTTAATAGGTAGGTAGAACAAAGATGGAAGGACATACAATTTACCTACCGCTAATGAGGTGGTTGCACTTATTGTCGTGGACCTAGACCCATCAATGGGTGATCTAGACATATTGATCGAGAGCAGAACTGGACAGTTGAAAAGAATAAACCATTTGAACCCCGCATATTTGCCGCTACAGTACCCTTTGCTGTTCCCATATGGCGAAGATGGTTATCGTGAAGATATTACATTTTCTAATGCATGGCGCCAAGGACATCATGGTGGTAGGACAAGAATTAGCCCTAAAGAGTATTTCTCATCTATATACATTTTTCTAATTTCTTCCTTAATTCACTATATCATAATTGTTTCCGTGCATCGCACGGGTAAGATACTAGTTCAATATACATGAGAAGGTAAATGAGAATCATACATTGTTATATTCTAGGAGATTATTTCAACAATACTTGGTTGATGCATATACAATGATCGAATATGCACGCTTGATCTACATTAGAACTCATTAGAAGTCGTTGCGTTGTGAAGCTTATTAGGGGTTGAGCAATGCATTAACAAGGGGAGAATTAGATCTCACAACTCGGGGTAAAAGAATTATACTCCCATCATCATTCGTAGGTGGAGCTAGGTATATGATGACAATTTATATCGTGCACCCCGTACCAAAATGTTAGGATATGAGTTCTGTATATTCTAGGTAATCGTTCTGTGTATTCTAGGCAATCATTTTGTGTATTTTAGGCCACCGTTCTGTGTATTCATGTTAGTAACACATGTTGTGATGTGTTTGTGGATTCGAATGTTTAAGAGGATGAGTTCTGTGTATTTTATGTCCATATTCTGTGTATTCATGTTATTAACACAGGTTGTGATGTGTTTGCGCATTCGAATGTTAGGAGGATGTGTTCTGTGTATTTTGTGTCAATATTCTGTGTATTCTAGGTAAACGTTCTGTGTATTCTAGGCAAATGTTCTGTGTATTCTAAATAAGGATTCTATGTATTATATATAATGAATTCCCTGAATTCATTCGCGTCTGAGTCCACTAACATCGAAACGACGTCGTTTCGGACCAGGGTCTACAGTGCACTGTGGACCCTGGTCCACGATATAACGATTGGTATATGATTCAAAACTATCCAAATGCAATGGCAATATGCAGACACATCGGTTATCCACATCTGTTCATAACATTCACATGCAACCCGGAGTAGCCTAAGATTGAGCAGTATGCTGCATAACGTGACCGTAAAGTAGAGGATAGACCCAATATTGTTTCTCGCGTGTTTAAGATGAAACTTGATGCTATGATTGAAGAGATCAAAACAGAAAAGCTGTTTGGGGACATATGTGGAGGTATTTGATTATCATATATACTTTAATGTGCATAATTAAATCTAAATTTCATGTATAAAATTCAACTATTTTTTTTAAAATTTTCTGTTTAGTTATCTATACGATTGAATTTCAAAAAAGAGGACTCCCTCATGAGCACATATTGCTATTTGCCAAAAAAATAAATCGGGCACATTTTACTGCTACAATTGATGCATTGATTTTTGCTGAAATTACAGACCCAGATGCTGACACCGAGTACAATGACGCAGTTAGCGAATTCATGTTGCGCGGACCATGCAGACAACTCCGGAAGAATTCGCCATGCATGGTAAATGGTAAATGTTCAAAGTATTTTCTTAAAAAATATGTTAGTTAGACGATTTTGGATAAAGATGGTTACCCAATCTACAGAAGGCAGGACAATGGACGCACAATCAGTAGGAATGGAATCGAAATTTATAATCATTACGTTGTCGTGCATAATAAACATCTGCTTCTAAAATATCGCGCACATATTAACTTTGAATGGTGTAACCAATTGAGATCGATTAAATATTTATTCAAATACGTGAATAAAGGAAATGATCGAGTCACGGTAGAGTTCATGAGTAATTATATGAATAGACTCAATGGTGATGTGGTCGATGTGATTAAGATGTACTACAATTGTCGCTATATATCAACATTGAAGCCACCTGACGGCTGTTTGGGTACGTGATACATTAACGCACACCACTTGTGGAGATGTTATGGGGTCGTGTAACAACTTGTAATAATGGAGGATTTTCCAAAAAAATGGAGAATTGAAGAAGTAGAAAAAGAAAAATTGGAGAATTGAAGTTGTTTACTAAATTTATTCTTCCAATTTCATTCTCCACTCCATTCTTCCAATTCTTATACAAATTTGGAGAGATAGAAATTAGCATTCTCCAAATGGAGAGATGGAAGACACATGTGAATAGTGATTTTGAATGAATAAAGTGCAAAGTCGTGGGGTCGAATCCTACTCAGGACCCAACTTCTCTTTTTCCCATTCTTCTTATCTTGGTTTTCTCCCCTCTTTTTCCCATTCTTCATTTCTTATGTTTTCCCCCATTCTTTCTTATTTTCGTTTTTTCCCCCTCTTTTCTTTCTTCTTTTTTACCCCCTCCTTTCTTTCTTCTTCTTCTTCTTCTTCTTCTTCTTCTTCTTCTTCTTCTTCTTCTTCCTCCTCCTCCTCCTCCTCCTCCTCCTCCTCCTCCTCATCATCATCATCATCGTTGTTGTTGTTGTTGTTGTTGTTGCAAATGGCAAATGATTTCTTCACTTCTGTATTTTTAGATGCAATTATAAAATTCGAATATAGATTTTTATGCCTCTACAAATAATGATATTTATTTTTTTTATAAATATGTACACTTATTACTTAATTTTTTTTACTTTGTATTTTTATACATGTTATTATTGTGTATTTTATTTTGTAATCGGTTATAATTTATGTAGTGTAAGGTTTTTATTGGTGTATTATTATTATTATTATTATTATTATTATTATTATTATTATTATTATTATTATTATTATTAGAGAAATGAATTACGGGAGGAATATGGAATGAAAATTGAGTTAATACCCAAAATTATCCTCGACTATAGTGGTTTTTCTCAATTTTGTCCTAAACGACTTTGGTCTCATAAAGTAGTCTCAGACTTTTGTGCTATCGCTTAAAATTGTCCTCCGTTAGTTAAGGTGTCAAACGGGTGTTAAGTACAGGGGCAATCTTGTCAATTCATATTCAACTCTTCCATTCATAATCAACCTACTTCTACAGCCCCAGAATCATCTCCGGCTCCCTTTCTCTCATACTTTTTTTTTTATTATTATTATAAATTGCAAAGCTTTTCATAAATTCAGCAAATGAGTTTCCTTTCAAGCATGGGAAGAGATTATGAAAAGAGTGGATGAAACACCAGCAACATTGCATTCCGAGGGAAGAGTAGCAATCAGTGGTGCGCACACCTCCAGGGTCATAGGCTATTCAGTTGGAAGGAATATTGTCTTCACCTTGTCCCAGTTTTCTTCAATTTCAATGCCTTCACATTTTGAGAAGCTAATTGTACACCCTAATCTTTCAGATACTATTGAAAGATAATACTCCTCGGCATGGGGAACAAATGGTTCAACAATGAAGGTTGTAATAGGTGCTTTGCAGCCACCCATCTCAACCTCCACACCAAGACTGAAACCATACCAGAGGATTCGGCCGAGGTGGTTTCCCAGATTCCTCGCGGTCTTCTAGAGCGTCCTCGCGGTCAATTGTTTCAAGGGAAGATTTTGATGCTAGGCGACGCCGTTAAAAAGGGGAAGGTCGAAGTCCAGCCGCCGTCGCCACCAATAGCTCTAGTCGCCGGAAAATACCAAGCTTCGCTGGCTTACAAAAGCTGCCACATATCATCAAGAAGTTCCCGCCGTCACCGCCGCTGCTAAACGTCGGGTCGAGTTTGAAGCTTGTTATTGTACCTCGATTCGCCACTGCCACACGTAGCTCACTGGAGCCTCACCAAAGCCGACATTGTCGTCCACCTACTCTGCCCTATTGTTCAACACCCGAGATGGAGCAAAGACCGGTGGTGTAAAGCATACAGAGAGAAGACTTAAATTTGAATTGACAAAATTGCCCCTGTACTTAACACCAGTTTGACACCTTAACTAACGGAGGACAATTTTGAGCGATAACGCAAAAGTCTGGGACTACTTTATGAGACCAAAGTCACTTAGGACAAAATTGAGAAAAACCACTATAGTCGAGGACAATTTTGGGTATTAACTCAATGAAAATTAGAAAACTGAAGAAATGGAAAAATGGAAAAATTGAGAAGGAAAACTAGAGAAATGGAGAAACGGGAAACTGGAAATGGAAAAATAGAGAAATGAAGTAAACGACCCCTAAATTTTCACTTAGAGCACTAACAGAATGTTGTTTATGGGGAAGATCAAACCCTCGACCAGATTGTTGAGAACCAAACAGTTAAGTAGAGCTAGTTCAAAGTTTGGTTTGAGGCAAACAAAAAATACGAAGATGTTCGGTCGCTCACTTATGCAGAGTTCCCCAGTAAGTTTGTTTGGAAACAAGATCTGCGTGAATGGCATCCAAGGAAGAAAGGATTCTCCATAGGAAGATTGTTCTATATTCTGCCAGGGTGTGGAGAATTATACTATCTATGATGCCTTTTAAATCTCATACGTGGACCTTCAAGCCACGGGGATATTCGCACTGTTGGGGAGGCCATTCACAAATCGTTTATGGATGCGTGTTATGAATATGGATTATTAGATGATGACAAGGAGTACATCAACGGTATTACTAACTCACGTTACTGGGCATCCGCGTCTGCATTGCGAAGGTTGTTTGCTATGTTGTTGACTTAAAGTCCAATCAGTAGAACTGAGGTGGTGTGGAATACCGTTTGGAAATTTCTTGCGGAAGATGCACAGTTTCATTGTCGACGTGTCATGCACAATCCAGGTACATCAACATCCAATCTATTTATTCGACATTCTTATTTGCTTATCATTATTTATTTTTTTTTTAAAAAAACCATTCATTGATTTTGTTTTTGTTTCGTTTCGTTTTGGACTATGAAGATTTGTTAGTTATCGGAATATGATAAGAAACAATTAGCTCTGGTAGAGTTGGAGAAGTTGTTATCTTTGTGGGGGAAGAGCGTGTGGGTTATTGTTGAAAAAATTGGTCTTTAATCACGGCCAATTGTACGTGGCTTTTTCCTAATTCACTCATCCTGATGGCTTAAAGGTTTTAGCTCTAGACGATGATGGACAAAATTATGTTACTACTACTAATGTCGTCTACAATGAGATTTTCAACAATGTGTAATTCAAAACAGTTATATTATGTATTCTTCTTATAGAAATATGACAAAATTGTTAGATATTTACATATTACATATATATTCCGTGCAAATAATTTCTATAACTGAGTTACTACACAACAAGATAATGAGACCAACTAATACAAATCCAAAACATTGATATATAAATTGTTTAAAGTTTCAACACCATATGCATATATCAACATGTTAACTATTATTTGGGTAATTTTTTCCTAGAATTAAAACAATAATAACATCATAAAACATAATCGATTAAACTAAAATCATCAATTGCTCTATATAATATTCAATGTTATAATTTACACTATTGAATATTGATGTAATTATTATTAATATATTATAACAAATACATTCCGTGCATTGCACGGGTGTAAATACTAGTTGATATTAATAATACTAATTTTTTATTATATATTATATTAATAGTAATAATACTAATAGTTTTATTATAGGCTAAAGTGTCATTTAGCACGATGAACTATATCCAATTATTTATGCCGCATCCTAAACTTTCATATCGTATATATCGAGCCACAAACCAAAAAACAAAATTCACCTAGAACTTTTAACAGGTTTCCATGTCTTCTTGCTGACATGACGCAGATTTCCCATTGATGTGGCATTTGTTTTAACCTTATGTGTCCATGTAAGCATTTACATCATAATAATATTGATAATATATATATAATTTAAATTTTTGTAATAATTAAGAATATTAGTTTCTAACCTTTTTAATATTTTTAAAAATTAATATTGATAAATGCAGTAATGACCTAAAGAGGTGGGGTGGTGACTTTGCTAAGAGGATTGGCAAGGAAATAGAGTTGGTGCAGTCCCGACTTAATAACTTGAGAGATAGGCGTGATGCCGCTGGCTTAGCATTGGTGCGAGAGTTAGATGCTAAATTATGTTTGTTACTTGATCAGCAGAATGCCTATTGGCGCCAGAGAGCCAAGAAACATTGGCTACTAAAATGTTATAGGAATACTAAATTTTTTCACTAGTATGCCTCGGCTAGGAAGAGGAAAAATCGAATAGTGAAACTCTGGGATGAATCAAATCGTTGGGTTGAAGGGAAGGATGTACTGAGGCTTGCAATGTAGTATTTTTAGTTTGTTTTTACGACCAAGGGGACAATACTTGGATAGTCGTTAGATGATTTTATGCCATCAATTCATGCTGTCGATAATGATCAACTCCTTAGGCCTTTTACCATTTATGAGGTTAAAGAGGCGCTATTTTCAATGGCACCGGACAAGTCTCCAAGACCGGATAGATATAGCCCGGCTTTTTACCAACATTTCTGGGGAGAGATTGGTGCTGACATTGCCCAGTTTGTTATCACTTGTGCGAATGAGGATTTTTCCCACCAGGTTTTAATGATGCATATATCACACTTATCCCGAAGAAGGCGACTCCAACCACTATAGGAGATCTCTGGCCAATTGCTTTATGCAATTTTTTGTGTAAAATCTTTTCGAAGATACTGAAAGTGGTTCTTGATCAAGCGATCTCAGTAAGTCAGAGTGAGTTTTTTGCTAGGTCGTTTGATTACTGATAATGTGTTAATTGCTTCAGAGGTGATCCACTTTATGAACGGTAAGCGGGAAGGGCGTGATGGGTGGTGTGCACTGAAACTCGATATGGCCAAAGCGTACGACAAAATGGAATGGTCCTTCCTTGAGACTATTATGAGCTGTATGGGATTCCACGATAGATGGATCCGTATGATTATGCGGTGTGTTACTACGGTCCGGTATAAAGTAGGGGTAAACGGGGAATTGTCCGACTTTATTATGCCATCGTGTGGGCTCCGGTAGGGTGACCCTCTTTCTCCCTATCTTTTCATATTATGTGCGGAAGGCCTCTACTCTCTCCTGTCTAAAGCTACTAGGAGTAACTTGATATCCCATTGCATTGTTGCTAGAGGTGCTCCTGTTGTGTCACATGTGTTTTTTTACAGATGACAGCTTGCTGTTCTTCAAAGCTACTGTCCAGGAGGCTGAAGTGGTTAAGAGCTACTTAGTGGATTATGAACGGATGTCTCGGCAATCAGTTAATTACTCTAAGTCTTGTATTGTGTTCAGCCGAAATACTATTGATGTCATGCGTGCTGTTGTAGCCAACGTTTTTAATGTTGTTCAATCTCCTGACATTGGCCGTTACTAGGGGCTTCCTATGGGTATTTGATTGGCCGTCTGAGCGGTTGGAACAAAAAATTCTGTCCAGGGCCGGTAAAGAAGTGCTTTTAAAAAGCGTTGTGCAAGCTTTACCCACATATTCTATGAGCATCTATTTCCTTCCTGTTACACTTTGTGAGAGAATTGAACGAGTTATGAATAATTTCTGGTGGGGAACAAGTGGTAATAGAGGTGGAAGCATTCGTTGGATGTCCTGGAGTGCCTTGTGTTCACCTAAGTCGAGAGGAGGGCTTGTTTTTAAGGTTCTCAGTCGATTTAATGTGGCTCTTTTGGCTAAGCAGGGTTGGAGACTCATGACTAATCCTACGTCTCTAGTTGCTAGGTTATATAAAGCAAGATATTATCCCCGGGATGAGTTTCTTGATGCGAAGATTGGGGCGAACTCGAGCTACTGTTGGCAGTTCATATTAGGAGGATTGGTAATGGGGTGTTACGTATGGGGTCTTATAGGAGGATTGGTAATAACTAGGATACAAGGATATAGAGACAACCATGGCTCCCGGATGAGGGTCTTCCATACATCCAGACTCTTGTGTCTGACTATAACCCGGATATGAAAGTAAGTGACCTCATTTATCCTGTATCATCTTATTGGAATCTAGAGCTTCTGAATACTATGTTTTTACCGCGTGATGTGGGTCTGATCATTAAAATTCATGTTAATGTTCAGTATGATGACAAATGGTGTTGGAGGGGTGATATAAGAGGGTTGTATTCTGTCAAAAATGGGTATCGTTCTTTGTCTGCTTTGCTTGTCAGTACTGGCAATGCTTCTTGGAGTTCAATTTGGAGTTTGTTGCATGCGTAAGGTTCTTCCAATTCTGATAGCGTTGTTTGGACGTCGAGTGGTAGTGGACGTAACTTGCCCTCTTTGTCGTGACCATGCAGAAACACTTGACCATTTGATGAAGGATTACGCATGTGTCGCACCTCTCTGGCAGATAATAATGAATGGTCACATCCCGGATTTTGGGGACGATTGTGCAGCTTGGCTCTTCGTCGCTTTATCACATGGTGAGACTTCTTTTAAGCTTCGCGTTGTTGCTATATGGTGGTGTATTTGGAAGGCGCGAAATGAAGCTGTTTGGAATAATAAGCCTTGGCAGTTAACAAATATTGTACAGAAAATCATTACTATTTATACACTCCTAATCCCAACAAAAACTCTTAAATTGAGGAAAATAATTAATCTAAAAATTAATATGAACCTCTCAAAAATAGACCAAAATGGTAGAAACTATCTTTGACGTTCGTTCCCTGTTGACTGACGCAGTCTTCTCTCCATAACTCCTTCAAACTTGCGCCAAATCGTTGATGTCGTTTCTGGAGTCGACAAAGTCCTCACTTCTTTAATTTCGTACGTGAGCTGCGCAGGGAGGGAAAGAAACCAACTGACCATTCATTTGTTATTAGAATCATTATGTTATATAGTTGGGCCTTAAATTTTTTAAACAACTAAGAAATGTGCTAATTAAACAACACTAGGATGACAACTAAAATGCAACACTTATTAATAAAAATAACAACCATAGGAACGCGGCTAGGGTAAGACAACGCAAACCCTATTGAAGTTCTCTCTTCTTGGTTTTCTTCACGGCCGCCGCCTCCGTGAAGCAAGCGGATCGGAGGCGGCGTCCGATCGTCTTCCTTGGCTGCCTTCTCCACCTCAGGTAGCGTCCATCTTCATTGTCTTTTTTGCATTTATTGTTTTCTCCTCCATCTCCACCGCTACCGGTCGTTACTCTCTTATGTTCGCACTGTTGTTTCCCTTTGCTTTGTTTTATTGGTTTAATTTTATTTGAAGTTTTTTGTATTTTTCCTCTCGTTGTTTTGACGAGTTTCTTCCTCTCGTTTATTTGGCGAGTTCTTTTTTCATAATGCGTGAAACGATAAAACTAGTTATAGCGTACGTGAATTTCATCCTGGGTGACAAACATGACAATGAAAAAGAGACTCCTATGAACTATGATATGCAGTTCAGCCCGATGGAGATATTGTCAATGGATAGAAGAATGGAAATAGATACTCAGATAGTGTGCAAGACTATTCAACCAGTGTCAGTCTTGGATACGCTTGACCAAATCATTAAAGAAACTTTAAGTTCCTTCAAAGAATTCAGCTTCAAATTTGTGAAACAGTCTGCGAATCAAGTTTTCTATGCTATGGAAGTTGTTTCTATGTCTGACTGTAAGGAATGTTTGATCATTCCATCGATCTTTATTGTAAATGTTTCAGTCTATGATTAATGAATTAGCTTCTTTATTTTCAAAAAAAAAAAATGCAACACTTATTTGGGCCTAAAACTAAAACTAAAATCTAAACTTTAATCATATCCAATAATTATTATAAAACATTTATTATAACTAATCAACTATTTATTCTAAAAATGTTAAAATAAAGTAAAATGAAAATTAAAAAAATATAAATATACTATAAAAACCTACATAAATTAAAGTGTAAAAATATACTTGTCAAAGTCTCCCACACTAAACATTTGCTTGTTCTCAAGCAAAAATATTATTTGTTAAATTAAAATAAAATAAAATTTTCAAAACGCATAACACATCATGAACAATAATATGAAGCATCCTGCAATTAATAAGTTAGCACCACCTTTCAAAAATGGAGAGAACTAAATAAGTAAGCCCTCACAGGAATATCACTCATAACGCTCAAGTGTTTGATGGGTATAAATTAATTTCACTCAAGTTCATTCCTATAAAATTGCTCTACCATAGGCTTGCATATCTTCTCAATCACCACTACAAGAGCCATGCATGACACAAATCATAAGGGCTTTTTACAGGTTGTAATGGGGTTAGGGCAAGGTATGGAATATTTAGGAAAGTAGCTCAAAAAGCTTTCAAACTAGAGGAGCAAATAAATACAAAGAATCCAATACCCTCAATTCCCATTCAGAAACACTCTCTTATTGATACTTCAAAACTACTATCATTCTCAAAAACAAATAATTCTTCCTCAATATCACAAGAACTTTCCCATACTCCATTTATTCAATAGTAACTCAAACTAAAAACTTGATGATTCTTTCTCATTTTCTCATAAATTTTCAGCAACATTTTTTCCATTTTCAAACATATATTCTTCATTTTTCTATTCATTTTTCAATCCTTCATTTTTTTTTGAAATCATGAACTGCCTTCACTTTCTTTGTTGTTTTTTTTTTTTTTAACAAGAATTGCCTTCATTCTCTTTATAAAGACAAAAATAATTGGCAACAAAGATACAACCCACCTCACTCTCAATCTTATTAACAAAAGCAAATGATCTCCCCCACACTTATTCTTCACAAACCACGTAGATTACATAAGGAATTTAAAATTTGCTCGACTAGTTATTCAGCTGGGTCAAGGCATTAATTTATGGTATAAAAAGCTTGTAATGTGGTTCAAATAAAGAAAAGGATGGCCAAAGCTCAAAGTGGGTTAACAAAGGAAAATAAATCATAGGAAAAACCGATTATTTGGCTAGTGAGGCTCAAAATCAAATAATGGCCTTAATCACACTTGAATCATGCATGGTCAAATTAGCTTTAACAGAGAATCAAGGCAAGTTCTAGAGAAACAAAATTATGGAAGAAATCACACAATAGAAGGAAAATAAGACCGAAGTGTCAGTCAATGGCTCAAAGTCTCACAGGTTTATTGCTTACTTAATCTAACCACTACATATCAAACAAGAAATGCTAACAAACTAATCACAACTTGCCAAACTATCTATTCAATCATGTTATGAATTTCAAGAAAGTAAAATATAATAATTTTTTTGTCAAAAAATAACAATAATAATAATACTTATTTTGCATAAAATAGCAGTAAAATTTTTTTTAAAAAAATTTTGACATAACAAAAACAAACAAATAAAACTAAATTCCCTTCCCCACACTTATTATCAGCATTGTCCCCAATGTTATTGAATAAAATGCATAGAAGAAATAAAGGTATAAATAAATAAGAATAGTGAATAAAAGAAAAAGAATGGAACAAAATCACCTTGGGTTGTCTCCCAAGTAGCGCCTTTGTTTATCGTCGTTGGCTCGACTTATTTCTTTAACAATTCTTTAAATTTTCATCGTCTTTTTGAGAACCTTTGACGATTATTATTATTCAAAGAAATAGTACCTTCCTGCAAATTAGTACTCAAAAAATGATTTATTAATTTTTTTCATCTTTATTCTCATTAGATGCAATCTCATCGAATTTAACAACCTTCAAAGAATCAACAAAAATTGCAAATTATCACAACTAGGAGATTTTATGGTATCATAAATATTAAAACTCACAAATTCACCATTAAACTCCATAGTAAGCATCCCACTATGAATATCAATTTTAGTTTTTGCAGTTTTTAAGAATGGCCTTCCTAACAAAATATGAAAAAAATTATTATTATTTTCCATATCAAGCACATAAAAATCAGTTGGAAAAACCAAATTATTAACCTCAACAAGCAAATCCTCAATCACATCCCTAGGATAAGTAGTAGATCCATCAGCCAATTGAATTACGACACAAGTTTTCTTCAGGGGTCCAAGATTTAAAGAAGTATAAATAGAATATGGCATGACATTGATAGAAGCTCCTAAATCTAACATGGCTTTTTCAAGTTTTACACCACTTATCATGCATAGAATAGTAAACATACCTGGATCTTTGCACTTTTCATGAAGCTTGTTTTGAATCACAGTAGAAACATTCTCTTGGATTTTCACCTCCTCAACTCTTTCTTTATTTTGTTTCTTTTTCATAGTGCATAACTCTTTTAGAAACTTTGCATAGCGAGGTACTTTTTTAATAGAATCTAACACTGGATTATTTCCCTCACACTCACGAAATATCTCATATAAATCATTATTTGACTTTGTTTTTCTTGTTTCTAAAAGAGCTTGAGGAAATGGGGGTACTGGTTTGTAATTAGAAAAAGAGGAAAACTTACCTTGAGACTTCTCATTATTGTTGGCAATGTTTCCGACACTTGTTTCATTGTCCAAATCAACATTCCTTTCTAGCGACATACATCTCACACTAATTGCACTTACATTCTCTTTAGGATTAACAACCGTTTGAGATGGTAAGTTTCTAGAGTTTTGTGCCTCCAACCTGTTGACTGCAGTTGCCAGTTGACCCACCTGTCTTTCCAAGTTCTGAATACTAGCCCTTGTTTCTTGAATACTTGACCTTGTCTCTTATTGAAATTGTTGTGTTTCTTGTTGGAACTATAAAGTGTTAGTAGCAAGAGACTTAACAATATCTTCAAGATTCATACCTGCGTTAGAGCTTTGAGTCGGTTGTTGTCTTGGAGGAAATGGTGGTCTATACTGCTGAAAATTAGAACGGTTCTGAACAACCTGGTTCCCTTGTGAGTTTCCATAACTAAGGTTCGGGTGATCCCTCCAACCAGGATTATATGTATTAGAAAATGGATCATACTTACCTTGAGGTTGTCCAGGAAAACCTCCAACCATGTTGATATGTTCAATAGATTCTTCTTGAAGAGTTGGGCAAGCATTAGTTTGGTGCCCAACTACCGAGCAAATTCCACATGCCTTCACAGTTTGCATATTTCCTACCGCCAATTGACGAACAAGAGTAGTTAAACCAGCCACCTGTTGTTCAAGATTGGAAATACTTACCTCATTCACTTGCTTGGACGGTTGGACAAGTCTATTGCCAAACTGTTGAGAATTTGCTGCCATGTTTGCAATTAGATTTTTTGCAGCATCCGGTGTCTTATCAACTAAAGCACCTCCACTTGCAGCATCAATCATGCTTCTATCAGTTGGAAAGAGTCCTTCATAAAAGTACTGAATGAGCAATTGTTCAGTGATTTGGTGATGAGGACAGCTTGCACAAAGCTTCTTGAAACGCTCCCAATATTCATATAATGACTCTCCATTGTGTTGTCTTGTACCACAAATTTCCTTTCTTATGTTGGCCGCCCTTGAAGCTGGGAAATATTTTTCAAGGAACACTGTTTTCAAATCATTCCATGTGGTGATGCTCCCAGAAGGTAGATAATATAGCCAATCCTTTGCTAAATCTTTCAAAGAAAAAGGAAAGGCTCTCAATTTGATTTGTTCTTCAGTAACCCCCGTGGGTTTCATACTTGAACACACCACATGAAATTCCTTTAAATGTTTATGAGGATCTTCAACTGCAAGTCCATGAAAAGAGGGCAAAAGATGAATTAATCCAGATTTTAATTCAAATTGTACATTAGCATCTAAAGCAGGAAAAGTTATGCATAAAGGTTGTTGATCTAAATTTGGAGCTCCAAGCTCTTTCAAAGTCCAATTTTGAGCCATGGGTTTTTCTTCTAAATCATAATGAGAGGAAGATGGGAAATCAGTAGCCAGTGCACTAAACTTCAATTTCCTACAAGCTTGTTTTCTTAAGTTGTGTAGAGTTTGTTCTATTTCTGGATCGTATGACAATATTTCTCGATTAGCAGATCTAGTTATAGGCATATAAACCATAAAAGATATTGCAGAAATTAGACAAAGTAATGAAGACACAAAATTTTATTAATTTTTTATTTGGTTTTTGACAAATGACGAAGAAGAATAGATGAATAAATAAGCAAACGAATAAACACAAAAATAAACTAGAAAAGCTCTCCGACAACGGCGCCAAAATTTGGCGAGCTGTCGTAGGCTCCCAAATTAGAACCTTAAACACGTAGTAGTGAGAGTAAGGGTCGTTCCCACGAGGAGTAACTAGTTTAACTTATGTGTTAAGCAACGAGGGGGTTTGGAATGAAATTGACGTTCAAAATAAATAAATAAATAAGAATAAAAAAATAAGAATCAAGTAGAAGTTTACTAATGAAATCAAATTAAATGAATTTTCAACACTTGGTCTAAGAAAATATTCACCACCGGATCTTAATTACTGTCCATCGACTCCCAGACAAATTCACTTGCATTTGAGCATTCATTGTGGAATGCATTCCTGTTTTTCCTTAGTCATAGGTAATCAAACACAAGCGGTATTAATTACCCCTATCAAACAACACAAGACAAACGCTTATATTTAACTTGATAGCAGCATTAAAACGAGAAAAACCAACGAAACTAAACAACATAAACACAAGCGGTTATGTTAAATTTAGATTAATATTCTTCCTATGATTAAATTAACACTAAGTCGTGATAAAATTAATCATAGTTGCTACTTAGAAAAGAAAATCAATTATAAGAATTCACTTTCTAATCTAGCTATGAATTGAATCAGATAATTAACTAGCAGACCTCCTAGTCATTAAATGAGACTATCAATTAAGAAAATAATACAAAAGAATATTAAATACTCATTGCAGATAAATTAACTCAATAAAACATAATTTTGTCTCTCAGTATAGAGAACCGGGGTTCACATAATCTTGACCAAGTTTAAGAATTAGCCTCGCAGGGCCATGAACCAGAAAACTTAACAGGAAAAGAAAAAATTATAAACGGTAGAAAAAATATAAAATAAAACAGATAGTCTGATTCCCTCAACTACAGAAAATCACTACTATTTATACACTCCTAATCCCAACAAAAACTCTTAAATTGAGGAAAAAATAATTAATCTAAAAATTAATATGAACCTCTCAAAAATAGACCGAAATGGTATAAATTATCTTTGTCGTTCGTTCCCTGCTGACTGACGCAGTCTTCTCTCCATAACTCCTTCAAATTTGCGCCAAATCGTTGATGCCGTTTCTGGAGTCGACAAAGTCCTCACTTCTTTAATTTCGTACCTGAGCTGCGTAGGGAGGGAAAGAAACTAACTGACCATTCATTTGTTATTAGAATCATTATGTTATATAGTTGGGCCTTAAATTTATTAAACAATTAAGAAATGTGCTAATTAAACAACACTAGGATGACAACTAAAATGCAACACTTATTTGGGCCTAAAACTAAAACTAAAATCTAAACTTTAATCATATCCAATAATTATTATAAAACATTTATTATAACTAATCAACTATTTATTCTAAAAATGTTAAAATAAAGTAAAATGAAAATTAAAAAATATAAATATACTATAAAAACCTACATAAATTAAAGTGTAAAAATATACTTGTCAAGCGGCTAGTTCGCAAATTGGTCCTACTTGTTGGATTTCATCTATTCCCACTTGTATTGAACATTTACTTTAATGAAAGTTTGTTGCTTTGTTTTCAAAAAAAAAAAATTAATATTTTAATAAATATTAAAATTTGAAGTAAATTTATTAAGTTTGAACTTATAACAAGTTATTATTATTCTAAATTAAAAATGTAATTGTGCAATGAGCCTAATATATTGTAGGCATATATATATATATATATATATATATATATATATATATATATATATATATATATATATATATATATATATATATGTGTGCGCGCGCGCGCTGGGCGGGGCGGGGGGGGGGGTTGGGAGAGCTCAGATGAAAATATCTCCTCATGAAAAACGTGAGGACTTTCTAGGCTTATTCACCGATAAATTATATTGTGAACTAGGATTCACATTGTAAGGTAAACCACCCATTCATGTTTATGTAGGGAAATTAAATTTTTAATCCTTCAATTATTACCTATTATGAAATTCAGTCCCCAATTATCAATTTTAAAAAATTTAGTCCTTCAATTATTTTAAAGGCTGTTAATTCAATCATTATCTAACACCAATTTAGTCCTTCAATGTTTAAAACCAAACTTACAAAACAATTGATGAGTTGTCAATCTTTAAAATAATTAAATAACAACATTTCTTAAAATTGATAATTGGAGACTAAATTGCATAACAGTCAATAATTGAAAGACTAAAAGTGTGTTTTTCTCATATTACAAGTTTTTTTTTAACCAAAGTTACAAAACGATTGATGAGTTGCCAATCTTAAAAATAATTGAATAACAAAATTTTCTTAAAATTGATAATTGGAGACTAAATTGCATAAGAGACAATAATTGAAAGACTAAAAGTGTGATTTTCTCATATACTACAATTTTTTTTTAAGTAAGACGCTTGAAAAAATGAATTTATAATATACTAAAAATGAATCTGTAATACAATAAAAATAAATAGAGTTTTACACTTTTATTATGTGGGTTCTCAAATTTTACTTTCTCAACTATACTTCGTAATGTAGCAAGCATGTACAAGACATCTACTATACTAATAAGAGCCAAAGAGAGTTAGACCTAAAATGGGTAGAAAAAATGGCAGTCAAATTATTTAATAAAATGGATGGTTCAGATGAATTATTTAATCAAATAGATGGTTAAGATAATTCAGATTAATATTATTAATAGAGATTACCTAATTTAACCTTATTTTTATGATTATCCGTTAAATATTCTCTTCTCCGTCAATGTTCCGTTAACTTTTAACTTACCCATTAATCTATACTATATATAAAAACATTATCCTCCTCCCATATTTTCCCCCCAAAACTTAGGGGTATTTTGATAAAATCATTTATTTTATTTATTTATTATTTTATTATTTTATTACTTATCCATCCTATAATATTATTATG
>CP025649.1:4474636-4555218 GCA_003576665.1 Ipomoea trifida | reverse complement strand
GATATGATAATCTATATCTATATCTATATATCTATATAATTGACATGTAATTAACTATATTAGAATGAAAAAATTATATAATATTGTAGTAAAATTTTTACATGTCAATCATCTATATTTACATAAAAGTAAAATTAATTATACTTTCCTTTTGAAAAATCTTCCATATTATGTTTATCCTCCACTATATAATGATGAGAAATGACTCTTCTCTCACAACGTATCAATATCTGTGATCTCACTATTAGTTAGAGATCTATAATATGTAATTCTACGAAGTCGAAGATCGAACTTTAACACGCGTAGAATTGTTATGGTATGCGGTATGATTTAATTTTTAGTTGATTCATTCTGCATGTTGGAGATCCTTATGGTGTAGTCTGCATTCCATAGAGTATTTTGTAGTACTGTGATTTAGTTTGATTTTAATAGCTCAATATGCTTTAATTTTTGCTGATAAGGTTTCAAGTAGCTAGGCCAATTTTGTCATGGGCATATCACGTATGTAAAATTACAATTTTCAGAGTGATTGTAGTGAACAATCAAATGTTTTCTATAATTATATATTTTAATCACATTACTTTGATTGGTAATTTCTAATGGAAAAACATTGTATTGTAACTTTGTATTACAAGATTTTGAATGATAATACCTTATTTACCTTATTTAACTATCCATCTTTTTAGTTGTACTGTGCAAAATAACTAGCAATCTACGGATGCTCATCTATATATTGTAGAATTTTGCAATCTTGATCTTCACCATTTACGGATGCTCATGTAATTCGGTAAAAATGGTGGTTACTATACTTGAATAAATCCTCAATTATTCATTCTAATTGTTCGTTTTATCATTCCAATTCTTCATTTTATAAAAAATGGTGCATTGGAAGCTAAACATGGGTCATTGTATCATTGATTGTTGATTCCAATTATTACTAATCTTTATCATTAATTGCACAATACTAATTCACACTTATTAGTTAAAAGTTAAAAAATGGTGATTACTATACTTGAATAAATGAAATAATAATATTAGATTTTGTAGCCTCGATTTAAAATCTATTATGTTAATATAATAATAATAATAATAATAATAATAATAATAATAATAATAATAATAATAATAATAATAATAATAATATTCCGTAGTAATAATAATCTAAAATTCTTAATATAATTTTCCTAATATTAATAATAATAATAATAATAATAATAATAATAATATAATAATAATAATAATCCATAACTCTTAATATAAGTTTGTTACTAAATTTTCCTATTAAATCTGTTTATAAAGGTAATTATAAACATAGAATTGAGAAATTCCTATGATATTTTATTTAATTGATATTATTCCTAATATAATTTATCTAAAAGGCTTCTTTCCTTTTATATAACATTGTTCCATATGTTAATCCGTTTAATATGCTAATCTATATAGGTAATTACCATATACTATTTACCATCTAAATAACCCGTGGTATTTACCAACTATATTTAACATCTAAATTTATTATGGTCATTAAACATAGAGATTTCATTCTTACGATAATTTTATATATTTTTACTTCAGATAATGTCAATTACCCGTGCATTTCATTTGATTACTTTTGAATAAAATCTTAAAAATTATGACAACTAATGAATTAATATTGTTGTTCGTAATATAAATTTTATCAAATCAGTTAACGAAATTGATAATACACATATTACATCCATAATTAGAGGAGATTAACAAAATTATGATAATTATTTCAATTCACGTATTATTATGCTAATTCACATATTATTACGTCCATACAATTATGTATATTATTTCAATTCACAGATTATTACACATATAAAATTATGATAATGGTTACTTTGGAATAAAATCTTAATAATTATGGTCATTGAGAAATTAGTTCAAACATTATACTTTTACTAAACGGTTTTTTATACTTGCCGTAATTTTATCTAATCAATTAAAGAAATTAATGGTACACATATTACAGACATAATTAAAGAAAATTAAATATACACATATATATTACGGATAAAATTAAAGAAAATTAAACATACACATATTAAGTCCATAATTAAACGAAATTAAAATATACATTATTTTTTAATAATAATAAATACTCCTTAATTACCATACTTATTCATAATACATGAACGACGTCATAATTAGCATAATATTAATCTATACTATATATAAAAACATAAGAATAGTAAAGGCATATTTTAAATTTTAAACAATAGTAAAGGTAAATTAAAAATAGAATGAAAATATTTTAATAATAATATTCTACATCATTAATTAAAAATAGAAAAAAAATTAGGTTAAAATACCAGTGGATCTATTATTCTAATTGACTAATTAACTGAAAATAAAAAAAAAATCGGCTAAAAATGAATCTGATGTTACTAATTGATTGAATATATAAAAAGGAAATGAATATTAATAATTGACTGTAAATAAAAAAAATATCCATAATTAACTAAAATGAAAAAGAAAATGGTCATATCATTGCAATTTAATTAAAGAAGGAAAACATTCTACATCATAAATAATAAAGGCATATTATAAACAATATTAAAGATAAATTAAAAAAGGAACGGAAATTAAAAATGAAACGAAAATATTTCAATAATAATATTCTACATCATCAATTAAAAATGGAACGAAAATTAGATAAATATTACTACGTAATTCTTTTTATTTTTCCTAGATAAGGTTGCCTAATATTAATTTACACATAACAATCGGCACTAATAATTAAAAAAAAAAAAAAAAACCAGAAGAACTGCCAGAGACGTATGTTTTTTTTAATTTTATTATTATTATTATTATTTAATTATTTTAATTAAAATTATTTAAAAAGTTTATTTTAAAATTAGTAACCACCATGTCATCACAATTGTAGGTAAACAGGTCAATTTGGACTTCTTTTTTTTTTTTTTTTGAAAACATGTCAATTTATACTTAATTGCATGAGTTTATATAGTTCAGGAATCCAATTGCATTCTTTTTGAGTTCGATGTTCTAATTGCAGTTTTGTGTGTAGTTCAGTGGTTTATTTGACCATTATTCCGAGAAAAATGATATTACTAATTGATTTAAAATATAAAAAGATCGTAATCTATATTTTATACTATATATAAAAGTAAAATCCTCCTATTTCATTCCCCGCCTAAACTTTTGTAGTCAATTAATGAAATATTTTATTGGTCAAATAATTAATAAAGTTTATTTGTTAAAAAAATGTAAAATAGAAATTAACTAATATCTATAAATTGATAATATGTATACTCGCGTATCAACCCTATTAATAAAAGTAAAATCATTTATCGGGAAAAGAAAAGAATATTACTAATTGACTGAAAGTTATTTAAAGACTTTAATAATTAATTATACTTTCCTTTTGAAAACTCTAAGTTATTTAAACTTTAAAAAAATTAATTGAACATGGGTTCTTAGATTTTTATAATAATCAAAATTAATTCATTCAAATATGGAGGGGGAAGATAAAACTAAATGCAATATGGGGAATGAATATACTTAAAGTATAAAAGTATAATTACACATATATTAGTGTAATTGACTAATAATAATTGCCTAAAAATTATTATGATAACTAAGTTAAGAGGTCGTTGAATTTATTTTTATAATAATTACAATTAATTTATTTCTCATTTTCTCATATTTATTTTAGTAATAATATAATTATATAAGTCATATTACTTATAGATCTTTTTAAGATAATTTTAGACAAACAAGTCATATATTATTCAATTAATTGAGTAATATTTTTGTACTAATCTTATAATCAAATAAATGTATACGTTCAATATTAGAATTTTTTATAATTTCATCTTTATTTTTATTATCTCAATATATAATAAAAAAAATTTATTCACGCCCGGGTAATTGGACAATTATTTGTTCTAATTCAAAGGAAAACATCAGAAAACATAATCGATCCAATCAATTTCATCAATTGCGCAATATAATATTCGATGTTATAATATATATAATTGTATATTGATCCAAATATTCTTTAAATATTATAACAAATCCATTCCGTGCAACGCACGGGCGAAAATACTAGTTTCTATAAGAAAGGTCTTAGGTTCGAACCTCATCTCAATCAAATTTGACATAATTAAGTTTCTCACTCTATTTTACTCTTATTAAATTAAATAAATTAGTAGCTACAACAAAAAATGATACATATGTATTTCTTTAATTTAGAATTATGTGTCTACAATACCTTTATTTGAGAAAATTATTCATTATCAAAAAAATTAAATTAAATAAGAGAAATAATTTCATTAGTTATATTGTCTTTATTTTCTCTCATGCAAAGATTTTTACATTCAAATTTATCAATTGATATTAATTACATTGTCCATTATCTTATTTTTATAATATCTTGTAATTAAATATCAAAGTTATAGTACAAAATAATGTTATATATTTAGTTACCCAGTATTTTATTAATACTATGAAAACAAATTTTTAAAATAATTTGAAGCTAATTATATTAAGTACTTGGAGATTGGTTGACAAAGAGAATACTCAAATAATAATTAACAAATTGAAGCGGAATCACTCTATTTTACTCTTATTGAATTAAATAAATTATTAGTAGTTACACCAAAAAATGATACATATGTATTTCTTTAATACCATGAAAAAAATAAAAAAGAATAGTTTGAAACCAATCATGGTAACTACTTGGGGGATTTATTGACAATGAAAGTACTCAAATAACCCATTACCTAGCAAATTGAAGCGAGAAACTACATTTTAATATCTTTGGAATACATAATATTTTAAAATTTCAATTTTTTATTAATTTATTTAATCTTATTTCTTAAACTAGGAATTTCTTTATCCACAGTAACTAATTTAACAATAATGGTTGAACCAAATGAACCCCAAGCAGAACACCTAAAGGAAAGTCCATAGCTCCTATATCATAATCTCATTGCATGACGTTGTCATCTATGCTACCAACAATAACCGAATTGCAAATAACACACTACCAACAAAAAGGAAGAGAACAAATAGTAAAGATGAAGACAATGACAATGTTACTCAAAAGAGAATTAAGAACACTTCGAAAAATTCAAATTAAAAGTAATATTTATTTATACTATCATTTTTATACCAAATATTTAGATTATCGATTTTACAAGGTTGCAAACATTTATTTTAGTAATAATTATAATGAATTTTCTATATTATCTTGGATTCATATACTTTGAGTTAGATATTTAAATAAAAAAAAATCGACATTCAATTACCCATATATAAACTTTTCCTATATAATCTTGCATTGATATAATTTCAAATATTTATTTAAATGTAAACATTGGGCATTAACCCATTCGCGCAATGCGCGTATAAAACTAGTTTTTATTATGTAAGCCTATGAAAAGTTATCTACATGACTACATCAATAAATTGAGAATAGAGAGTAAAAGTTGGAAATAAATTTGAAAGTAAATACGGTATTTTTCAATGAATATATGATATATAAAAAATAATCTAATCTGTCTTATTTTATAAATCATGGTTCATGTGGTATAACTATAACCTTGGTTCTCCACCTCAAAATTCATATTTTCCAGTTTTACTGTTTAGACGTTGGGGAGCGCCGTCATTCAGTTGTTATACCGTGGACCCAGGTCCACCTTGCAAGGTGGACCTGGTTCTAATACGACGCCGTTTAACAATTTTTTTTAAAAAAAAAATAAAAAATTAACGGTTCCTCATCGCAAAAGAACACAAACTCTACATTCACAGACCCTATACTCTATATTTACAATTTGAAAACTCCGCATTCACACATTATAGGGCTATATGTTTAGTAACTATAATACCACTGTTATGCATTCACACATTCAAAACTCTATATTCACAGGTGCTATACTCCATGTTCAAAACTTGGAAACTCCACATTTACACATTACTTTGCTACAAGTTGCTAGAACTCTGTTGAATCTACTACAGATTCACACATTCATAACTCCACATTCACAAATTCTATATTCTATATTCACAATTTGAAACCTCCACACTCACACATTTCAGGGCTGTTAGAACTATGTTAACTCTACTACACATTCACACATTCATAACTCTACATTCACAAATTCTATACTCCATATTCACAATTTGAAACCTCCACATTCGTACATTTCAGGGCTATATGTTAAGTAATTAAAAAAAATAAAAAAAAATAGTGAAGTGGCGTCTTATTGGACCCATGTCCACCTTTCACCTTGTAAGGTAGACCTGGGTCCACGACATAAACTAATTTTATATGTATAAAAATATCAAGCTTTGGACTGAAAACTTTTCTAAATAAAAATTAAATTCTAAGGACACTACTTAAAAAGTTAAACTTTATAGATATGACCTAAATTAAATTTGAGTTAGTCTCACTCTATTCAAATTCATACTAGTCTTATATATCTTTTTTTAAAATACCATAGTTTTATAAAAAAAAAAAAAATAGTCTAAAGAATTAATGGCCCACCAATTGAATTTGATCCTATGACCATCCATTTAGAATGACAGCAGATATGCATCGCACTAAATATAGTTTACAGATTCTTTTTTTATTTAGAAAATATGATATTTATTTAATATTTTTACGTATTAGAAAATTATTTAATTAATTTTGATTAAATCATTCATGTTAGCTCACGCTTTTCTTTTCTTTTAAGAAATTCATTTAAATATATAGGGAGCGGAGGGTGATTATAAATTCCCCAAGCTCCCACTGCACGAAGCTTCAGGAGAGGGGTGGGACTAAGACAATCTTGTATACGCGAAGCCGCCTCTTCGGTTTTGTTGATAGGTAAATGCATCTTTCTTCTCGTGTCTTTGTAATGAAAGCTTTCATCGTATGGTGATCCCTTAATAACAGTATCTCTTTTCATCTCCATTTTGCATTTTAAAGGAAATATTGAAGTTGCCTGTGAGTGTTTGATCGAGGCTGTTGCGTAGAATTCCGATATAGTAAGTTTTCTTGTATTGAAAATTCGCTTAGGTTTCTTGCACTGCCCTTCATACCATGTTGCCGCCTCTGTCAGTTTGAATATGATTATATGAAAATGGTTGTAGCTGTGTGTTGTTTGGTTACAAGTTGTGCTTTTAAGACACTTTTGGTAGGAAAAAGTCTAAAAACTGTTGCAAATTTCAACTTTATATTTAAGGAATGATGATGCTGATGATTAATTGATTGACATCTTGTGGCCAATTTAATCAAAAGGTAGTTTTGCTGAAGCCATTGTGGATGTCTATTGGTTCTTTTTGCTATCAACTATTGGCGAGGGGAATTGCTATGGGGTTTCTGAGAGGCTGAGATTGAAGGTGCTGGGGATTTTCTTAAGAAACCAAAATAACAGGTATATAGGGGAACATCCCCACCTAACCTAAGTGGGGATAAAAATGATTATCCCTAACAAGCATGAAGCAGAGGACGCTAACACAATATAATGTATCGATCATATGCAAGATTTATGAAAATTCTGATTAGAATTTGTAATATCAAACTGAAGATTTTTGGGGTGACCCCAGCCAAGATGCCAAGAGATTCACACTTGTAACCAAAGGTCACGCTTTCAAATCCTTGCTCCCTGGTTTGAGCTGGTCAGCTATGAGTAACCTGGGTTGGTTAACTTCCTTGTGGTCCTTTGCCAGGCTGCCAGCAAAGGTACAAGGCTGGGTTTACCTAAACCCCAAAAGGGTTTGTGGGGTTTTCCTCAATATTTCATGATATACAAGGAAAAGTGTAAAAGTATGTAGTTGCAAAACAGTAATTAGTAACTGACAGGAACACTCAATGCTTGAAGACTATCTGATTATATATGAGATTTTCATGATATTAATATTTTTTGTTTTATATTATCTTTCAATGTAATGTGCAGCAAGAGTTTTGGAGATTTAGTTATTTCTTACTGGATTCCATACCAGCAATTATGAAATAAGCCATGTGTGAAGTGATAGACATTGCAACATCTACCATGTCATGCACCATGTAAAATATCTAGCTATTTATTACCAGTGTAATTATATTCATTATGAAAAATGAAAAATACAATATTTCAAAGTACTTTAATTGCTTTTTAGGGTCATATCATGGTTGGAGTAAATTAACTTGTACTCTGCATTTAGGAAAGAAACTTGTGTGCCATACCTGCTGGAGAGTAGTTGCCAAATTGTTCTATGAAAGGAAAAAAAAAAAAGTCTGTAAAAAAAAAGAATGAAAATATAAACTTTTTGGATGTTTGCTGTTCTTTTGTCAGTTGCTTTACTCTGCTGATTCTTTGGTATTCCTTGATTCTATTGTTGGAGAAGTCGTGAGCCATAATTGTTCATTCTATAACAGAGGAAATCTTTGCCATTACATAAACATTTGTGCAGATATGGATTTTAACTATGTATGTTGTTAATGGTACTTCACTTCTCGTTCTTCTCTCTGTGTAGATCTGGACTGAAGGGTTTGGATATGATGCTAAATGGATCTTGTCTGACTTCTGGGGTTGGTTATAAGCCTTATATGCCCAGCACTGCTAAGTCTTATAATTCAGCTTACTTGTGCATTCCTCCTCCACCTTCCAAAGTTGCAGCCTCTTCTATTAGAAGTTCATTGAAATCCCGTCAAACTCTTTTATCTTGTTCCTATAGAGGTCAGAATTTATCCTTGTAAGATAGCATTCTCTTTACACTTTAGCTCGTTTGATCTCCTTGGTGCTGGAAAAGTGTACATAGAAATGTTGTTCATCTTTCACTGTATGTTTATTATTAAAGCATTTGATCATTTTCCAACTTTTTCTTGTTTATTAGAGAAAAAACAGGTTTCATGAATCTTTTTTTTTTTTTAATATATATATATATACACACACACACACAAGAAGACTGCTGTTTTTAAATGTCTGAAATCTAAAGTGTGTGCTAGCAGATTTACACTAGGCCAAAGTTGTAGTGCCACTCTTGGGCAACATGCTACCTTATGGACTCTTCCCTGAAAAAAATAATTTGGGTTAATAACTTAATATAGTGTGAGTCAATTATCCGCATAGCTAAATTAATAAGAAAAATAGATATTACACTTGATCTTAGCCAAGAGACTGAGAAAGGTATCTAAAGTGATTTTATTTTCCTTAATGAAAGATTAGTTTATTAACTACTAAATAGAGTTAGGCATGATATATGTGCTGAACAAATTAGTCTTAGAATCTTTAAGCCTGAGATATTTACATCTTATTAGAAGGTTATAGCAATTTTCTATATCCCTTGGACAGTATTTGTACTTGATAACACTCACTTAACTTCTTGTCTTAGCGAATTATATGCTTTGGTTGTCATTTCAGGAATTTCTTCTGTATCATCACTCCCTTTGCATTGGAGAGATGATGCCTTCTCATGTACTACACCGAAATTACAAAGGGAAAGCCATTTTCCTCTTTTGCCTAGAAGAGCATTCAAGGATGTTTCCCTTGCCTATGGTGCACTCTCATTGCATTCTAGCAAGCTTAACTTCTCATGTGCTACTTTGAAATTACCAAGGCAAAGACGTTTCTTTCTCTCTCCGAGAGCATTCAAGGACGGATCCTACGATTACCCATACCGTGCCATGACCGAGAAACCAAAATGGTGGTGGAGGACCTTAGCATGCCTCCCATATTTGATGCCTCTTCATATGACATGGTATTTCGCTGCAGAATCATATCATCTTCGTCCTCTCGTAGAGAAATCTGATTTCTTGTCGAAGCCTTACAATAACTTCCTACAAAGATTGCCCAGCTGGCTTTTGATGGCATATACCTTCATTGCTTGTTTTGCTATTGTGAAGAGAAAGGAATGCCCCCATTTCCTCAGGTTCCATGTGATGATGGCTATACTGCTGGAGAATTTGATGCATATCATCATAATTGTATATGGTTGGATGCCGCCTTTTGTGCACTGGGGCAATAATATTGGAACTCACATTTGGACAGCCGTTACATTTGTGTGTATCATGACAGTCTTGAAGTGCATGAAGTGCGCTCTTTCTGGTATGTATGCCGACATTCCATTTGTGTCTGATGCTGCTGATTTCCATCTTAAATATGGATAAAGACTGCATGATAAATCTTAGAAATGTTATAGAGATGAAGAAACTCATGCATAATATTAGTATATTACACCAGTGTAATGTGTCAAATTGAACTCTGGCTTCCTTTTTGAGTAAAAGAACATTGTTGAATTGTTAACAAGCTCATGTGTACAACTGCAGATAGCTTCCTACATTTCACTACTCACAATGGGTAGCGGAGGGGGGGGGGGGGGGGGGGGGGGGCTGTATATTTATATTTATTTGAATTTCTTCACTGGGTTGTTTGCTGTTTTCAGAATGGTATTTTATTTGCTTTCACTTCTTCCATTGAGGCAGCCTCTGGACTACTACCTGTGATGTACAATAGGCATGTAAATACCACAACAGAAATGCATAAAACAAAAAATCAGAGGATGTTGGGACTGGGACTAGATTAGTGATGGCCGGAGGCCGGTAAAGGCCAAGTTTAGTACTCAGTGGCTGGCCTGCCTGGCCGATTGTTGGGTGGAGGTCGGTAAAGGGCTTAATGGGCCAAGTCAAACGCCTATCGTCTATGTGTGGTGGCATAAAGAAATAAAGTTGTGTCACAATTTGTATCCAAACTTAACCTAAAATGGGTGAGATTGGAGCGGTTGAACTACTCTAATTGAAATTTTTGCAATTGAAGCGGTCACTCTAAAGAGAGTAATTGAATCGGTGGATTGCCTTAATTGCTCCAATTGTCTTCCAAACACATTTAGGTTCAGTTTTTTCCCTCCCTCATGTTTAAAAGAGAAAATATACCTTGCCAGAGTTCTCTTTATTTCCAACTATAGTCTGGCATGCTAGCCTCCATGACTCTGGTTTCTGCAGAGTTGAAACATGAATGAAATAAGTTTTCTGCATAGTGACAAAGGGCAATCATTATTGCATGAACCATGGTGTGGACCAAAAATAAAAAGTACATTATTTTTGTACTGAAGGTACATTATTTTTGTACTGTAGGTAAATTATTTTAGGGTACATTATTTTTGTAGTGAAAGTACATTATTTGATATATACTATCAAATAGTGTACCTACAGTACAAAAATAATGTACTTTTTTATTTTTAGTCCACACAGCTGTGTGGACCATGGTCCATGCAATAATTTGCCGACAAAGGGGTATATGGTGACACAAGAGCAGAGTAAGGGCAATGCATGCCATGCCTTCTTTAGATATCGGAGTTCTGTATTTGTCCTCTCGTTTAAGAGATCATTTCCATCTATAATCTGCACCAAGAATCCAGGATCAACATGTAACAATATATAAGCTCTATTGGTAGAGCTTATAGGTTATTTTCAACTACAAATAATAAGTTCTGTTTGGTAAAACATGAAGAGTTTAAAATAATAGTTTATTTTAAAACACTACTTCAACTAGAAATAAATTTTTAGCTTTTTAACTTTTTTTTTTTAATTTTTAATTTCATTTTTATTAATTTACAAAAACGATTCAACACACTTCATTAATCAAAATCTTAATATCTTAATTTATTATTTTATATTTAATTTTATTAAATACTTTAATTTCAATTAGTTAGCTTAGTAGCTACTAGCTTTTCAACTTTCAACTTTCAACTTTCAACTACGTCTGCCGAATATGACAATGAAATACCAAAAAGGATGTATACGAGAATGATGATTTTTCAACATGCAATATCAAGCTGAAGAGAGCATAGATTACATATACCTCCACAATACAAGTACCACAACTTCCACCACCTCCACAATTCATCACTTTTCCCTGTCAAAACAAAACAATATGCACACGTCCAAGCTGAGAAAGCGATGCCATCAAGATATAAATCAAGACTTGAGATTGAATTTTTATTTTGTTTGATCACAGGGTAAGGGTATACTAGAGCCCCATATATTAAGTGTGTTTGGTTCACATATGGAATCGGAATCGAAATTAAATATTTGATAATGATAATGGGTTTTGGTAAAAGTATTTTGCATGTTTAATAATAGGGTGGAATTGGAATGATTACCGTTGTTTGATTATGTATGATCCTATAATGGGAATAAATGTTTTAAAAATACAAGATCAAGACAATTTATTCTAATATAAAGACATTTAAAGTACCAATATGAATAAAAAAAATAAAAACAAAAATATGAAAGCATTCGTCCAAACTTAAAAATCAAATTACCAATTAGGAGATGAAATAATGGAATGAAACTCTTATTTTATTAGGGAATAAGTTTTCTAATTAATGGGATAATCAAATCACATAGTAGTGTTCTAAAAACCTGTCAACTAAATAATAACAATGAGTTTGATTCTCATTCCTAATACCTAAACCCATAAACCAAATACACCCTAAGATTAATTTTGTTCGTGACATTTATTTCATCCATACTTCAATGGGTAAAATAAGGAAATATTATGTTGTCTGGTTTGCACGGACAGCTCTGTTGGTAAATTGTAGACAAGGAAATAAAATCGAGTAGGAGTTACATCCAATGCCACCTTTCTATCAAGTGAAAATTTCGCCACCTTTCTTGTGGATTATTGGAATTTTAACCACTAATGGGTTGTTTGGTTGGATGTAGTTGCAATTCAATTACAATACAATTCTTTGGCCACCTGAATTACAGTGTTTGGTTGGAAAGAATTGCAATTCCCTCATTTTGTTGAATTGTAATTCATACCCTTCCGTATGAAATGCAATTCAATGGGGAAAGGAAAGGTAAAAAAAAAAGAAGAAAAAAGATTTTTTTACCCTTTATTATTATTAGTACGGAGTATTATTATTAAATAAGGACATTTTAGTCTTTATATCACTTCTTCCTTTCTCCTTCTCAATAATTCTTTCTCCTTCTCAATAATTCTATTTCTCCAATGTAATTTGAATTTCTATTTTATTCCCATATTATTCATTTTCCTCCCATTTTTTCCTCCATAATCCTTTCATTCCAACCAAATGCACTTAAATTTTTGGTAATACATAGTGAAATTATAAAAAAGTGTACTATTATAGATAGAAAATGAGAAATGTTGTAAAGAATGAAAAGAAATTTATTAGCATTTTAAGTAGGTAGAATTGGCTAAGCAAACTTACATAGGCAGCATAAAGCTCAATCTTGTTATCCGCCATTATATTCCTAAGAAGCTTCTCACCACTCACTGCCGTGGCTTTATCGACTGGGTACTTCCCATCCGCCTCTGCTTTTGGCTGCACAAAATCCACAACTAAATTCCCACAACTTCGTTCTATGATGTCTGCATATTTAATTTTGTACCATAGTGTTATACTTTTTTTTTTTTAATACTACTGACTCTATGACAATGCAGTATCTGTTCATAACTACTTTCTCAACCTATTGAAGCGCAAGAATCAGTATTGCCTCCAATGAAGCTCGAACCCACCACCTCCCCGTATAAAGGGAAGGATTTGATGCTACTGGACCACAAGGTCGTGTAATACTTATTACACTAAGAATGAAAGCATTAAATATGAACTGTGTACCCCTATGAACTCTAGCTCGATTTGAGGCTTTTCAGTTGTGGGCGAGGAAGATTCCAGCGACGCGGCGGTGCAAGAGATGGAAATGCGTTTCTTCCTGCAGGGGAGAAACGTGGTGGTGGCTCTGCGGTGGTTAACGGCGGTGGTAGGTGAAAATTGTGGCGGCCGGAATGTGGTGGGCACTGCCAGGTTCGTGGCACCCATGCTACTGTCTGCTTGCTTTCTGATCCACCACTTTGGAAATTGGAAGTGCAAAGGTGTTTGGTTTTTATTAGCTGGGCCAGCCTCTCTTTCCTACTTGTGGTTCCAATTTATTTTTGTATTTAACCACAACTACTCGAAGAACATACTAGCATCATCGTAAATTGACTCTGGGCGCCCGTCCTGCTACAACATTACATAACAGTGAATGGATAAATTATTGTGACCCAATGACTTATTAGGTGAGAAAATAGTGTTTGATGGTTACAAAAAATTCATCACATCGGATGTAATTCTTATACCGTGACTATCACATTTTGATTTTGTGGCATTATTTATACTAGTATTTTCGCCCGTGCGATGCACGGAGTGAATTTACTGTAACATTTTAAGAATATTTGGATCGATATACAATTATATAAATTATAACATCAAATATTATATAGCGCAATTGATGAAATTTGTTGGACCGATTATGTTTTTTGATGTTTTCCTTACTTGAATTAGAACAAATAATTGTCCAATTACACGTGCGATGCACAGATAAATATTTTTATTATATATTTAGATAATAAAAATAAAGATAAAATTATTAAAAAAAAATTAATATTGAAGATGTAGATTTATTTGATTATAAGATTAGTGCAAAAGTATTACTCAATTAATTGAATAATATATGACTTATTTGTCTACAATTATCTTAAAAAGATCAATAGGTAATATGACTTATGTAATTATATTATTACTAAAATAAATATGGAAAAATTTAAAAATAATTTAATTATAATTATTATAAAATAAATTTAACGACCAATGTTTAGTTTAATTATCATAATAATTATTAGGCAATTATTAATATTCAATTACACTAATATATGTGTAATTATATTTTTATAACTTAAGTGTATTCATGTTCACTGTATCGTATTTAGTTTTTTCTTCCTCCTTGATATTTGAATGAATCTATACTTTTAATAAAAACAATATCCTCAGTTTTAACTTCCCGCCCAATACAGACCTATAATATTATGGTTTGCGTAATATTGTAAAATATGGTAATACAGTTCCTATCTCTATTACAATTGTAAATTAACATAGAATTCCTAATGAAATATATTCTTCCATACGTTCCTATTCGTAATACAATTCTAGACTAGAACTACTAATGGTAATAATTCAGTATATATATTTCTCTGCAATGCAATCTATACTATTAATAAAAACAATATCCTCAGTTTTAACTTCCCGCTCAAAATAGACCTATAATATTATGGTTTGCGTAATATTATAAAATATCGTAATACAGTTCCCATCCCTAATACAATTGTATATTAAAATAGAATTCTAATGAAATATATTCTCCCTACGTTCCTATTCGTAATACAATTCTAGATTAGAATTACTAATGGTAATAATTCAGTATATATATTTCTCTGCAATGCAATCTATACTATTAATAAAAACAATATCCTCAGTTTTAACTTCCCGCCCAAAACAGACCTATAATATTATGGTTTCCTCAGTTTTAACTTCCCTCCCAAAACAGACCTATAATATTATGGTTCGCGTAATATTATAAAATATGGTAATACAGTTCCTATCTCTATTTCAATTGTAAATTAAAATAGAATTCCCAATGAAATATATTCTTTCCTACGTTCCTATTCGTAATACAATTCTAGACTAGAATTACTAATGGTAATTAATAATTCAGTATATATATTTCTCTGCAATGCAATCTATACTATTAATAAAAACAATATCCTCAGTTTTAATTTCCCGCCCAAAACAGACCTATAATATTATGGTTTGCGTAATATTGTAAAATATGGTAATACAATTCCTATCCCTAATACAATTGTAAACTAAAATAGAATTCCTAATAAAATATATTCTTCTCTACGTTCCTATTCGTAATACACTTCTAGACTAGAATTACTAATGGTAATAATTCAGTATATATATTTCTCTGCAATGCAATCTATATTATTAATAAAAACAATATTCTAAGTTTTAACTTGTATTATGGTATGGTGCTTAATATTGTACAAAATATGAAAATTTGGCATAATTCAACCCGCAAGGCCAACCAATTTTCTGAACGACATTCGTGCATGTAGGTGTCGGCGCACGAGTCAAGCCTTTTTAAGTTCATTTTGGGATTTCATTTGCACCCCCTCCCCCTTACGTGCGAGAGAGAGCCTCTATGCTATACAATTCAATACGCCTTAGAAAAACTCTTGTATAAGTAGTGGTGCAAACCACTTCTCTAACCAATGTGGGACAAAAGTTACTTGAAAGGTTTTTTTCTATATTTTTCTAACTCAAATGGGTCAACTTTGAGAACTAATTTCTCATTCACCCATTATCAGTTTTGAGCGTACAATATATCAATCTTTTCGTCTAACTACGAAGAACACGAATCCACTTTGGAAACAACTTTTGCGTAATTTTATAAGAAAAAATAATTTATTAATTATTATTTACACCAATAATAATAATCATTCGAATACTTATCTATATTTCTGTATCTATACTACTATTAATAAAAATAAAATCATCCTTTATGAAATTCCCGCCCAAACAATAGTAAAAATCAAATGGAAAAGAAAACTGATTTTACTAATTGATTGAAAATATACAAAAAATTCTAATGGAAAAGGAAACAGAAAATTGGCAAATTGTAAAAGGAAAATGATATTACTAATTGACTGAAAATTATTTAAAAACTTTTTAAAAAAATAATTACACTTTCCTTTTGAAAACTTTAAATTATTTAAACTGAAAAAAAAATTAATTAAACATGGACGGTTAGATTTTTTATAATAATTACAATTAATTCATTCAAATATGAAAGAGGAAGAAAAAACTAAATACGATATGGTAAAAATGAATATACTTAAGGTATAAAAGTATAATTACACATATATTAGTGTAATTGACTAATAATAATTGCATAATAATTATTATGGTAATTAAGCTAAACATTGGTTGTTGAATTTATTTTTATAATAATTATAATTAAATTATTTCTCATTTTTCCAATATTTATTTCAATAGTAATATAAGTACAGTTTTCAAAAAAAAAAAAAAAGTAATATAAGTACATAAGTCATATTACATATCGATATTTTTAAGATAACTGTAGACAAACAAGTCATATATTATTCAATTAATTGAGTAATACTTTTGCACTAATCTTATAATCAAATAAATGTACACGTTTAATATTAAAATTTTTTATAATTTCATCTATACTTTTATTATCTAAATATATAATAAAAGAATTTATTATTATGGTTTTGGGATATGATAAAAATAATAATCCTCTTGGTACAATGAAGTGGATCTATTGCATGAATAATAATAATATAAAATTTATACATTGATATAATACTGATGCTATTAAGATCATAATAATAATAATAATAATAATAATAATAATAATAATAATAATAATAATAATAATAATGATAATAATAATAATAATAATAATAATAATAATAATAATAATAATGATAATAATAATAATACTACTAAATAATTCAGAATTCTTAATATAATTTCCGAATATAATTTTTCTAATATAATTTTCCTAATATTAATAATAATATAATAATAATCCAAAATTCTTAATATAAGTTCCTAATTAAATTTTTCTATTAAATATGTTTATAACGGTAATTAGAAATATAGTATTACGAAAAATTAGCAGGATTGATACTAGCTAATCAATTTTCTAATATAATTTCTTTTGTCATATTTTAATTTTTTAGTACTATATATCATATTTTGATTAATTGATACTTTTCCTAATATATCTTAAGGCTTCATCAATTTTTTATAATGTTGATCCATATGTTAATCTGTTTATTTAGGTAATATATATAGGTAATTACCATATCATCTAAATAACCCATGGTAATTACCAATTGTATTTAACATCTAAATTTATTATGGTATAATTAAACATTGAGAATTCCTTCCTATGATGATTTTTTTTTTTCACTTCAAATAATATCAATTACCCATTCAATTCCTTTTATTACTTTTGAAAAATTATAGAAATTAATGAATTAATATTTTCCGTTATTTAAATTTTATATTTTTATATAATCAATTAAGGAAATTGATAATACACCTATTAAGTCCATCATAATTAAAGGATATTTAAAAAATTATGATAATTGTTCCAATTCACAGATTATTACGCTAATTCACAAATTATTGTGTCCATACAATTATGCAAATTATTCAAATTCACAGATTATTACACATAAAGTTATGCTAATAGTTACTTTTGAATAAAATCTTTAACTATAGTAATTAAGAAATTAATTCACACATTATACTTTTATTAAACTATTTTTATACTTGCCATACTATAGATTTTATGTAATCAATTAAGGAATTGAAATTAGTGGTACACATATTATGACATAATTAAAGGAGATTAAAGGTACACATATTACATCAATAATTAAACAAAATTAAACTTACACGTATTATCTATGCTATCTATACTATATATAAAAGTAAAATCCCGCTATTTCATTTTTCCCGCCCAAGCTTTTGTAGTCAATTAATTAAATATTTTATTGGTCAAATAATTAATAAAGCTTATTTGGTAAGAAAATGTAAAATGGAAATTAACTAATATCTATTAATTGGTAATATCGTTGTTATATTCACGTATCAACACTATTAATAAAAGTAAAATCATTTATCGGAAAAAGAAAATGATATTACTAATTGACTAAAAATTATTTTTAAATTTAATAAAAAATAATTATACTTCCCTTTTGAAAATTTTAAGTTATTTAAACTTTAAAAAAATTAATTTGACATGGGTTGTTAGATTTTTATAATAATCAAAATTAATTCATTCAAATATGGAGGAGGAAGATAAAACTAAATGCAATATGGTGAAAATGAATATACTTAAAGTATAAAAGTATAATTACACATATATAAGTGTAATTGACTAATAATAATTAGCTAATAATTATTATGGTAATTAAGCTAAATCGTTGAATTTATTTTTATAATAACCATAATTAAATTATTTTCTCATTTTTCCCATATTTATTTTAGTAATAATATAATTACATAAGTCATATTACTTATAGATCTTCTTAAAATAATTGTAGACAAACAAATCATATATTATTCAATTAATTGAGTAATACTTTTGCACTAATATTATAATCAAATAAATGTACACGTTCAATATTAGAATTTTTTATAATTTCATATTTATTTTTATTATCTCAATATATAATTAAAAAAAAATTATCCATGCATCGCACGGGTAATTGGACAATTATTTGTTATAATTCAAGCAAGAAAAACATCATAAAACATAATCGATCCAACCAATTTCATCAATTGCGCTATATAATATTCAATGTTATAATTTATATAATTGTATATCGATACAAACATTCTTAAAATATTATAACAAATCCATTCCGTGCAACGCACGGACGAAAATACTAGTTTCAATAATAATATTATACATCATCAATTAAAAATGGAAAGAAAATTAGGTAAATATTACTACTTAATTCTTTTCATTTTTCCTATATAAGGTTGCCTGATATTAATTTACACATAACATTCGGCACTAATAATTAAAAAAAAAATTAAAAAAATAGAAGAACAGCCGGAGATGTCTGTTTTTTTTTAAAAAAAATTTTTTATTATTATTATTATTATTTAATCTATACTATTAAAAAACAATATCCTCAGTTTTAACTTCCCGCCCAAACAGACCTATAGTATTATTATGGTTTGCGTAATATTGTAAAATATGGTAATACAATTCCTATCCCTAATACAATTGTAAATTAAAATAGAATTCCTAATAAAATATATTCTTTCCTACGTTCCTATTCTAATACAATTCTAGACTAGAATTACTAATGGTAATAATTCAGTATATATATTTCTCTGCAATGCAATCTATACTATTAATAAAAACAATATCCTCAGTTTTAACTTCCCGCCCAAAACAGACTATAATATTATGGTTTGCGTAATATTGTAAAATATGGTAATACAATTCCTATCCCTAATACAATTGTAAATTAAAATAGAATTCCTAATAAAATATATTCTTTCCTACGTTCCTATTCGTAATACAATTCTAGACTAGAATTACTAATGGTAATAATTCAGTATATATATTTCTCTGCAATGCAATCTATACTATTAATAAAAACAATATCCTCAGTTTTAACTTCCCGCCCAAAACAGAACTATAATATTATGGTTTGCGTAATATTGTAAAATATGGTAATACAATTCCTATCCCTAATATAATTGTAAATTAAAATAGAATTCCTAATAAAATATATTCTTTCCTACGTTCCTATTCGTAATACAATTCTAGACTAGAATTACTAATGGTAATAATTCAGTATATATATTTCTCTGCAATGCAATCTATATCTATTAATAAAACAATATCCTCAGTTTTAACTTCCCGCCCAAAACAGACCTATAATATTTTGGTTGCGTAATATTGTAAAATATGGTAATACAATTCCTATCCCTAATACAATTGTAAATTAAAATAGAATTCCTAATAAAATATATTCTTCCTACGTTCCTATTCGTAATACAATTCTAGACTAGAATTACTAATGGTAATAATTCAGTATATATATTTCTCTGCAATGCAATCTATCTATACTATTAATAAAAACAATATCCTCAGTTTTAACTTCCCGCCCAAAACAGACCTATAATATTATGGTTTGCGTAATATTGTAAAATTTGGTAATACAATTCCTATCCTAATACAATTGTAAATTAAAATAGAATTCTAATAAAATATATTTCTTCCCTACGTTCCTATTCGTAATACAATTCTAGACTAGAATTACTAATGGTAATAATTCAGTATATATATTTCTCTGCAATGCAATCTATACTATTAATAAAAACAATATCCTCAGTTTTAACTTCCCGCCCAAAACAGACCTATAATATTATGGTTTGCGTAATATTGTAAAATATGGTAATACAATTCCTATCCCTAATACAATTGTAAATTAAAATAGAATTCCTAATAAAATATATTCTTCCCTACGTTCCTATTCGTAATACAATTCTAGACTAGAATTACTAATGGTAATAATTCAGTATATATATTTCTCTGCAATGCAATCTATACTATTAATAAATATGTAAAAAATATGAAAATTTGGCATAATTCAACCCGCAAGGCCAACAAATTTCTGAACGACATTCGTGCATGCAGGTGTCGGCGCACGAGTCAAGCCTTTTTAAGTTCATTTTGGGATTTCATTTGCACCCCCCCCCTGCGTGCGAGAGAGAGCCTCTATGCTATACAATTCAATAAGCCTTAGAAAAACTCTTATATAAGTAGTGGTGCAAACCACTTTTCAAACCAATGTGGGACAAAAGTTACTTGAAATGTTTTTCTTTATATTTTTCTAACTCAAATGGGTCAACTTTAAGAACCAATTTCTCATTCACCCATTATCAGTTTTGAGCGTACAATATATCAATCTTTTCGTCTAACTACGAAGAACACGAATCCACTTTGACCCGACCCAAATCGAAAGTGGACCCCACATATATTTGTACCACAATATTGGCAGTAAAATGCCATTTTATGCTAATTTTTTTCCAACAGTTATTTGTCCAGAGAATATCAACGTGTTGAAGGAAGAAGATGATATATAGTGAAGGGCAATATCATCTTCACTATATATCATCTTCTTCCTCCAACACAACGCTCTACGGTCAACCAACAATTACTCAACTGATTATCCCATTACTCCCATGTAAATTTTTTCTCTAATATAGTTATACTTACTGAATATCAAAATATAAGTGTATCTCAAGATCTTGCAATAACTAACCGACAAGTAATTAAATTAATGAATATGATGCAATAATGTAAATTATCTACCTATTGCATTTATACACTTATTTTAGAACACTGAATTTTTGTGATATTTGTTGTATGCAAGGAAGACTCATACTATAATTGCATTTATACACTTATTCATACTCATATTCGATGTTATAATTTATATAATTGTATATCGATTCAAATATTTCTTAAAATATTATAACAAATTCATTCCGTGCAACGCACGGGTGAAAATACTAGTTATTTTAATTAAAATTATTTAAAAAGTTTATTTTAAAATTCGTAACACCATGTCATCACAATTGTAGGTAAACAAGTCAATTTGGACTTTTTTTTTTTTTGAAAACATGTCAATTTGTACTTAATTGCATGAGTTTATATAGTTCAGGAATCCAATTGCATTCTTTTAGAGTTCGATGGCCTAATTGCAGTTTTGTGTGTAGTTCAGTGGTTTATTGACCATTATTCCGAGAAAAATGATATTACTAATTGATTTAAAATATAAAAAGGTCGTAATCTATATTCTATACTATATATAAAAGTAAAATCCTCCTATTTCATTCCCCGCCTAAACTTTTGTAGTCAATTAATGAAATATTTTATTGGTCAAATAATTAATAAAGCTTATTTGTTAAGAAAATGTAAAATAGAAATTAACTAATATCTATAAATTGATAATATGTATACTCACGTATCAACACTATTAATAAAAGTAAAATCATTTATCGGGAAAAGAAAAGGATATTACTAATTGAGTGAAAATTATTTAAAAACTTTAATAGTTAATTATACTTTCCTTTTGAAAACTCTAAGTTATTTAAACTTTAAAAAAATTAATAGAACATGGGTTGTTAGAATTTTATAATAATCAAAATTAATTCATTCAAATATGGAGGAGGAAGATAAAACTAAATGCAATATGGGGAAAATGAATATACTTAAAGTATAAAAATATAATTACACATATATTAGTGTAATTGACTAATAATAATTGCCTAATAATTATTATGATAATTAAGTTAAGCATTGGTCGTTGAATTTATTTTTATAATAATTACAATTAATTTATTTCTCATTTTCTCATATTTATTTTAGTAATAATATAATTATATAAGTCATAATATAATTATATAAGTCATATTACTTATAGATCTTTTTAAGATAATTTTAGACAAACAAGTCATATATTATTCAATTAATTGAGTAATATTTTTGTACTAATCTTATAATCAAATAAATGTACACGTTCAATATTAGATTTTTTTTTTTTATAATTTCATCTTTATTTTTATTATCTCAACATATAATAAAAAAAATTTATGCACGCCCGGGTAATTGGACAATTATTTGTTCTAATTCAAAGGAAAACATAATCGATCCAATCAATTTTATCAATTGCGCTATATAATATTCGATGTTATAATATATATAATTGTATATTGATCTAAATATTCTTTAAATATTATAACAAATCCATTCGAAAATACTAGTATAGTATAGATATAGATTCTATTACTCAGGAACCAACTAAGCTATTCTTAGGACAATTTTAATTGTTTTGAGTCATGATAGAAAGAAGATGAATAATCATTTTAACCATTAATTATATTTGATGGGTAAAATTAACTCGATTGGACCGAATTAACTACCCAATTAAATGAAAGAATAAAGAAGGTAAAGACAAGAAAAATGCTGGTAAAGGACAAGAATAAATTTTGTAAAGCTTACTTGAAAGTTACAAAGATTGTGTACTAATGAATCAAACTATTTAAACAATACAATGGGGGCCAAGGACCTTGTAGTCCAGTGGCATCAAACCCTTCCCTTTATACGGGAAGTGGTGGGTTCGACCCTCAGTGGGGGAAATGACCTGCGTCAAACGAAAACAATACAATGGGGGAATAACTATTTATACACCCAACTATTTATACACCCACTTCTAAGTAATGACCTGCGTCAAATGAAAGGCTGCAATGCCCATAAGGTTGACCACAGACCTGCGTCAAACGAAAGGCTGCAATGGCCTCGGCCGACCGCTCCCTTCTCCGACTTAACTTCCCCATAAGGTTGACCACAATTCTCTTCGGGTTCTGAACCCATTAACTTCCCCATAAGGTTGACCACAGTTCTCTTCGGGTTCTGAACCCATTATTCTTGATTTTAGAAATGGTGAATTGGAACTAAAACCTTCTATAAAGGTTCTGGTTCTCCTTTGAACCGCCGGTTCCAACTTTTTTTTTTTTTTTTTTTTTTTTTTTTTTTTTTGTAAAAATCTATGTTCAACTTTTAAAATGGAAGAATTCAATAATTAATTGTTTTTAGAATTTTTTTCGTTCTGAAATTTTTAAAAATTGATTATATCAAACATTTAAACTTTAAAAGTTAAACTAAAAAAATTAAATTTTCTAAAACCTTTGTTAAATTGTTTTGTGTTGTGTTTCTAATCTAAAAAATTAAAAAAAGTAAAAAAAGTTGCAATTAGAAAAGTGATGATTTATGATTTTGCTAATCTAAAAGCTTGCGTCAAGAAATATAATTATTATATCATTGATTAAGGTCCACCTTATATTTTGAACTTTTATTTAAAACTTTCAAATTATGTACCAATAAATAAATTAAAAGCACATAATATATTAACAGTAGATACATAATTTATTAGCTGCAGATACATAATATGTTAAGTGTAGAAGATATGTGTCTACAGTTAAAATATTATGTACCTTCAATTTATTTATAGATATATAATCTATTAATTAAATGCACATAATATGTTAACTGACACATAATTTGAATATTATTTTTAAGAGTTATTTTCACTTTTGGTCCCACGAGTACGAGACCATTTTCACATTGGTCCCTGACTATTAAAATTTCCAGATTTAGTCCCATGACTTTTAAATCTCTACCTCATTTTGTCATTCCGATCAGATTTCGACCACCGGTGACCATTTTCCGGCAAGTGAATTATTTTAAAGGACAAAATTGTCTTTTTATAATAAAAAATTCCCAAAACCCTTTATTCTTCTTCCCCCTCATCCCCCCGCAGCCCTCATCCCTCTCTCTTTGTCTCGCTGGAGAAATAACATTTTTTTCGGCCAAAATAAAAAATGGAAAACAACAACAATGAAGTTCGACGGCGGCTGGATGGATTGTGACCAGTGAACCTCTCTCGTCCCTCGTCACTAGCTCTTCTCTCTTGTCGACGTCGAACACAACCAACGCCGACGAGCCACCGCGACCTCCACATTCAACACCGCCACCTTTTCCACCACCCACAAACACCGGCGGCATCCCCCCCCCTACTCCTTCTATCGGTCAACAGCAGCATGGACCTTCAGCTCCTCCCCGGTGTACTTGTAGCAGACTAGCAGTAACAGCGGCCATGGTACTCCGGTGTCGTACTCCGCAGCGGCCATCCAATCCACCTCCTCCTCAAAACGGCGGAACCACTCCAGTAGCATAGCAGGTCGTCGAAGTAGCTCCGGCGTGAACATCCAGCGAACGACTGATGCCTATCTCCATTTCCTCGCTAGTTCTTCCTCCATTTTCGCCATCATGGAAGATGGTTAGGGGGGGGGGGGGGATGATGGGGAAGAAGAAAGAGTTTTGGGAAATTTGTTTTTGTTTTTTTTTAAAGGATAATTTTGTCCTTTAAAATAATTCATTTGTCAAAAAATGGTCACCGGTGGCGGGAATCTAATCGGAAGGACCAAATGTGGTAGAGATTTAAAAATCGTGGGACCAAATATGAAAATTTTAATAGTCAGAAACTAAATGTGGAAATGGTTCCATACTCGTGAGATCAAAAGTAAAAATTTCTCTTATTTTTAATCAAGATCCACAATCCAAGAGAAATCATAGTCCATAGTATAATTTGCTAAAGACATTAATATAACATATTGAAAAATAGGCTAGGTTAACAGGCAAAGCGACTTGCTACTAGGAACTTCGAGAGAAGGTCGTCCAACAAGGCGTTTGTAGTCCAACGGTTAGGATAATTGCCTTCCAAGCAATAGACCCGGGTTCGACTCCCGGCAAACGCAAAATTATTTTAATTTTGTTTTTCCCTAGAACTCTAATCCATGCGATAAAAAATGAAGGAAAGTAATTTTTAAAATTAGGGAATAAATTAAAAACTGTACGTATTAAAAGAACAGAAAAATAGAAAACTCGTTCCCAACCTCTCTTCTGATCCATCTGTGTTCCTCCTCTCCTTTGTCCTCCAGGCTCCATCCAACTCGCTCTCGCCCAGTGCTCTCCGTTCAATCGACTCCGGAATCCGTACGCTTTTCAGATCCTAAATCTATTCAATTATTCTCTCGCAATTCAATTTCACTGTGTTCTTATATTTGTGATTCCGTAATTCAATGCAAACGTTAAAAGTTCCTTTAGCAATCTCAAATTACTCTTTGTTTTGATGTTTATACGCTACAATGATTTCGATGTTTCAATGCCATTTTAGATCTGAAGGCTAGTTTCACCATGCCAACGGATCACGCTGAGCTCACCACTGAGCAGGTACTCACCCCCTCAGCCTTTGTACAAATACATCTATGTGTATGAGTTATGATTGGACCTGTGAGATTGGATGAGTTTTAGTTTGAATGTTAAAGAATTTGCAGTTGTGTATCTTTCTTGTACATGTGTAGATGTGAAAGTTAGGTTTGCATTCTTGTTTTCCCATACACCATCCTGAAGATGGATTGTTCAGTGCTTTCTCTATCCGTGGTTATTTCACCAGAGCGCTGCTGTGCTTGGTTTTGAAAATGATTCTTGGTTTACTTTTCTAGCATTCCTTTAAAGTAAAATTTTAAGATGCACACAAAGGTGCTGATATTCCAAATAAATAAAAATATAGAAGAGTGAAAAAAATGATTTTGGTGATTACATGTTGAGCTTCTTTTAATCTATTGTGTGTCCTAAGGCTTACTGCATATTAAGGTGTATAATTTTGTAAAGGAATAGCAGACTATTTGCTTATGCAAAAAGAGTAAATTTTCTGACAGAATCTATGATAGCACAAAAGAAAAAAGTGGGAAAATATAAGCCTACATGTAGTGCCCATTATGTATTTCATAAATTTTTGGGAAATAATATTTTTCTTGCATACTGAATCTCAACATATATGATAACTTAAACACTTCCTCTTTTAGTAAACTATTTTCTATGTGTTTTAAGAGGAGAGAAGTGCAGAAAAATGAAGAAAATTATTCACTTAAATGATATGAAAAAGTTTCTAACTTTGAGAAATCAGAAACCAACCTGGAAAGTTATATGCCCAATAGATCACAAAAAAACTAAACACTTGATCCACCGCTTAAGCCAAATTCAGTCCACTCTATAAAAGTAAATGCACAAATGGGTTGACTGACATTGCTCTTTAATTTGCTTTGTTTGGAAGGTTTTGACAAGGGATATCCCATGGGAGACTTACATGACAACAAAGCTGATCACAGGGACTGGTCTTCAACTGTTGAGGCGCTATGATAAGAAGGCTGAAAGTTACAAAACCCAACTGCTGGATGATGTAATTTTTTCAATTTCTCTTACTTTTCTCCAAATAAATTGCCACATTCACTTTTCTATGGTGTTATTAGATTAAACTTTGACTTAAGTTTTGAAACTCATAAAAGGAGTTGTATTTCTTTGAATTCTTTGATTCCTTCAGCCTGCCAATTATCAATTTTATAAAGGTTATTTATTAATTGATTGATAGTATTTTCCATAACAAAAGTAATCTCTGATTTAGAGCCATTGCTTAAGTATATTTATTTTCCCAGAACCTGGCATTCTGCTGAAGTCAAACATTTCTTTAAGGCCATTATTCTTGTAATACCGCCTTCAATTGATACCTTGTATAATTTCTATCTAATGCTGCTATTTCCAAAAGCTAATGTTACTCTGTCAATTAAGTTGGAACTAGTTTTTACACTGTTTATTAAGATGCTTTATATGCACACTCAACTCTTGAATCTTTAAGGTTTTGCTTCTACACTGATCCAGAATCCATTTAAAAAATTAATGACTTTTCTGAGCCACAATGCAAATTATTTTGAATGAAGTCTACTATGGCAGAACTCTAAGATGCTGCACTTGCACATTGGTTCTGTTTCATGTTCATTCATCTAGGTCAACTTTTTTCGTAATACATATGCTATCCATGTTTTTAAATCCTTGCATCTGATCATTGTGATTTGGAAACATTGACAAATTGAAACTTCTGCAGGATGGTCCGGCTTACATCCGTGTCTTTGTTAGCATCCTACGTGACATTCTCAAGGAAGAAACTTTGGAATATGTTTTAGCTTTAATTGATGAAATGCTTACTGGTAAGTGCAGGAAGAAGTCATCACTTTTTATAATTGCTTTCTTTGAGTTTACCTTACCTGTTTCTTAATTCCCTTGCAGTTAACCCAAAAAGAGCAAGATTATTCCATGACAAGTCTCTTGCAGACGAAGATACTTATGAACCTTTCCTAAGGCAATGTTATTCATATGTTTGTTAATTTTCTTTAGTATTCTGGATTTGAGGGTATCTTTTGTTTTTACATGTCTCTATATGCACAGTTGTTACCTGCTCTGACAGATTGATTATGTGCAATGCTTTAACAAAGGCACTAACAATTTGCTTTCCCAATCTCATTTTGTGGTTATCTTATCTCTTAATTTCTAATACTTAAAGAACTTCACACTTTTGGCAGTCCTTCAGTATCGCTTCCCAAATTACAAAATATCGATTTTATTATATTACTACTCCTGTTACTATTCTTTTACTGTTCTAAGGTCTTTTCTAAAATATGAACTTCTCTGTTTTCTTTTTTTTCAGACTGCTCTGGAAAGGTAACTGGTTTGTGCAAGAGAAGAGTTGCAAGATACTTTCTTTGATAGTAAGGTAGTAAATTCCATTTCTAGGTTTCTTAAGAGACTTGGAAGATGATTTATTAAACTTCATTACAACTCTTACTTTTTGTCAATTCCAGTGTCAGGCCTAAAGTTCAGGAAGATGGTGCTGGGAATGGGGAAGCCTCAAATTCAAAAAAGAAAGTCACTACCATTGATGATGTTTTGAAGGGTCTTGTTGAGTGGCTTTGTGTGCAGGTTTGTATACACCACACTACCACTAGTTCTCTTTCTTAGTTCTTGAAATTGGAGGACTAACATTTCATGTTGACGGACCCAAGATATCCTTATGATGGAAGTATAATGTCACTATGAAAGCTTTTAGTCCAAACAACAGAAACTTCTGGGAGTCATATAATGTATAGATTGGCATGTTTGGCTCATGGAATAAAACAAAGTGGATGGGAATTAAATTCTATAAGGATTTTAAAATGAATGTGATTCCATAGTCTTGTTGACATATAAGAATATGGAAGGAATTATTCCAAAACTTAGTTGGCTTAGGGAATGAAAAAGGAATAGATAATAAAATGGCCTAAATGCCCTTGATCACAATTCTAGGAATTTCATTGGGTGGGCATAGTGGCCGGAGGGCAATGGCCATTGTTCGTTGGCAAAGAACAATGGTCAAATCTGGCCATCTTTCCTGGCCAGAGAAGGGCGGCTGGCTAGCCATCACCATTGTTTTAGGGCCAAATCTTGTGTCTTTTTCATTATTTTATTTTAGTTTTCTTTTTGGTCAGGAAAGGTATTTTTGTCCCTTAATAGATTGGGTCAATTACTGCTGAATGTGGAATTGCAATCTGGGGGGAGGGGGAGGGGGGGTCTGGAATTGGCTGATTTTGTGGAATCCAATTCCATTTCTGGCCAATTCCACGAATCAAACATGCCATAAAGGCTTGACCAAGCCATAACATTTCATATGCATTCTATACCTTTACTTTAAAAATGTTCTTTCCATGCTTGAATATGTAAACCGATGGTCAACAACTGAATACTTAACTGCTAGATCAAGCCCATCCTTGAAGGTCCAAAATTGAACTATACATATTCCAAACAGGGATGAATCATAAGAAAAAATACTGAGTAACTGAAAATGGCAATATTATGGAAAAGAAGATTCAACTACAACTGAAGGAAAGACAAGAAAGAAAAAGGATGAGTACCAACTGCGTTGAAATTAACTGTTTCACTGTCACAATATGGATAGTGAAACAATGAGATTAATCCTCATTGGATCATACATACTCTGGAATCAGACTGCAAAGAGAATTTTGACATCTGTCTACTGTTAAAGCTTATAACCTTTATCTTCAGTGTCTTCAATTTTTTATGCTTGTAATAATAACCTGTGAAATTCTGCATCCTCATTTTTCTTTGCCATGCAGCTGAAAAGACCCTCACATCCTAGTCGTGGCATTCCAACTGCAATCAATAGCCTTGCAACTCTGTTGAAAGAACCTTTGGTGCGATCATCATTTGTTCAAGTTGATGGAGTGAAGCTGCTTGTTCCTTTAATTTCTCCAGCTTCTACTCAGCAATCTATCCAGGTAGTGCTTTGTCTTAAATAGGTTTCTTTATGTTATACCAGTCTCATATATGCTGACAATTCGCAGAGATAGATTCTTATCTCATTTTAATGTTATGCAACTCCCTTAATTTGATAACTGAATTTTTTGTCACATCCTACTGTTCTTGAAAATGGTAATATATCTGACTTCTTATCTTTCTTTGAAACAGCTCCTCTATGAAACATGCCTATGTGTTTGGCTTTTGTCTTACTATGAGCCTGCAATTGAGTACTTGGCAACTTCGAGGGCCCTGCCACGGTTAATAGATGTTGTTAAAGGTTCAACCAAGGAAAAGGTGAGTTGCATTTCTTTTTATGAACTTCTTCAGATGGCCATCTTCTTCACCAGACCTTCAAACATGGCATGCTTATATTCTAACTCCATAGTATCTTTCCTCATTCAGCTATCAGTTTCATTCAAAATTGGCTTCTACTGTTCCTATTCATTTTTCAATTTCCTTGGCAGAGTTTAAATAATAATTTCCCAATGCTTAAAAGGTCATACACACAGGCACGCTTGTGTGTAGTTTTATATATATTCATCTTAATTAATGCATCATATATTGTGTATCAACTTGTAGGTTGTCAGAGTTGTTGTCTTGACTCTGAGGAATTTGCTTTACAAGGGGACGTTCGGAGCACTTATGGTGGACCTGGGAGTACTGCATATTGTTCAGAACTTGAAAGCACAGGCTTGGAGTGATGAGGTGAGAGAATGATTGCATAAATTTTTATTTCGACATTGATTGATATTACAATTTATAATTGAAATGAAATTATCTAGATGGATGTGAGATAAAAAAGGAGATAGGACAAATGAGCATTGAAGAAACTCTGAACTCTTCATTTCCAGACAGTTAAACTTCATTTTTATTTTCTGTAGGATCTTTTGGAGGCTCTCAACCAACTAGAAGAAGGACTGAAAGATAACATTAAGAAATTGAGTTCATTTGATAAGTACAAGCAGGAGGTCCTTCTCGGCCATCTTGATTGGTCCCCTATGCATAAAGATCCTGCATTCTGGAGGGACAACATTACGAATTTTGAAGAAAATGATTTCCAGGTATCAGTTATTCAGTCGTTGTTCAGACCCCTTTTAATTTTTTGTTTGTTGCGTGTAAGTCATGTTGTATATAATCACTGGATGGCTATGGTATTGTGGTAAATAACATTGAATACTATGACAATACAAGACTGATGCACACTGAATTTGGATTGCAGATCCTGAGGGTCCTTATTACAATTTTGGACACGTCCACTGATCCAAGAACACTTGCCGTTGCTTGCTTTGATCTGTCACAATTCATTCAATGCCATCCAGCTGGGCGGGTAATTGTGACTGACCTCAAAGCTAAGGAACGGGCAATGAAACTGTTGAACCATGAAAATGTTGAGGTTACCAAAAATGCGTTGCTGTGCATCCAAAGGCTTTTCTTGGGTGCAAAGTATGCCAGCTTTTTGCAGGTTTAGCCATCATCTTCTCTCCTTGTTCAGCCAAAATAAATGCACCAATAATCCACTTAGATTGTGAAGGTGTAAGATGAGTGTCATTATTTCAGTACTCCATCCTCTAAGGCGGACATTCCTTTTATACTTGTGAGGGTAATGTTTGCAAGAATTATTTATTTTGGTACGTACAAAGTTCTACCAATCAGACAATTTCTCAATATATTTGAGAAATCATGTTTGGAATAATGTTTGAATCATCATGCCAATGTGTTATGTATAATAATGTATTTGTGGTGATGCATTCTTAAGAAAATCTTATGTCAGAAAAGTTTCTTTTATATATTTGGCCCCTACAATTTGCTGCTTACTCAAGTTTCTTTTAGTTCCTTTTGCAAATGGATTAACTTTGAGACGGTTCATTTCATTCATATAATTTAGAGTAATTTTAGCTGTCAATAGTCCCCCCCCCCCCCCCCCCCCTCCCCCTTATTTTTTTGGGGGACAAGGGAATCAGCAATCATTATCTAAGGGTACACACTGGGTAAATTCTGCCTTGTGACCTAAAGAAGTAAATTAGTTTAGGTTGTTCATAGCGGTTGAGATTTGAACTTGAAACCTTGTGATTATAAGTTTGTAAATTAGTTTAGGTTGTTCAGTTGAGATTTGAACTTGAGACCTTATGATTATAAGTTTGTATTTTTAGCCTTCTTGACTGGAGTTATTGCCCAGTCACCTCATCAATAGTCCCCTTTAATATGCAATGATAATGGTAATGGCTATCTCATATAGAACGAGGAGTGTTCATATGAGAAACATTTTTCCTTAGGGGATATATTGTGGCTGGCAACCAATGCAATTAGGTGAATTGTTTGAGTTTCGTTAGAAACAATTTCGTATGGAGTATATATTCTTTCTTAAAGATGATATTCAATTATTCATCAACTAGTATTAATATTTTGTATTAAAATTTTAAATTTATTTAGATCTTAGATATTTAAATTATCGTAAATAATAATAATAATGTAAAACATTTTTATAAATTTTATATTTATATTTTAGGAAATAACTAATATATTAAAACATTTTTATAAATTTTATACTTATATTTTAGGAAATAACTAATATTTAACTCCAATATATAATGTATATTATTATTATTATTATTATTATTATTATTATTATTATTATTATTTTTGAAACAGTGTATATATTATTATTATTATTGAAGAAGATAAGAAAATATATGGTGGATATACATGTGTATGGTAACAATAGTGGAAAAAGATAATGAAAGTTATAACGATAGGAGTATGTTTATCCAAAATATTGTAAAGTACAACTTTTATAGCATAATGTATAAAAAATCTTAACGGAGAAAATAGACATAAATGAAGAGTATAATCTTCATCCACACTTATTATGTTTTTAGATTAGATTATAAACTAGTATTTTCACCCGTGCGATGCACGGAATCGATTTGTTATAATATATTAAGAATATTTGGATCGATATATAATTATATAAATTATAACATAAAATATTATATAGTGCAATTGAAGATATCTTTTGGATCAATTATGTTTTCTGATGCTATCCTTGTTTGAATTCTAACAAATAATTGCTTAATTAATAGCTAATGTGTAGATGTACGCATGCAGTGATGGAACTTTAGAGATTTTATATATCAATTGTTTATGATTTTTATAAATTAGGCATATATGCTCGTTCTCTAGTAACTCAGTTATAGTATTCAATTGCTATTCTAATTCATGTGTATGGAAGATATATTTTTGTGTAGATATATTGCAATTTTGTCATCTTGGAAAAAAACATAATATCACCGGTTGTATTTACACATTATTGAAAACCTCTTTGTAAACAACATTGGTAGTAGCAACACAATCTTGTCCATCCTCGTCTAGAACTAATTAACACTTTCAGGCTATCAGAATGGGTGACTCGGGAGAAAGCCATGTACAATTGACCGTGATTACAAACTGATTTTTTCAGCAATAGCCCAACGTAAGTTAGTGTTCGGCCCTGACTTTTGTTGATAGTAATGGCATATGCAAGCATCAATGGGAATTATTTATGCTGGAACTTGAAGGGTAATCTCATATCAGAAAGAGTGAGAGACATTCGATGGATAAGAACTTTGGTTCCTTCATGTGTCCCATTAACTATTCTTGCTTCAACAATGTGATTGATAGACTACTCATACTTCATATTTCATCAAAGTATCCGTTTCTTATGATATTATGATTTATAACATATAAGAATCGACAAATAAACTATAGTATGAGTCTTCATTGCATGCAACAAATATCAAAAAAATTCAGTGTTCTAAAATAAGTGTATAAATGCAATATGTATATAATTTGCATTGCATTATATATCATTAATTTAATTACTTGTCGGTTAGTTATTGCAAGATCTTAAAGTACACTTATATTTTGATATTCAGTAAGTATAACTATATTAGAGAAAAATTAACCTGAGAGTAATGGGATAATCAGTTAAGTGATTGTTGGTTGACCGTAGAGTGTTGATATTCTCTGGACAAATAATTGTTGGAAAAAATAGCATAAAATAGCATTTTAGTGGCTATATTGTGGTACAAATACATGTGGGTCCACTTTCGATTTGGGTTGGGTCAAAGTGGATTCGGGTTCTTAGTAGTTAGACCAAAAGTTTGATATATTGTACGCTCAAAAAGGATAATGGGTGAATGAGAAATTGTTTCTCAAAGTTGACCCATTTGAGTTAAAAAAAATGGAGAGAAAAAACTTTCAAATAGCTTTTGTCACACATTGATTTGGGAAGTGGGTTTGCACAACTACTTATACAAGAGTCTTTTTAAGGCTTATTGAATTGTATAACATATAGACTTGACTCGTGTGCGCCGACACCTGCAGGCGCGAATGCCGCTCAGAAAATTGGGCATGTTTTTTTTTTAATTACCATATTTTTCAATATTATGCAAATCTTAACAGGATAATTTGAGGATACTTTTTTTTATTAATAATATACATTGCATTGCAAGGAAATATATGTACTGTATTATTACGATTAGTAATTTTAATCTAGAATTGTATTACGAATAGGAACATAGGTAAGAATATATTTTATTAGGAATTTTATTACTATATTATAATTTACAATTGTATTACGAATAGGAATTGTATTACCATATATATTTTACAATATTCCGCAAACCTTAATAGTATAAGAGTGTTTTGGGCGGGAAATTAAAGTTGAGGATATTGTTTTTATTAATAGTATAGATTGCATTGAAGGGAAATATATGTACTGTATTTTTACAATTAGTAATTTTAATCTAGAATTGTATTATGAATATGAACGTAGGTAAGAATATATTTTATTAGGAAGTGTATTACTATATTTTAATTTAAAATTGTATTACGAATAAGAATTGTATTACCATATTTTACAATATTACGCAAACCTTAATAGTATATGAGTATTTTGGGCGGGAAGTTAAAGTTGAGGATATTGCTTTTTATTAATAGTATAGATTGCATTGTAGGGAAATATATGTACTGCATTATTACAATTAGTAATTTTAATCTAGAATTGTATTACGAATAGGAACGTAGGTAAGAATATATTTTATTATGAATTGTATTGCTATATTTTTAATTTACAATTGCATTACAAATAGGAATTGTATTACTATATTTTACAATATTACGCAAACCTTAATAGTATAGGAGTGTTTTGGGTGGGAAGTTAAAGTTGGGGATATTATTTTTATTAATAGTATAGATTGCATCGAAGGAAAATATATGTATTGTATTATTACGATTAATAATTTTAATATAGAATTGTATTACGAATAGGAACGTATTTAAGAATATATTTTATTAGAAAGTGTATTACTATATTTTAATTTACAATTGTATTACGAATAAGAATTGTATTACCATATTTTACAATATTACGCAAACCTTCATAGTATAGGAGTGTTTTGGGTGAGAAGTTAAAGTTGAGGATATTGCTTTTTATTAATAGTATAGATTGCATTGCAGGGAAATATATGTACTGTATTATTACGATTAGTAATTTTAATCTAGAATTGTATTACGAATAGGAACATAGGTAAGAATATATTTTATTAGGAATTGTATTACTATATTTTAATTACAATTGTATTACGAATAAGAATTGTATTACCATATTTTACAATATTACGCAAACCTTAATAGTATAGGAATGTTTTGGGTGGGAAGTTATAGTTGAGGATATTATTTTTATTAATAGTATAGATTGCATTGAAGGGAAATATATGTACTGTATTATTACGCTTAGTAATTTTAATATAGAATTGTATTACGAATAGGAGCGTATTTAAGAATATATTTTATTAGGAAATGTATTACTATATTTTAATTTACAATTGTATTACGAATAAAAATTGTATTACCATATTTTTACAATATTACGCAAACCTTAATAGTATATGAGTGTTTTGGGTGGGAAGTTAAAGTTGAGGATATTGTTTTTATTAATAGTATAGATTGCATTGAAGGGAAATATATGTACTGTATTATTACGATTAGTAATTTTAATATAGAATTGTATTACGAATAGGAACGTATGTAAGAATATATTTTATTAGGAAATGTATTACTATATTTTAATTCACAATTGTATTTCGAATAAGAATTGTATTACCATATTTACAATATTACACAAACCTTAATAGTATAGGAGTGTTTTGGGCGGGAAGTTAAAGTTGAGGATATTGTTTTTATTAATAGTATAGATATAGATTGCATTGAAGGGAAATATATGTATTGTATTATTACGATTAGTAATTTTAATCTAGAATTGTATTATGAATGTGCCACACAGGGCACAGAAGCTCTGAACTCATGAATGTCGAACCGAATTTTTGATGAAAAGTGCTTGTGTGTTGTGTTGCCACTCTAAGTTGGTAGGGATTATTGAGTAACAGTGTTCTATATATTTACCTAGCTTCAAGTTAAGAGTTTGTCATTTTTGCAATCTAGCCTTTATGTTACGGCACACATAGAATATCCTAAGTGCACACTGCCACAGGTTAGGCAACAATGTGTGCACATACGGGGTAATGAATGTGTCACACAGGCAACAAGAATCCTGTTTACACTCATTGTATTTGTGATTACCGTGTGTGCACTTATGGTCTAACAAATGTGCCACGCAGGCCATAGTAGCCCTGAGCTCATGAATCCCGAACCAAATGTTAGTGCCACATAAGTTTACCCTCTACTGTGTAAGTAATGAGTTGAATGCTTCATAGGACATGACGATTCTTCAAGCAGTTCATACGGGTGTTTAATGAATATTTCACCGGGTACAACAAAGTACTGGACTCTAGAGTGCGAAGAGATAATAAAGCGTTTGGTTGGGCAGCGGTTCTCAAATTTGGAAGAATGTGCTGGACTTGCAACCAACAAGGACACCATGATAGTCGAAATTGTCTACTTAGCTAGAAACCGACCTAAAGCTTAGTTTTTGCTATTTCTTTATTATTTTATTTGCGTATGAATAAACGCAGAGCATATTGTTTAAATTGGCTTATTTATGAAAGTGTGATTTACTATGCGTATTATAATGTTACAGCATGTGCATGTAGAAAGACAACGTACAGGGGTGTACGTGTGTGTACCTAAGTTAAACTATGTGTGCTATAATGCGTACAATTAGCATGTACACACACAATGCTTAATGTGCACACACAAACCCATTACCTGCAACATGTTGGTGGCGTGCATGTCGGTCTTGCCATGTGTGCCATAATGTGTACAATTTTTTTTAACCTTGTAACGATGTGCACTAAAGTTGACCTGTATTTACCATTTTGTGCTTATATTCAAATAGATTGCGTACAAGTAAACGATGATGATTTCATACACTTTTGAGTGCACTTGCGTGAATTTGTCTGTGTCATTACATAAAACATGTGTGTGCCATATCGTACTATAAGAGCGTTTAAAGGATTAGATGGAAAACAAGCTGCAACGCACTTGGATTATTACTCTGTGTGTGCCGTTTCGTACAAAAACACTACAAAAATGATTTCACGAAATCTTTATTTTATTTGAAGACTATGGTGTCGTCACGGGTTAAGTTGTGTGTGCCAAACCATAGAAGTACAAAACAACCAAAGATTAGATATCAAATATCAAAATCACAAAAATTTAATTCACCCTAGTGAACTAAACTAAAGTATTGATCAATTCAAGTAGCTCCTAACGAGCACAAGTGACTAGCTTCGTTCAAGGGCATCATGGTATCCAACTACTTTACGAATGATCTTGAAATGAGCACAAGTAGCTTTAGGAGTAACCTTTCGTACGACCGCCCCACACCGTTCATCAACCACATCATCAAGAAACACAGGGAACAAGTAATTCTTTATGTCAAAAAGGCATAAAACGATACAAAACATTAGAATTCATAAAAACCAAAAAACCAAACATTATGAATACATGCATGGGATGGATGAGAAGTTGGTAAACAACTACGCGTGCACTTAGGTCGAACTGCATGTGCCATTAAGTGCAACAATACTAGTAGCAGGAAAACGCGCGAGCCAGGTTTATGGGAGACCTAGCGTGTGCATATAAGTTAACTTGTGTGTGCCCAAATGAGGAGACTTGATCTCTATATGTCAAACTGGCGAAACATGTTGTAGTACAGTGCACCTGTGTTCATGAGTGTGTGCCATTATGAGTATTAGGACTCTATGTATTTGAGTCAGATTATGACTCCCTATTCTAGGCTTCCTGTGATTCCCTATTCTAGTCTGGAGATTCTCTCATTATATATACCCCTGTAATATGTATCTTTGAACTATCTCATTCAATACAATTCATTCAGTTCTCATCTGGTATCAGTTAGCTAGGGTTACGTTCCTAATAATTATTCTTGTCATCTGTCCGTACCATCGTCTCGTCGCTGTCCGTGCCGCTGAAATCATGCAACAAGGCGGTAGCAATATAATTGAGATCGTGGCAATTTGCGTCGAGGTCAGCAGCGTGATAGACATAGCTTTAATGTTAAGTGTCAACTTTGTCCTGGCTTCGGTCACGTGGCATCCAATGGTTTTCTACGTTTAGAAAATCGTGTTTTGTTTGTTATAGTTTTGGTCATGTGTTGGCCGATTGTTCTCGATGCTTTGATGTTCAATGCCAACTTTGTAATGGTTTTGGCCACACGACACCCAATTGTGTTCTGCGCTTTGAAAAATGGTGTCTTATTTGTTCTAGTTTCGGTTACGTGACAACCGATTGTGTTTGATGTCGTTCAAGGACTTTGGATCCTCAAGCTAATTTGGTGTTTTAGAACGGTTTGGGTGCCTCATCAAATTCTCATACTTGGTTACCGGACACCGGAGCTACACATCATGCAACTCCGGACATAGTTGCCCTTTCTACCTCGAAGAAGTACATTGGTAATGACACTTTACGTGTCGGTGATGGTATGAGCCTGTCTATTAGTCGTGTTGGTCATGCTACTTTTGATACCCCATCTAGGTCTCTTAAGTTATCTAATATTCTCCATGTTCCTGGTTTGTCAACATCTTTACTGTCTGTTCAAAAGTTTGCATAAGATAATAAAGTGTTTTTTGAGTTTCACCCCTCCTTTTTTTTGTTGTAAAGGATATCACCACCAAGGAAATCCTTCTACAGGGCAGTAGTTCTGGGGGCTCTATGCTCTTCCTACTCCAGTTTCCTCTCCTTCTGTCTTTCTGTCAGCTCGTGCTTCTGCGTCAATTTGACATAACCGACTAGGTCATCCTAATCATCGTGTCCTTTGTCGCATTCTTCAGTCATGTTCGGTTAGTGGCTCTAGGAATAATATTCATGATAGTTCTAGTTTGTGTAATGCGTGTCAATTGGGAAAATCTACGCGTTTTCCTTTACCACGTGTTGAGTCGTCTAGTTTGAATATTCTTGATTTAGTATACACTAATATTTGGGGTCCAACTCCTTTATTATCTACAAATGGCTATCGTTATTTTGTCATTTTTGTTGATGATTACTCTCGCTACACTTGGTTCTTTCCGATGAAACTGAAATATGATCTCTATGCTATTTTTGATAGGTTTCGTACCCTTGTTAAGAGATCCTTTAATAGAAAAATAAAATCCATTCAGTCTGATTTGGGAGCTGAATACAAAAAGCTACATCAATCTTTTATTCAGTTAGGGATCCATCATAGGCAATCGTGTGCGTATACTCTTGAATAGAATGTTCGTGTTGAGAGGAAACACAAACATATAGTTGAAACTGGTCTAGCACTCATGGCCCATGCCTCCGTTCCATCTAAGTTTTGGGATTATGCGTTTGAGACTGCGGTATATTTAATCAATAAAATGCCATCCTCTATGTTCAATAACTCCAGTCCTCATCTTATGTTTCATAAATCCCCTCCTTCCTATTCCTTTCTTCGTGTCTTTGGTTGTCTATGTTATCCTCACTTAAGGCCCTATAATCGTCACAAAATGGATTATAGGTCCTCTCCTTGTGTCTTTCTAGGTTACCGAAAGTTCTTTAGGGGGTATAGGTGCATGGACTTACAAACTAATAAGATATATGTGTGTAGACATGTCCGATTTGATGAGATGGTTTTTCCCTTTGCTGCTAAGACTGTTTTGCAGGCTCCTTCAGAAAAACATGCCACGTTCTTGGGCCGAATCAGTGTTGAATCCATGTCCTCCTCCCACAGATCTTGCTCAGGTGGCTCCTACACTCCCTACTGATATCTGCTATTTTGTACAATTATTCACCCCTTATTCTAGTTGTTTTGAATGTTATTTTCTGTATCCTAGTGAAATTGGGAATTGTTTGTGTTATATTGTCCAAGTGTTGAATTATCTACAAGGAACAACAAAGGAAGAATATTGGAACATTTTGGACAAGTTCTGGAAGAAAAGGGAATTACAAGGAAGAATACAAGTTGGAAAAGAATTGGAAGATGCCTAATGGGCCAAGGCCCATCTACCTCTTATATATTTGACCTATTCTCTACAATTAAAGGAGGTTCCCTTACAGAGTTCTGAACCCTAGTTTTTAGTTTATATAGTTTAGACTAGTTTTACATTAGATTATTTTATTTCAAGATTGGAATCAAAGATTGAAGATTGGATTTGTTCTTTACCAGTTAAGTTCTCTTATTCCTTTATTACTTTCTTGCAATGTTTATGGTTATTAATTATTGCTTTGTTTTGTTTATTCCCATCATGCGGGAGTAGTTCGTTTATGGGTTTGGATTAGGGATCCATTGTTAATCTTGATGTTCAATTGGTAATTAATTGCATAAAGGGATTGAATCTTTTACCTAGGGTTTATGTTGATTTGGGGACTTCTGTCTACTTGTTATTGATTGATGGCCATAATTAATTGCTAGTCTAGGAGAGGGAATCATTACAACGAAAGTTGGATGGAGACCTCGAGCCTTACCAATTTCAACCTAATTTTCCTGCTATGAAAGTAGAGGTAATTTTGGGGGCTTACAATGCTCAGGTGCTTAAGGTTATAATTGATTCATCACAACAGTGGGACAATTTTAGCCTAATTCTCTTATTGATTACGAAAGTAGCTGAGTAGAATTCTTTTGTGCATTGCCCATATATCACTTGGTTAATTATTCTTTCCCTAATCCTGAGTTGGTTGGAACATCAAGATTACAATCCTCCTAATCTGGCCCATACCTTTTATCATATAGTTTTCACCTTAATTAATTGCTTTCTTTTATTCCACACCATTCAGTCTCTGTTACTTGGATTCTATAAATTCATATACTCTAGTGCCTGGTAATTCACACAGTTTCGTGCCATAACACCAATCCTCAGCGGAACGACATTACACCCTTTTTACACTCATCATTTGTGCTCATCACATTTTGGCGCCGTTGCCGGGGATTGGCTTATTTGGTTTTGATTGTGTGATTAATTTCTTACTAGCATTAGAGTTGGTGAATTTTAGGAGATCAAGTTTTATTTTATTTTATTCATTATTCGAAAAAAAATTATTTGCACTAACCCATAACTAGTTCCTTCCAAGAGTGTTTGTGGTTGTGTTAGACAGGATGTTACCCTCCTTTTATGCACACTAGATCGAAAGGGAGCACGAATCTTCGTCCCTACGATCTATATCTTGAGAGGAAATTAAGGAGGGAGAAGAAGGTGTTACGTGATTGGCTTCGAGAGTTCCAGGACTTCGAAGTAGACATGGAGACCGGAGATAGTAGCAATACTAGGCAGCCAGCCCATACTGGTGCGAACACACAACAGCACCCGAGGCAGAGAGAGACAGTTGGGGACAATCCTGGAGTTCATGCTGATCCCCCTAATCCAAATGTTCAAAATCAGGCACAGAACTACAGGGCTGATCCAAACCCAAATATCAATGTTGGGGAGGATTGGGTGCTCAATTCATGCAGCAGCAGCCTGTGTACCAGCAGCCAGGCTATGGGGTTGGGATGCGAAATCTTCTCCATCAGATGAATCCCAACCTGTTTAAGCAATTTGCCCAAGAGTTCCCACAAGCAGAGCCAATGGCTGCACATTTAGCCCTTGAGTTTACTGAAGAGGATTGCATTGTGTATCCAGGGATTGAGGCAAACAACTTTGAGTTGAAGACTCAGCTCATACAGATGGTCCAGAATAATTAGTTTGGAGGATCTTAGATTGAGGACCCGAAAACCCACATAATTCATTTTGACCGTATCTGCCAGACCATCAAGATGAATGGTGTTCCTAGTGAAGCCATCAAGCTAAGACTGTTTCCTTTTTCCCTGAGAGATCAAGCATAGCGTTGGTTGAATTCTTTCCCAGCCAACCATTTCATTACATGGGAACAGCTCTACAAGGCTTTCATGCAGGAATATTGTCCTCCTTCCAAGGCTGCCAAGTTAAAGAAGCAAATTCAGAATTTTCAGCAGTTTGGCAATGAAGATCTCCCTGAGGCTTGGACGAGATTTAAAGAATTGATGAGGCAGTGCCCGAAGAATTTGATGACCCCAGGAGATTTTATGTCCTCATTCTATGAGGGATTGTCTAACCGGTCAAAGATTATTCTAGATACCTCATCCTTTGGGGCTGTTTTCATTGATATGGGACCGGCAGCTGGAGAACAGATGATTGAGAGGATCACCTCTAACAATACTTACTAGTACACTGAGGGGGATGATATACCCATGAGAGAGAAGACAGCTGGGATGTTCGAAGTTGGAGAGAAGATGGCAATGCAGGCTCAGCTGGATACTATACAGCATATGCTAAAGCAGTTAGTACAGGGTCCTACTTAGAGTGTCCAGGCAGTTGCTCAGCCTCCACTAATTCCACAGAGTCCTTATGTTCCTAATCCCTATTCTGTGCCACAGGTACCTCTTGTAGCCTGTTGTGCAACTTGTGGTGGAAATCATGTAGCCCAGACATGTCTTTTGTTAGACTTCGGTAACCAAGTCCCTCAACCTAATGTGGAGCAAGTTGATCTCATTGGTTATTCTAGACCACAGGGCCAGGGGCAAGGTTATGGGACCTATCAGCAGCAAGGAAGAGATCAATTTGTTCCCTCTTGGAACAATCAAGGCAATCAAGTGAGGAACAATCCACCAGGTTTTCAAGGCAATCAAGGAAACAGAGGTGGCAACCAAGGAACTCAGTGGAGAAATAATCAGAATAATCAGAATCCCAATCAAGGGCAGTTCCAGCAAGTGAATCAGAATTTTGGGACCACTCAGGGTCAAGGTTCCTCTAGACCATCTCAGGATGTTGATATACAGCTTCTCATGAACACTATGATGGCTCAGTTTGGCAAGCTACAAGCAGAACATCTTCAGCTGTTTGGCAAACTACAAGCAGAAATAGATGGTCTCAAGGCTCAGCAACAAGGAGGAGGTAATCAGTTTTCTAATCAACCCTCCTCTTCGAATGGTAGACTGCCAGCAAGCACAGAAAATCCAAGGCACCAAGTGAATGCAATCACCACTAGAAGTGGATTAGCTCTGAAGGACCCCCCTTTTCCTTCGAATGATCCAGTGCCTGAGAAAGCTGATAAGAAGGATGAGGGCATTCAGGTTGAGGATGTTCTTGATGATAGTGAGGAGGAGTTTGTGGTGCAGAGAAACAGTGTTAAGGGTAAAGCTCCTGAGCAGGATGAGAGTGCTCCAAGTAAGAAGCATGAAAGGAAGAACAAGAAGGTAGATGACTCGGTTATACCTTACAACCTGTTACCATACCCTCAGAGGTTGTGGAAATCAAAGGAGTCTGATAGAGAGGGCAAGTTCCATAAGATGTTGGATAAGCTGGAGATCTCCATGCCTTTTGTTGAAGCAATCACTCAGATTCCATCGTACAAGAAGTTTCTGAAGAATATTTTAGGCAATAAGAAAAAGCCAGAGAAGAGTGCGATGGTGGATCTGAGTGAAGGAGCCTTGACTTGTGCAGTTCTTCAACATAAACTTCCTCCTAAGCTGAAAGATCCAGGTAGTTTCTCCATCCCTTGCATCATTGGTGGATTTGTAGTTGGGGGTGCTCTGTGTGACCTGGGTGCCAGTGTTAGTCTTATACCATATTCTTTATGTAAGAAACTCAACCTGGGAACACCAAAACCCACCTCCATGACCCTTCAGATGGCGGATCGCTCCATAAAGCGTCCGGTGGGAGTTCTAGAGGATGTCCCGGTCATGATTGATCAGTATTTTATACCGGGGGATTTTGTTGTACTGGATATAGAGGAGGATGCCAAGGTTCCTATTATACTTGGTAGACCTTTTCTAGCTACTGCTGGTGCACTTATTGATGTGAGAAGAGGAAAACTCGTAATGGAAGTGGCTGAGAACAAGATTGAGTTTGACATATTCAAAATGGCGAAACACCAGCGCCCTCATATGTTGATGAATGTTACTTGATAGAAAGGCTGGGTGAGGACACTACTGAGAGTAGAAAGATTGAGTTAGGGGATTTGCATGATTCCCCTATTGATCCTGGACCCCCTGAACTGTCAAGTGTGCTGAAACAAAAAGAAAAAGTTCTCTAGTTTTGGTGGTTTCTACAAAAGATGGATGAGGGAACTGTCTAAGTTCAGAAGGCCACCGGATCGCGTGGTCCACAATCCTACCTGATATCCATGAGGTTGAGTCGAGCTGACGACAGTAAACTTAGCGCTTCATGGGAGGCATCCCATGTTATCCTTTACTTTTTGCACTTTATTTTACTGCACTTTTCTTTATACTTTTAGTTCAGAGTAGATTAGGATTTTTCTTTGTTTACAGGGTGTTCTCTAGGGTTGTTTTGGTGTGAGATTTGCATTATTGTACCTTTGAGAGAGTGGGGAATGGTTAGAATTGAAGAGGTTAGGCTTTGAAACAGTTTGGAAATGTTTTAGGGTATATTTTGGACTAACTCGCAGGTGAAACCGAACTTGGGCGCGAAAAGAACAGAAGTGCGCAAAGAGGAGCCCGGATCACGGCCATGACCCCGGCCGTGATGCCGAGGCGTCGTTTTTCAGTGGAACAGAGCAAAAGCAGGGCTCTGGGTCACGGGCCACATCCCGGCCGTGACCCAGGCCGTGATGACGTCCCAGAAATTCCAGTGTGTTCCGGGCGAAAGAGAGCTCTGGGTCACGGGCCACCTCCCGCCCATGACCCAGGCCGTGATGGCGGCGGAAAAATTCCAGTGTCTACAGGCCAAACGAGGGCTTTGGGTCACGGCCACCATCCCGGCCGTGACCCTGCCCGTGATGCTCCCCCAGTAATTCTAGTATCGAGAGCGTTATAGAGGGCTCTGGGTCACGGGCCTCATCCCGGCCGTGACCCAGGCCGTGATACGAGGCCGTAAGTTAAAAAAAAAGAGTAAAAAAAATGTTATGTTTTCTAGTTCGTTTTTTCTAGTTCGTGAGGCCTTGTTTGTCCATCAGGGACGATGTCCAGTTTAAGTGTGGGGGGGTACTATTTCTGATGAATTTTGGATGCAGTTTGCTTGAAGGACTCAATTTGCAGCTAAAGGTAATGTGCTTTCCTTGTGTTATGGCTGTGACCGCTTTACTTCCTGCTGGTTTGTGGTTTGTTTTGGTGGTACTTGTGCAGCCCAGCTTGTCAGGGATGATTCAAGGTTGAGCTTGTGATAATTCAGTCTCTTGCCAATAGTTGGGTTAACCTCTAACATAAATGTTCCCCTGTGTGTTATGCATTGCTAGTGAAGGCTTATGTGGGATTCCGGTGATATTTGTTCTGTCATAGCTTGTCTCAGTGCTCTCATAGTGAAGTCTAGAATTTGCATGCTTTGAAGTGATTTAGGCCATTGTTGTTAGCCCAAGCCTTTAAACCTACCCTGTGTTACTATTATTTTCCCTAGCTGTACCCTTTGAGCCTTGTTTTTGTTTAATAAGTGCAAAAGCACTAAAACCCGTTCTTTATGTTGTTTTTCTTGTTTAACCCATTATTTGACCCTTAGCCCTAAGCCATATATTTTTCATTCACCCTTAGAGAGAATGTAGCATTTGTTCTTTAATTTAGAGAAGATTTATATTTTTGAGCTTATTTTTGATAGAGTTATTCCTGTTATCTTTGTTCTAGTGTGGGGGTGTGGTGAAGAAGTTGAATAGTTTGTTTGTATTGAAGGAAAGAAAATGTTTGAAAATTGAAAAGAAAAGAAAAAAGAAGAGAAAAATGGATTGTTATAGAAAAGAAAGAAAAAGAAGGATGAATAAAAATGCAAGTCAAGTTGCAAGAATAAAAGTCCTCACCCCTACTAGTTTAGAATGCTCTTGTCTTTCCAATTATGTTTTGCTCTCTTGATTCATATTTTCCATATCTCCTCTAGGTTTAGTTGTGAATAGGTGTGAAATTCTCTCTCTTTTGTTTATTTTTCCATACCCTTTCTTTGTTAGCCACTCACCCTTAGCCCCATTACAAGCCAAATAAAGACCTATTTGATCTTAGCATGCAGTTTTAGAGTGATCCATGTGAGTATGAAGGGCATGTCTATGGGAGTTCATCTTAAGCCATGTCTTGCATAATCTCAACTGAGCACATGTGCATACAAGTTTTAATCTACCTAATTTCGGGTGCCCGGTTATTGGCCTGAGAAGGGAACTCACTTGTGATTCTGAGATGATTCTTAAAGCAGGTTATGTTGCATGAGTTGGTTGGTGGAATGATTGGTTGAGCAGGAAGGAAGTGTGATCAGTTGCAGTGCTTGGAGGGAAGATTATCCTAGGCAATTGCTTGAGTACAAGCAAAAGTTCTAGTGTGGGGGAGTTGATATCTGCTATTTTGTACAATTATTCACCCCTTATTCTAGTTGTTTTAAAGGTTATTTTCTGTATCCTAGTGAAATTGGAAATTGTTTGTGTGTTATATTGTCCAAGTGTTGAATTATCTACAAGGAACAACAAAGGAAGAATATTGGAACATTTTGGACAAGTTCTGGAAGAAAAGGGAATTACAAGGAAGAATACAAGTTGGAAAAGAATTGGAAGATGCCTAATGGGCCAAGGCCCATCTACCTCTTATATATTTGACCTATTCTCTACAATTAAAGGAGGTTCCCTTACAGAGTTCTGAACCCTAGTTTTTAGTTTATATAGTTTAGACTAGTTTTACATTAGATTATTTTATTTCAAGATTGGAATCAAAGATTGAAGATTGGATTTGTTCTTTACCAGTTAAGTTCTCTTATTCCTTTATTACTCTCTTGCAATGTTTATGGTTATTAATTATTGCTTTGTTTTGTTTACTCCCATCATGCGGGAGTAGTTCGTTTATGGGTTTGGATTAGGGATCCATTGTTAATCTTGATGTTCAATTGGTAATTAATTGCATAAAGGGATTGAATCTTTAATTTTACCTAGGGTTTATGTTGATTTGGGGACTTCTGTCTACTTGTTATTGATTGATGGCCATAATTAATTGCTAGTCTAGGAGAGGGATTCATTACAACGAAAGTTGGATGGAGACCTCGAGCCTTACCAATTTCAACCTAATTTTCCTGCTATGAAAGTAGAGGTAATTTTGGGGGCTTACAATGCTCAGGTGCTTAAGGTTATAATTGATGCATCACGACAGTGGGGCAATTTTAGCCTAATTCTCTTATTGATTACGAAAGTAGCTGAGTAGAATTCTTTTGTGCATTGCCCATATATCACTTGGTTAATTATTCTTTCCCTAATCCTGAGTTGGTTGGAACATCAAGATTACAATCCTCCTAATTTGGCCCATACCTTTTATCATATAGTTTTCACCTTAATTAATTGCTTTCTTTTATTCCACACCATTCAGTCTCTGTTACTTGGATTCTATAAATTCATATACTCTAGTGCCTGGTAATTCACACAGTTTCATGCCATAACACCAATCCTCAGCGGAACGACATTACACCCTTTTTACACTCATCATTTGTGCTCATCACCTATGGTGACAGAAAAACGGCCTCGTGGTCGTCCGCGTGGTCGATCCACACGCCCAAATGAGCGAACTCATGCCATAGACACTAGAAGCAAATCTCGTGCTCCTTCTGCAGGCTTGACTGTACAGGTTTGTCCTATTGATCCCACATGTTACTCACAGGCAGTCAAGCATCCTGAATGGCGGGAAGCAATGGATCAAGAGTTTAATGCTCTCTTACATAATCAAACGTGGTGTCTTGTTCCCTCCAAGCCTGATATGAATGTTATTAGTTGCAAATGGGTTTTTCGCACCAAGAGAAAAGTAGATGGTTCCATTGAGAGACAATGCCAGGTTAGTAGCAAAAGGTTTTAATCAGGTTCCAGGTCAAGACTTCTTTGATACCTTCAGCTCTGTGGTAAAACCTACTACTGTCAGATTACTTCTCTCATTAGCTATATCCTCTGGTTGGGTGATTAGACTACTTGATGTCATAATGCTTTTCTAAATAGTAATCTGTCTGAAACTGTCTACATGAAGCAACCTCCTGGTTACATTGATGCTCAGTATCCAAATCATGTTTGCTTGCTTAAACGATCTCTATATGGTTTAAAGCATGCTCCTAGAGTCTGGTTTAATCGTTTGCACTCATTTTTGCTCTCTGTTGGCTTTCAAGCATAAAAAACAATGTGTCTCTGTTATATTTTTCTCAAGATTATGCTTATACGTACCTCTTAGTTTATGTGGATGATATACTTGTGATGGAGAGTGATCCAGATCTTGTAACCCGTTTATTATCAAAGTTGTCTGCTGCTTTTAAGATTAGGGATCTTGGTGAACCTAGTTTCTTTCTTGGTATTGAGACAGTTAAATGTGATGGTGGTATACTACTTTCGCAAAAGAGATATATGACTGATATTTTAAAACGTGCTGGAATGGCATAATGCAAAGCATTATCTACTCCTATTTCTGTTTCGAAAACTATTCCTTTCAGTGCAGACTTGTATGAGGATCCTACCCAATATAGGAGTTTGGCAAGGGCACTACAATATCTGACTGTTAACCAACTGTGTCAACATATGCATGCTCCTACAGTTTCACATTGAGAACAACTAAAACGAGTCTTGAGGTATGTTAAGGGAACTATCACTTATGGTCTGCGAATAAGAAAGTCACTATCTAGAGATTTGCATGCTTTTTCTGATTCTAATTGGGCTGGTTGTCCTGAAGACCGAAAGTCAACTACTGGTTATGCTGTGTTTCTTGGGTTCAATCTTGTGTCTTGGGTCTGTAAGAAACAAAGAACTGTTGCTAGATCTTCTATTGAGGCTGAGTACAAAGCACTAGCAAATGTTTGTGCTGAAGTAATTTGGATTTTGTCTTTACTACGTGAGATCAATGTCCCCAATATTTCCGTTCCCAAGTTATGGTGTGACAATCTTGGTGCTACATACATGTCTGCAAATCCAATTTTTCATGCGCGTACCAAACATGTTGAGATTAATTATCACTTTGTTAGAGACAGAGTTGCTACAGGAGATATTCAAGTCAACTTTATTTCAACCAAAGATCAACTTGCATATCTTTACTAAAGCTCTGCCTGGTCCTAGATTTTCTTTTCTTAGAGACAGGCTACAGGTTACTAGCTTACCCTTTGCCTGAGGGGGAGTATTAGGACTCTATGTATTTGAGTCAGATTATGACTCCCTATTCTAAGTTTCCTGTGATTCCCTATTCTAGTCTGCATGAGATTCTCTCATTATATATATCCCTGTAATCTGTATCTTTGAACTATCTCATTCAATACAATTCATTCAGTTCTCATAATGAGGAATCTCACACACAAAATCAAGTCGGGGAAACATATGCATGTGCACATAGGTGGGTCTACGTGTGCCATTTAGTCCAACAGTACTGGTAAGAGGATAATCCACAACCTAGGTAGATGTGAGACCTAGTGTGTGCACATTTGTGTACCCGAGTGTGCCATTTCCGACGGTCTTAAACTCTTCAAGAAAAACTAGGTAAACAAATTGGAGTGCACCTGTGTTAATGATTGTGTGCCATCATGAGGAATAACACACACAGAATCAAGAAGGAAAGCATCTGTATGTGCACATAAGTGGAACTGAGTGCGCACATAGGTGCAACAATACTTGTAGATGTGAGACCTAGTGTGTGCACATAGGAAAACCTGTGTGTGCAAAATCGAATAATCTAATTAAGTGATTTTCCAAACACCCACAAAAATATCAAACACAACTACATCTGTGAAATCATGTTTGCCATTAATGGTTCACATTAAAAATCATGAACACCTATTCACTATAGCAGAAGTAGTAAAATTGGTTTCATCATATGACATTTTATATTACTCCATCCGTCCCATTTTATGTGTCTGGTTCAGTTAACGAGGCTTGACCAAAGTTATTTTTAATTCAATTTTTCATAATATTAAATTTAATATTAATATACAAAATTTATATATTTAGAAACTACACTAAAAGTACTATTAAACACAAAGAATTATATTTTAAAATAAGTTAAAAATAATAAAGAAAATAAACAAAGAAGAAATGGTTGGTTTAACCAATGAATAGTAAGTATGACAGATAAAATGGGACAAAAGGGAGTACTTGATAAGTGGTTTTGTTCCACCAGTTAGTTAACATGCATCATATGATCCAAAACATAGCAAAGACTTGAATCACATATTAAATAAGAAAACATTGAAAGCTCTATGAAGAGGATTCTCATATTCAATCTTCTCCGTAAGATGACCTGCAAATTGATCATATAATTTCACTGGTCAGACATATGAGACTTTAACTAAAATGCCACAAATAGGAACTTGGTGGAACCATATAGAAGAATGAAGGGGTTATCAAACACTAGAGAAGAAAGCAACAAAAGCTAACAATAATCATCTTATTCCAAAAGAGCAACACTAAAAACTGAACAAAATGCGCTCATTACACCCCTTTAATGATGATGAAAATAATACATAGTAACTAAAATCCAGAATTCCATGCTTGATGATTAAGGAAAGCAATTTTTTGAGCAAAACAATACCACAGGAAATACCAAAAACAAAAAAGAATCGGAAAAACAAAAAAAAAACCCATAGTTGTCGTCAACCACACCCAGAATAGACGAATCCAAAAATCAGAAGAAAAAAAACAATAACAAATAGTGCAAACAGATAAAAAAACAGAATGAAAATTGTAAACACGAAACTTGAATTGTATATATTCAAAATTCAAAGTACATAACGGTTACAAGAAGTATATGTATCAAATGAAAAAGGGTACAATCTCTGTGTAGAAGTCCTCTGATTCTCTACTAGAAGTATGCCGATTGGAAGTGTGCCGAATTCGAAATATGCCGAATTGGAAGTGTGCCGAGTTATGCCGAGCTATGCCAAGTTATGCCGAGTTCTGCCGATTTCGGAGTATGCCGAACCGGAAGTATGTCGAGTTCAGAGTATGCTGAACTGCAAGTATGCCGAGTTCGAACGTATGCCGAGCTATGCCAAGTTCAGAGTATGCTGAACTGAAAGTATGCCGAGTTTGGACGTATGCCGAACTGGACTTATGCCATGTTGGACGTATGCCGAGTTCAGAGTATGCTGAACTAGAAGTATGCCGAGTTCGGACGTATGCCGAGTTGGACGTATGCCGAGTTTGGTACTCAAACGGCGTGTTCCTCAGTGCAGATATACTGCAAGCGTGCTCCTGGTGCAAATAAATTGCAGGCGTGTCCCTCCCGGTGCAATGCAGATCTTCAGAGCTTCAGTGCCTTCTAATCTTCAATGCCTTGTTAAATCTTCAAAATGATACCACTATTTATAGTGGTGGGGTGTAGAAAAAAGCTAACAAACCCTATCCCTTGAATTTAATTTAATATTTTGAATTAAATTCAAGTAATGTACCTGGACACCATCACGTCCAGGTTCATGATTTTATATTTTTGAACTGATTTATAATACCCACATCTTTCCAAAAATTATATGATCCACATGTATTTTTGATGGGCCAAACCAAGTCCAAGCCCGTCAATTTGAGCAGTCGAATTGATCCAATAGCCTGGTCCAACTTAATTAAATATATTTCTTGAATTTGGGTCAGCTGTTCAACAACAATTACTCTAAATTAATTAATTAGACCAACTAATTATTTATTGGGCTATTTAATTAACCCAATTAAATAAATATCAGCCCAATGTAATTAATTAAAGCAATTAATTGAATAACCGATTATCCATCACGGTCCAATAATATTAATTAAATTTTTGATGCTTACAAATTGCCCCTTCAAAACTTGCTTGGCGTGCTCCAAATGTAAAGAGAAGGAAGTCTCGAAATTGTCAGTAGTCCAAAAGGTTGAATTTGCGTTCCATGTTTGCAAGTAGTAGCCAAATAAATGCCACTTTAACTACAAAAGTCCATTTGTATAGAGAAATCCAATTAATTCATTTTACTGCAGATGCCCAGGGTGTGTCCACAAACTCATTAAAGGGAATAAAGGCCCACCTTGTTTCTAAATTTTAGCCTAATCTCAATTTTGACTTTAGCTAAAATTAATCCCTTTTCGAAACCTGAAAGAACTAGCTTACGTGATTTCCCTATGTTAATCCAATGCAGTTCCTTCTCCCTTCACAACTCTGTCAAAATAAGGTTCCAGCCACATAATCAACCACAAACTTAGAACTTGATAGGATCAATGAAAACCAAGCCGTCACGATTCGCACCACGAGATGCTTCCAGATTATCATCTCAGGTTGAACTCTGACTTAGCCTAACTGTGTGTTCCAATGATTCAGAGGGTTTAGGTTGATCCGCAGTCTCTTGACTATTCTGATTTTCATGATCTTCATTTGATGGTTGATCATATGTTTTTTCACCATCATTTTGCTCACCCGAATCATGAGGGTCTGCTGCCTTATCAGAATCATCCTTTCTTGTGGGTTCTGAGGAAGGAGGGATGCCGTTTCCAGATGGATCATTATCATCATCGTCATCACCATCATCCTTCTTGTCAGACTTATCTCCACAATCTTCATCAGAATCAGGATTTGATTCCTCATCATCTTCTTTGCCTTCGGGATGATGACTCGGGCCAACATCAGGTCGGATATCTCTTATCTCAGTCTGCGCTCGGGAGATATTGTGGATTTTAGCAATCTTCATATCTTCGATCATTTGGCGTTCCCGAGGTGTTCGGTGGCCAACATTTAAATCAACAAATTTTCTGAACCGAGTCGTTTTTCCTTGAAGTTTTTCAGCAAAAACACGTTCAATTTCTTCCGGCCTTGTTGCATCAAATACTGATATTGTACCCATTCAATCCAAGGCCCACTCTTCTTCATCAGCCATTTCACTAATGGTGCTGGCAATTACACGAAGGCTGGACATTCTCCACTCTTGCCAATTGTATACTCTAGCAAGTTCCCGCCTTAAAATGACTTCATGAGAGGGCATATCTGCTAATGCTTCGTTATAAGCCAAAGCGCCAGTGGAGTCCTCATAAGCCAACTGTTGGGCTAATGCAGCATCTGCATCAATTTGAAGAGTAACACTCGGGATGGACAATAAGCTGATGTGATGACTCAGGTACCTGAGACTGACTTTCTCAGAAGGAAGTTCCTCAATCCGAACAGTGGAAACAAGTGGCCGATGTAAGTAGATACGTCGGAGAGCATCATCTTGTGCAAGCATTATCGTGGCCATAAAGGGAGGCAACTTTTCGGTAATCTGTCTTCGTACAGCTTCAAGTATAGGATGATAGATTGGTCGAGGGGTGCCAACATCTTCCCCCTTAGAATCATCCTCTATCCATGTAGAATCAGAGTCCAATTCATTCGGATTTTGGTACAATGACGACAAGATTTTGTCCTTCGGGCTCAGGAGCCTTAGAGTCTTCAGGTTCAATAACCAAGGGTTCGGAAAGTTGCACTGGCTCAGCTGTTGCATTTGAATCAGAAGGTTCAGGAGGTGAAGGCTTCGGCTTCATGAATCTGGTGAGAGGCATTTGATCATCCTCATCACTATCATCTCTGCTGAAGTCTAGGGGAGGTGGGAGAACTCTTGTTCGTTCAACTCTTAGAGTTCGTCCTTGGTCCTCCACTGTTGGTAGGACAACAGTTGACCTTTCCTTCTGTTCTGCTATGACTTCCTCTTTCTGATCTCTCTTGAGTTACTTCTTCGAACGCTTGAGTTGCTTAGCCTTCCGCTTTTTCAATTCCACTTTCAATTGCCTTGCTTCATCCTCAGCGGATGATGATTCGGATCTGTGTGAGGATTCAGCACGTTTTTACCCTTCACGCTTTGATGACTCTTTGTTCTTCTTCTTTACCGGACTTTCAAAATTGTCCGAATCGTGATCTTTTGACTCCTCAGCTTTCTCCTTTTCAACAGAACTTTTTGGGGACTTGGATTTGTGTTTCTTGCTGGCTTTCTTCTTGGCAACCTCACTCTCTTCTGCCTTTCTTTTATTGTAATTAGGAGGATTTGAACCCATATAGTAGTGAGTTCGGTGAGTTGCAGTTCTGGTGCGAAGTTTGATCTTTTTGTCTTTTAAGATTGCACTTATCACAAATCCATTTCCTACTACTTTGATTATCCATCCGGAGTTCTCATCAACACCGGTTTGGATATTGTCAATCAGAAAATCAAATATAACCCGTGACCAGTCAACAAGATAATTGTCTAATAGAGCACATATCATCCTTATCTTCTTATCAACAATCTCGTCCGTTCCAAACTGTTTGCTTTCGACAACTCGGTTGAGTATGTCGATGACAAACTCATAGTCAAATTTCAACATTTTCTTCTTTAGAGTGGATGGTATTGTGGAGGGTTGTGAATATCCTTTCATCCTTTTCCACATCTGTTTTCTACTGTAATCTTTTCCAAAGCAATCTGGATGATATCCTTCACCACATATGGGAAAACCAAAGACTCTACATATGTCTTCATGGGTGATAGTCACTGTGGTCCATGAACCACCGACCGTATTTCATCAACTCTATAATTTCTTGATGAGATCCTTCATGTATTTTGCTTGATTGATAAAAATACCGTCACGTTCTTGCTTAACTTGAAGACCCAGAAAATAATTTAATTCTCCCATCATGCTCATCTCGAATTTTCCTTGCATGAGTTTTGAGAATTTCTCACAGAGATCTGAATCAGTACTTCCAAAGATGATATCATCCACATAGATTTGTACCAATAGAATATGATCTCCATCCTTGATTCTGAAGAGGGTCTTGTTTACTTGTCCCTTCGTGAACCCACAACTTATAAGAAAGCATGATAACGTATCGTACCAAGTTCTTGATGCTTGTTTCAAGCCATATAGAGCCTTGTTGAGCTTGTAGACTTTGTCTGTTCCGAATTCTGAAATGAATCCGGGTGGCTGCTCAACATACACTTCTTCTTCCAAAAGTCCATTTAGAAAGGCACTTTTGACATCCATTTGAAATACCTTGAAGTTTTTGTATGCAGCATAAGCTAGAAATATTCTGATAGCTTCGAGTCTAGCCACATGAGCAAAGGTTTCATCAAAATCGATTCATTCTTCTTGACAGTAGCCTTTTGCAACCAATCGGGCTTTGTTCCTAACAATGACTCCTTGCTCATTCATTTTGTTCCTGAAAACCCATTTCGTTCCAATGACATTTTGATGGGTTGGTCGTGGAACTAGTTCCCATACATTGTTTCTCTCGAATTGATGTAGTTCATCTTGCATGGCTATGACCCAATCCGAGTCATTTAATGCTTCGTCTATTGTCTTTGGTTCTATTTGAGAAATAAAACATGCCATCATGCACTCCCGAATAGATGCACGTGTTCGTACTTCATCATGGATGTCTCCGATAATTTGATCTTGAGGGTGGTTTCTTAGCCATCTTAAATTAGGTTGAAATGTAGTTGGTGGTGCTCCTTCGTCTATTGTGGAATCAGCGTGATTGACATCAACGTATTGTTCTTTAGGTTGATTTGATTCAGTTACTGTATCCTGTAATCCTTCGGTAGGAGGAGAAGTGTTCGGTAGACGATTCGGGAAGATTGAATAATCCTCTTCTTCAGATTCTGTATCATCGGTTAGTATCTCTGCTTCTCCATCCTTTGTGTTTTCATCGACTTGCGTCTTTTCAGGATTCATCATATCAATAGACACTTCATCAAAGACCACATGAATAGACTCCTCTATTACCATAGTTCGCTTGTTTAGGACTCGGAATGCTTTGCTCTTATCTGAGTAACCAATGAAAAGTCCTTCATCGGCACGTTCATCAAAAGTCTTAAGATAAGTCTTTCCATTATTATGAATGAAACATCTACTTCCAAAGATATGGAAATACTTTACAACAGGTTTCTTGCCTCTCCATAGTTCATAAGGCGTTACTCCATGAATTTTGTGAATGAGAGATCTGTTTTGAGTACAACAAGCTGTGTTGATTGCTTCGGCCCAAAAACGTTTAGGCAGACCTGAGAAAGCAATCATGGATCTTGCTGCTTCCTTAAGAGTTCTGTTCCGTCTTTCAGCAACGCCGTTCTGCTGGGGAGTTCTTGCGGCTGATAGTTGATGTAGAATCCCATGTTGTCCACAGAAATCCTGAATGACTTTGTTTATAAATTCGGTTCCCTGATCGGATCGGATTTTAATAATGTTTAAATCCTTTTCTGTTTGAAGTCTTTGGAGCAAATCTGGTAAAACCCTTTCGGTCTCATTTTTCTTCTTTAGGAAAGATATCCATGTATATCTTGTGTAGTCATCTACTACCAGAAGAGTGTATTTCATTCCACTTAAGCTTACTGGATCAACTGGTCCGAATAAATCCATATGAAGTATACTCAACGGTCGTGAGTTGGTATTGAGGGTCTTTGTTTTGAACGAAGACTGATTTGTTTCCCTTTTGGACAAGCTTCACAAATCTTGTCCTTGTCATAGATTACATTGGGTAGTCCTTCAACCAACTCCTTTCTTGCAAGCTTGTTGATAGCCTTGAAGTTGAGATGGTTAAGTTTGTGATGCCATTCCCAACTTAGATCGTTTTTGCTTTTGGCAATCAAGCAAGTATTTGGCTTTACGGTTTCCCATGTGACTAAATACTCAAGCAAGTATTCGCCGTTAGCACAACTTCATGGTTTGTTTCTGAAATAACTTGACATAGATCTTTTGAGAATTCCACTTTATATCCTTTGTCGCAGAATTGGCTTGTGCTCAAAAGATTGAACTTTAATCCTTCAACATATGATACTTCTTGAATGATCAAACCATTCTTTATAACGTCTCCAGTGCCTATGGTTCGTCCGCTTGAGTTTCCACCGAAGATAACTTTAGGACCATTCTTTGCCTTGAAGTTGCTCAGTTCTGATTTGTCACCGGTCATGTGTCTTGAGCATCCACTATCTACATACCAGATGGTCCTGTTTCCCTATAACCATAGATTAGGCAGTTTTAGGTACCCATACTGTGACACCCCAACTTTTCACAAGCTGAGATAACTAAACTTTAAACATAAAAGCTGCCTATCTCAACTACCAAACACAACATAGCGGAAGCGATTTATAACTTAAGGGGTATCATGCCACATCTAGGTAAAATACAGCCTAGATGCACAGACTATCTAAGAAAACATAACATAAAATCCTCAACTCATAAACATAACAGGAATACTAGTCAAAGGTACATAATCCAAACATAGGCACACAGGCCCAAAAACCAAGTCTAAACAAACATAAACTAGTCTAAGCAGGCCTCATAACGATAAAGTTCTAACGCGTTCTCGCTTAGACTTACTCCATACCTGGAAAACATGTAAGAAACCATTAGCAAAAGATTGCTAAGCAACCACCACTCAGACTCGTGAGAACATACATATATAGTAAGTTTGTAAATAGGTTTACACACCCATATAGAATATACACACCAATGATCTGTTCTTTGATTAAATCAGAGACTCAACAACAATACGCTGAATAAGCCATAAACCAAGGACTCTTCAAGTAAAACCAACATCCAATGCAAATGCATAAACATCAAGTCTATACACGAGATACCAATTGAATCACAATACCAACAGAATGAACGCAAGGGAACCAACCAAACCGACATATCAAGGAATAACAAACACCAATTGAGGTACAACCTCTATCCAAGATCTTAAGGAAACCAATCCTACCATCATACTAAAGATAAGCACCAACCACCATCCCCAAATCGCAATAATAACCATAAAACTAACCAACTCATCCATATCACAACACGGAGGCAACAAGCCCACTATAGAGGCATACAAGCCCATATCACGGAGGCACACAAGCCCATATCACAGAGGCACACAAGCCCAAATCACAGAGGTATCCAACTCCCAGTTACAGAGGCACACGGGCCCAAATAAGAAGGCATACAATACCCTCCCAATTCCAACCTCAAAAAGACCATAATACCACCAACTCAACCCCAAAGGTTACCAAGGATTCAACAAGAGAAGAAATGCTCATAAGAACTAAAGATCCCCACACACCAACTCAGATTTACCCACACAAATCACCCACCAACAGTGTTCTTCTCACAAAACGGATACAGAGCATACTCAGGATAGGAATCAAAGAATGAACCAATGATACTAACTCAAGAGATCAAGCTCATGAATAAATACTCAAAGATCAAGGTGGAATACTCAACAAGATACTCAGTACACAATCCAGAATAAAAAGGGAAACAACAGAGCTAACAGACCCCAAAAAGACTCACTGGAACAGAACCAGGAGTACTCTTGCGGTACGTGTCAACGGAGCAAAATGCACCGCCACACTCTCCCGTCTCCTTCTCACGGAACCACTCGGCGGAACACTGCCTTCCGCCATACCCTTCCGCGTGAACTAGCGGATCCCCGAGCGGAACTCACCCTTCCGCCACTCCACACCCCATAGGCACGCACGGAACGCTTGGACGGGACACATTATACAGTCCAAGTGCACCGCAAGTGCAACCAACACAGATTACAGACCCGAAGCAGAAATACACCAAACTCAGTCTAGAATACAAATCATACTCAGAATAATACTCAGATTACACATCTCAGAAGCCAATAAATCATGGAATCCATAACAAGAATTACTCATACACATCTAGGTACAAAGGATGATGAACACAAGTCCAACAATCCACAAATCAAGGTTCACAGACCATCAACAAAGCTATTACCCAAGAAATTACAGGATTCCAACACCAAATCATATGCATATAGATCAAGAGTTTAAAATAGGTTTTTGTGAGACATGATGGTTACCTCTTGGAGCGTATTAATCCAAAGCAATCACCAAACTTAGGCTCATCCCATAAGCTAGTTCATCATAATGAACCTGTGAATTAATATAATCTAATATGATCACTAGCTACAACCAATAAATAATGATGTTAATAATCCTAGTTGACCTATCATAGTCATTGCCCATAATCCATGCTTAATAGCTAATTGAGCTATAATCCTTATTAATATGGTAGATAATAAGAACCTAATGATCTAACTACTAACTCACTAACAATAATACCATAGAACCTAATGATCTAACTACTAACTCACTAACAATAATACCATAGAACCTAATGATCTAACTACTGTAACACCCCGTAAATTCATTTCGAACCTTTCGATCGTTAATTAATTCCTTGGGCAATCTAATTAATTCTTCGGGCAATTTAATTAATTCCAATTGGGCTAATTCTTTCCATTTAATATATATTTGTGTATATAAATATTCAAGAGCCTAATTTAATTATTCTAATTAAGAGCCCAATTAATTGGATCACTCTTGTAAGGGATTTTTTTATTCAATTTGGACCCTTACAATATTTGTAATTAAATATTCCTACAAGCCCAATTTATTGATCTTATATTATATATGTATACATGTTGTTCCTAAGACATTTTATGGGCTTTCTTATCCTAATCCTTATATTTAATTCATAAGGGATGAATTCATTAGCCCAACTACTAAGTCTTGAATATATATAATTAATTCTTATAGCCATCATATTACATACTTAAGCCCAATTCCAATTAAAGTCTTACAACCTAAATATTGTATGTATTCTTGGTATATGATTTGAAGACTAAAATTACCCTAAGAGTTTACACTCCTCTTCCTTCCTCCCTCTTGCCTTTCACGCCATTTCCCTTCAAGATTCATCCAAAAATTCATCTTCATTTCCCTACAAGTTTTCAAGTAAAGATTGCTCTTTTAAGCTTGGTTAGGAGTGGGTAAGTGCATCTATCCTAGAATCCATCTTGCATTTTGTGTTTTTAGTAGTCTTTATGCTTGTTCTTATAAAGTTCTTTTGGGGTTCTTTGGGTAAAAGATGATCAAGGTGAAGGTGGGGCTTAGAGGACTATCTTGAGGCTTGATTGGTTGGAGAAAAGCTCTTTGAGGTAACCATCCATGTCCATCAAATCTATTTTTTTATTCTCCTATTCTATATATAATGATCTTGGTGTTGGAAATCCTGAAATTTCTTGTTATTTGGCCTATTTCTTGGATGTGTTTTGTTGGATTTCATCTTGATCTTTTGCCTTGGGTTGTATGATCAATGATGTTATGGATTTCCTTATTTTTGGACTCTAAATTGGATGAAATGTGAGTGTATTTGGTCTGATTTTTGTGTTCTGGAAGTGGGATCTTGGTCTGAGCAGAAACTGTCTGGGATGGTTCGGTTGGTCTTGCGGAGAGCTGGCGGCACAATGTAACCCGTCACTGTGATCCGCAAGGCGGCAGCGGTAGGACGGGCGGAGGGATGGCCCGTGAGGGGGTCCGTCTCCTCCTTGCGGAGGAGGTCGGCGGAGGGGCGAGTTCCGTTGAGCGGTTCCGCAAGGCTTCTGGGATTTTGTTCCCAGTAAGCTGTTCTGTGACATTGTTGGTTGCTGTTGGTCTTTTGTTTCTGATTATTGTTGGGTTGTTTTGTTGGGTATTTTGCCATGATTTTGGAGTATTTATCCATGCCTTTTGTTGGGTAATTACTATCATATTTTGGAGATTGATTCTTGTCTTTGGTTTCCCATTCTTGTACTCTTGGTCTATTAATTCTTGGAATTCATTAACTGGAGTTGGTTTGTGTTCATAGTTGAGATGAACACTTTGGTTGGTTGTTTGGTATGGTGATTGGAGTATGAGTTGTGGTGTTGGTTGTTGGTATCGTTGAGATTTGTTGGATGAACTAACTGTGCTACTATTGACTATATTGACTATATTTGGGTTCATTACCCCTGTGATTGGACTCCTCCCTGTGATTGGTTGATTACCCTGTGATTGGACTTCCCTGTGATTGGGCTTTTGCCCTGTGATTGGGTTCATTACCCCTGTGATTGGACTTCGTCCCTGTGATTGGACTACGGTCCCTGTGATTGGGTTGTTACCCCTGCGTACCGGTTTTCCGGATTTGACTCTTGACTTTGACTATGAGATTGACTTGGTTTGGTGGCTGGTTTGGGGATTTGGAGGTTTGGAGTTGGGATCCTCCTTTGGTTGGTTTGTGAGCCTTTATGTATTCGGTTGTTACCTTGTGTTACTCGTTGTGGTTTGGTTGGTCCTTGGATTGGGTACTCAGTTGGTATCTCGATGTTGGTTCGTTCTTGTGTTATGCTTTCTTGGTTGGATATTGGCTTTGTTTGTTGAGTCTTGGTTATTGATTCATTCAGCTTATTGTTGTTGAGTATCGGTTTGAACTGTGAACAGTTTGTTGGTGTTTATATTCTATATGGGTGTGTAAACCTATTTACAAGCTTATGTATATCTATATCTCCTTGCGGGTGTGAATGGTGGTTGCTTAGCATTCTTTTGCTAATGGTTCTTTGTGTGTTTTCCAGGTATGGAGTAGTTATTCGCGAGCGCGCTAGAGCTTTCTCTATATGAGGATGATAGCCTTAGTTGTGATTGTTTAGACTTGGTTTTATTGGGCCTGTGTGCCGTTGAGACATGATACTTTTGTTAGAGATTGAGTACTTATGACTATGGATTATGTCTTGAGGATTTATTTCAGTTTTATGATATGAAGCTAGTTTATTCTTGTGTTTAGCCTGTGCATCTAGGCTGTGATTATACCTAGATGTGGCATGACGCCCTTAAGTTTTAATTCGCTTCCGCTTTGTTATGTGTTGGTTGAGATTGGCAGCTTGTTGTGTAAGTTTAGCTATCTCAGCCTGTGTGAGGTTGGGGTGTCACAGTTGGTATCAGAGCCTGTGTTGAGGTCTGAATAGAGATCCTAGGGTTGTAATCTGAGACTCTAGGACTTGATCAGTAGAAATTAAGATGTTTGAGAATCCTAGGATGTGTGAATTCTAGGCCGCGCGGTGAGGACTCGTTTACTTGCTTTTGGTTATGCTTTGCAGGTTGTTTGTTGTTTGTTGTTGTGAGCTCGTTCTCACTTGTCTTCTTGCGTGTTTGGTTTAGACCGACCGCAGCGTTCTCCTCGTCTTCTGTTAGTTCTCTCCTTTCTCTAGCGAGTATGGTGCCGCCACGACGACGTGAGGACTACCCCGAGGTGCCGTACGTGGAGCAGCTGATGCAGAATCTTCAGCAGCTGACTCAGATCACCCAGCTTTTGGGAACCACGATGGTTCAGAACAACCAGCGCGGGCAGCCGGACTTAGCTCGGAGGGTGGCGGGGCAGCACCCACCTTTCTTCGCTGGGGAGGAGGATCCTACGCTTCTGGAGGAGTGGATTCGCGCCTTCGACAAGATCCTCGAGGTGGTCGAGTGCCCACCCGGTCGCCAGGTCGAGATGGCGAGCTTCTACTTAAAGGAGGAGGCCGACTTGTGGTGGGTCCATGACGGCCCCACGATGCGTCAGGAGCCCGGCTTTGGATGGGAGGTGTTCAAGGATAGGTTGAGGGCCCGTTTCTACCCCGCCCATGTCAAGGCGGCGATGCAGGATGAGTTCTTGCACCTTCGGCAGGGGACCGGGACCGTGCAGGAGTACCATCGGCGTTTCCTGGAGCTAGCTCACTTCGCGCCGACACTCGCCCCGACTGAGGAGACCAGGATCGAGCGGTTCGTGGCCGGCTTGAACCTAGAGACGCGTATGGCCCTAGTGGTGTTCAAGTTCCAGACTTTGAGCGAGGCCTACAGTAGCGCTGCCGATCACTACCGAGTACTATCTATCCGCCGAGGGCTTCAGGACCGCTCTAAGCGGCCAGCAGAGGGAGGAGCTTCGGACTCCAAGAGGCATCGACCCGGGGGCTCCAGCGCGAGGGGAGGCTACCAGCAGGGCAGCTCTAGCCGGGGTGGTGGATCTCGCCCTAGCCTTGGGCAAGGATCAGGAGGAGAGGGAGCTCGCACACGGCACTTCCACTGTAGGCGTTGTGGAAGGGATCATCCAGGGCGCGACTGCGAGGGACGGCTGGTCGAGTGTTTCAGCTGTGGTCTGCGAGGTCACCGAGCCTACGAGTGCACCGCGAAGAAGGGAGGACCACCCCAGTCCCGACCGAGCACGACTCAAGGAGCCCCGACAGCGACCCGATCTTCCCGAGAGGCCGAGGGTAGCGGAGGCCGTGGACAGCAGGCGGGGCCGCAGCAGAAGAGGATCTTTGTGATGGGCCGTACACAAGCTGAAGCCAATGGGCTTGAAGAAGGTAACCCTCGAGTCTAATCTTTAAATACGTGGTTTAAGAGCTTTCCGAGTTTTCGCTAAGTGTTTGTAGTAGTTGAACCGTTAAGTAAACCATAGGCTACCCCTCGTTAGTTAGAAAGTTTTAGGACGCGTTTCGTTAAGAAGTTTGAAGATTCGATCACGTTATAAAAGTTGGGAGGTTTGCGAAGTAAAAACAAAGGAAAAAGGAGGAAAGGAGCCTAAGGACCTAACCATTGTGCACAAGGGGACTCGAACCTAAGCCTATCAGTTAAATACAAGGAACTACGCCATCCAGCCACTTTGGTTCGTAGTCTTCAAGCCACGGCGCTTCTGTTTTAAATCCTAAGGGCCAAGCAGTCACGGAGCGGATGGGAGGAACGGAACAGGGACCCAGTGACGGTGTTCCGCGTGTGCGTGCGGAGGAGAGTAACGGAGGATGGAGCTCCGCCAGTGTGGTCCGCGAGAAGGAGGAAGAGTAGTGTAACGGAGTCCCTACCCCCGTTGGCTTTGACCGCAAATTCAAAGGGTACATGCGTCATTTGGCTTCTCTTAGCGAATATAACCCTAGCTCGTCCGCTTCAGTCTTCCGCTTCTTCTTTTTCTTCTCCCGTAACAACACGCACGGCAAGGCAGAGAGCAGCAGAGTCCGCAACATTCCTCCGTCGACAGCGCCAAGTCCGCAAATCGGCTTCCGTCGTCTACGCCAAGTTCCGCAAGTTCGATCGCGAAGGTCCGCAGCTTTGAGCATTGTCAGTTTCACCCACGGCAAACCAAGTTCGACACCCTACACCAACAAAAATGTCGCGAAGAAATCAAGCCGAGGTCGGAGAAGGCTCAAGCAACATTCGCTACAACATCATTGATGGTAAAGCTCTTGACCCGCTACACTTTTCGCCCGAGATTGTGAACATGCTTAATTTTCAAGGATTATTGAATATGTTTTTGAGGTTTGAGAATGTTGTATACCCCAATCTGGTCCATCAGTTCTATCAAAATATGAAGGTTAAGACCACCAATCAAGTGCCCGTGCTCACTTCGATAGTGAAGGGCGTAAGGATTTCGTTTGACCCGCCTAAGTTGGCTAGGTGGCTTAACTTACCGTTGGGAGGAGTTAATGAGTACGAGCGTACCAATTGGGTGGAGACACAGGAAGTGGGGTTCCGAGATTACCTGAGATACATGACAGGACAGAATGAGAATATCGCTTTGGATACTCGCCCCGACAAGCACAACCTGACGGGTGAGCAGAGGATCTTGACTTTGTTGGTTGGAGAGAGTTTGTTGCCCAACCGGAACAACAGTCGACAGGTCACAGCTATCGAGTGTGCCTTTGCATACTTTCTGAAGCACAGAGTGAAGTTTGATCTGCCTACTCTGATGATCTTGCATATGGGCTTCTGCAAGACGGTTAAGAGGCGCAACCGGCCTTATGGAATGATTCTGAGTTGGTTATTCCAACAAAGGAGGGTCAATGTGACTGGGGAGTTGGTCAGGCAGCCGGTACACAGCGCGTTCAATGCGCCGAGCTTGCAGTTTTCTGGACTGTTCCAGGTCGAGGGGAACGAGTACATCACCGCTCATGAGCTGAGTAGGATGCCAGCCGCCGAGAGCAGGGAGCTGATCGAGCGCTATCATATCCCGCATAAGAGGTTGCGAGGTTTAGTTGAGTCCCAGCAGGCTGAGCAAGTAGGTGGTGATGAGGGAGAAGATGGGTCTGAAGAAGAGGCCGAAGAAGAAGAACCAATGGGTGAGGCTGACCGAGAGCACAGGAGGAAGGAGCAGCACGATCCTTTGGCTCCTACGCCACCAGTTGGCCCTGTACTCAGACAGCTACAGGAGATGCAGCGCATGGTTGAGGCAAGGTTTGATTCGTTGGATCTGAGGGTAGACCGTGGTTTCCAGCGTTTGGGCTACATCGAGAATAAGCTTGGGATTGAAGTGCCACCGGAGTATTTACCATTTTACCAGCAGCAGTATCCTTACCCTTACCCGTACCCTTATCCGTATCCACCCCACGGTCCAGGCAGTTCGTCTCAGGGAGGCCACCCAGGTTAGTTGTTAGTTTCCTCGTTGGTGTTAGCACCATAGTAGAACCCTGTAGTGTAGCTGAGTAGTTTAGTTTATGTTTTGCATGTTAGTTGGGTTGGGTAAGTTTGAGCTTAGTATGTGTTTAGTTAGTTGCATGTTAGAGTGCTTGTAGAGTTTAGAATTTGGTTGAGCAATCGTTCTTTTCGAACATTCCATTGAATCTTCGTTTCCTTTGAATCGTTTCGTTTTCAAGTTCCCGTTAGCTTTGAGCTTCGGGGACGAAGCTCCTTTTAAGAGGGGTAGAGTGTAACACCCCGTAAATTCATTTCGAGCCTTTCGATCGTTAATTAATTCCTTGGGCAATCTAATTAATTCTTCGGGCAATTTAATTAATTCCAATTGGGCTAATTCTTTCCATTTAATATATATTTGTGTATATAAATATTCAAGAGCCTAATTTAATTATTCTAATTAAGAGCCCAATTAATTGGATCACTCTTGTAAGGGATTTTTTTATTCAATTTGGACCCTTACAATATTTGTAATTAAATATTCCTACAAGCCCAATTTATTGATCTTATATTATATATGTATACATGTTGTTCCTAAGACATTTTATGGGCTTTCTTATCCTAATCCTTATATTTAATTCATAAGGGATGAATTCATTAGCCCAACTACTAAGTCTTGAATATATATAATTAATTCTTATAGCCATCATATTACATACTTAAGCCCAATTCCAATTAAAGTCTTACAACCTAAATATTGTATGTATTCTTGGTATATGATTTGAAGACTAAAATTACCCTAAGAGTTTACACTCCTCTTCCTTCCTCCCTCTTGCCTTTCACGCCATTTCCCTTCAAGATTCATCCAAAAATTCATCTTCATTTCCCTACAAGTTTTCAAGTAAAGATTGCTCTTTTAAGCTTGGTTAGGAGTGGGTAAGTGCATCTATCCTAGAATCCATCTTGCATTTTGTGTTTTTAGTAGTCTTTATGCTTGTTCTTATAAAGTTCTTTTGGGGTTCTTTGGGTAAAAGATGATCAAGGTGAAGGTGGGGCTTAGAGGACTATCTTGAGGCTTGATTGGTTGGAGAAAAGCTCTTTGAGGTAACCATCCATGTCCATCAAATCTATTTTTTTATTCTCCTATTCTATATATAATGATCTTGGTGTTGGAAATCCTGAAATTTCTTGTTATTTGGCCTATTTCTTGGATGTGTTTTGTTGGATTTCATCTTGATCTTTTGCCTTGGGTTGTATGATCAATGATGTTATGGATTTCCTTATTTTTGGACTCTAAATTGGATGAAATGTGAGTGTATTTGGTCTGATTTTTGTGTTCTGGAAGTGGGATCTTGGTCTGAGCAGAAACTGTCTGGGATGGTTCGGGTTTGGTCTTGCGGAGAGCTGTGGCGGCACAATGTAACCCGTCACTGTGATCCGCAAGGCGGCAGTGGTAGGACTGGGCGGAGGAAGACGGCCCGTCGAGGGGGTCCGTCTCCTCCTTGCGGAGGAGGTCGGCGGAGGGGCGAGTTCCGTTGAGCGGTTCCGCAAGGCTTCTGGGATTTTGTTCCCAGTAAGCTGTTCTGTGACATTGTTGGTTGCTGTTGGTCTTTTGTTTCTGATTATTGTTGGGTTGTTTTGTTGGGTATTTTGCCATGATTTTGGAGTATTTATCCATGCCTTTTGTTGGGTAATTACTATCATATTTTGGAGATTGATTCTTGTCTTTGGTTTCCCATTCTTGTACTCTTGGTCTATTAATTCTTGGAATTCATTAACTGAGAGTTGGTTTGTGTTCATAGTTGAGATGAACACTTTGGTTGGTTGTTTGGTATGGTGATTGGAGTATGAGTGTGTGGTGTTGGTTGTTGGTATCGTTGAGATTTGTTGGATGAACTAACTGTGCTACTATTGACTATATTGACTATATTTGGGTTCATTACCCCTGTGATTGGACTCCGGTCCCTGTGATTGGGTTGATTACCCCTGTGATTGGACTTAGGTCCCTGTGATTGGGCTTTTGCCCCTGTGATTGGGTTCATTACCCCTGTGATTGGACTTCGATCCCTGTGATTGGACTACGGTCCCTGTGATTGGGTTGTTACCCCTGCGTACCGGTTTTCCGGATTTGACTCTTGACTTTTGACTATGAGATTGACTTGGTTTGGTGGCTGGTTTGGGGATTTGGAGGTTTGGAGTTGGGATCCTCCTTTGGTTGGTTTGTGAGCCTTTATGTCATTCGGTTGTTACCTTGTGTTACTCGTTGTGGTTTGGTTGGGTCTCTTGGATTGGGTACTCAGTTGGTATCTCGATGGTTGGTTCGTTCTTGTGTTATGCTTTCTTGGTTGGATATTGGCTTTGTTTGGTTGAGTCTTGGTTATTGATTCATTCAGCTTATTGTTGTTGAGTATCGGTTTCGAACTGTGAACAGTTTGTTGGTGTTTATATTCTATATGGGTGTGTAAACCTATTTACAAGCTTATGTATATCTATATCTCCTTGCGGGTGTGAATGGTGGTTGCTTAGCATTCTTTTGCTAATGGTTCTTTGTGTGTTTTCCAGGTATGGAGTAGTTATTCGCGAGCGCGCTAGAGCTTTCTCTATATGAGGATGATAGCCTTAGTTGTGATTGTTTAGACTTGGTTTTATTGGGCCTGTGTGCCGTTGAGACACTATGATACTTTTGTTAGAGATTCGAGTACTTATGACTATGGATTATGTTTGAGGATTTATTTTCAGTTATATGATATGACAGCTTAGTTTATTCTTGTGTTTAGCCTGTGCATCTAGGCTGTGATTATACCTAGATGTGGCATGACGCCCTTAAGTTTTAATTCGCTTCCGCTTTGTTATGAATGTTGGTTGAGATTGGCAGCTGTTGTGTTGAGATCTTAGCTATCTCAGCCTGTGTGAGGTTGGGGTGTCACAACTACTAACTCACTAACAATAATACAATCCTAACCATCAATTATACGTACAAATTACTACAATCAAAGCTTAGATAAGGGATTTACCTTAAAATCACTTACCAAGGATTCCAGAACCCACGCCTTCCAGCTCAACGCACAAGTGCCACACCGCTACACCACCTTATCTCCTTTTGATATGTTATGCAACCACCGAATTACCATCCTTCATATGAACTCCGGCCACCATCGGCGGGAACGGGAGAGAGAGGAGACATGTCGTAGCCGATGCTGGTTCATCGACCGTCCGTTCTGCGCCTTTGCCCGGAAACGTCGCACGGAGAGAGAGAGACCAAGGTCGCCGAGGTTGCGGTCGTTGGCCGAACGGAGGAGGGAATGCCGCCGAAGGTTCCCGTCACCACGCTCGCTCTGCTAGAAGTCTACGTCGCTGCGAGCTGCTACCTCACACCACCGACGTCTCATCTATCCATCGTGAAAATAGAGGACGAGAGGAGAGAGATGCTGCCGCCGAACGCTGCTTCGCCGGGAAGAAGAATGGGAGCTACGTACGTTATCGCAGCTGGAAACGGGCTCGTGTTCGCCGGAGCTGCTCACTGATATTTTGTACTGCCGCCCTTCGTCGGAGAAGAATAGCGAGAAGGAGAAGAGAGGTGAGGGCTCCTTGTTGCCGCCGTAGTTCTACCTTGCTGCTGCTTCACCATATACTTTCTCAACCTACTGAAGCCCAACAAAGTCAACGTTGCCCACACTGAGGCTCGAACCACATGACCTCCCACTTGCTATATATAGAATTAATTTACTAGGTTCGGCATTTGTCTGGAAACATGTTTCAACAAATATATTTAATATCATATGCGGGATCCTTCGTATATAGTAGCACCACCACATTTAGTCTCTTAAACTTTCAATTTAATTATCTGTGATCTTTCAACATTCAAATTTAAGCAACCATGATTCTTCCGTTAGTTTAAGTAAAGACAAAGTTAGGACAAGGCCAGGGTAGTCGCATATATATATATATGTGTGTGTGTGTGTGTGTGTGTGTGTGTGTGTGTGTGTGTGTGGGGGGGGAAGGCTTCAGGTGTTGGGAAGGATTCCCGTGCAGTTGTGCGGTTATGCACCTTAAGCATTATAATGGCGCACCTTAAGTACACAAACAAAGCATCTAAAAAACCTAAACCACGCACACCTAAAATTTTAGGGCGACGCACCTTATGTACACAAACCACACATCTTAAGAACACAAACCACGCACCTAAGGTTTTCAAATGACGCACCTTAAGTTTCAACAACTCACGCACTTTAAGAATGAAAACAACGCACCTTAAGAAGGAAAACCACGCACCTTAAGCTTTAGGGTCACTCACCTTAATTAAGTTTCAACACTGACGTAGCAATTTAATTCAGTGCACCAAGTGCAAGTAAAATGTATTACAAGTGCATGTAAAATATATTACATGTGCAAATAAAATTTACACTGAGCATCAATACTAAGTACACCTAACGTTATAATTAGGTGCACAAATGTTAACAAGGTAAATTACTTGCACTTGTAAGTGAAAAAATAGGTGCACTTGTAAGCGAAAATAGGTGCACTTGTAAGTGATTTTACTTATTGCATTTTTTACTTGCAAAGGTGCACCAGCTACTTGCCCTTATAACACATTTACTTGCAAAGGTGCACCAGCTACTTGCCCTTCATATGAACTCCGGCCACCATCGGCGGGAACGGGAGAGAGAGGAGACATGTCGTAGCCGATGCTGGTTCATCGACCATCTGTTCTGCGCCTTTGCCCGGAAACGTCGCACGGAGAGAGAGAGAGACCAAGGTCGTCGAGGTTGCGGTCGTTGGCCGAACGGAGGAGGGAATGCCGCCGAAGGTTCCCGTCACCACGCTCGCTCTGCTAGAAGTCTACGTCGCTGCGAGCTGCTACCTCACACCACCGACGTCTCATCTATCCATCGTGAAAATAGAGGACGAGAGGAGAGAGATGCTGCCGCCGAACGCTGCTTCGCCGGGAAGAAGAATGGGAGCTACGTACGTTATCGCAGCTGGAAACGGGCTCGTGTTCGCCGGAGCTGCTCACTGATATTTTGTACTGCCGCCCTTCGTCGGAGAAGAATAGCGAGAAGGAGAAGAGAGGTGAGGGCTCCTTGTTGCCGCCGTAGTTCTACCTTGCTGCTGCTTCACCGTTCATGGAGAATCATTTGAAGAAGGACGAAGGTGGGGAGAAGAGTTGGGTCAACTTTGGTTCATGGAAAGGCTACTGGACGAATTTCTCCTGGCATTTATATGCTATCCATTTTTAGTAGTCTAGGTTTCCCTTTTGGGTTTGGATCCATTTAGAAGCGTTGGGTCAACTTTGGTTCAAGGCTAAAATACATATACATATATGTACATAATTTCATTTGGGCTTAGAAGAATTCTAATAATTAAAGATTGAGCTTAAGGGTAATTTATTAGGTCCATAGCCCCATAGTGAAAATCATATAGTATGAAATATATATTTCTATAGATATATTGGGCTAAGGTAATTTTGTAGCACAAGAATAATAGCTTATAAGAAAATATTATTCCAAAGCCCATTATGAAATAATCGTGTAAATCATTTTAATAATTACTTAATAAGAAAATAACCCCTTATTATATTTAAAAGGGTACTAGGGGAAATGCGGGGTGTTACACATACCTTCTTGGGTCCTTGAGGGTTAGTGGTAAGCTTGGGGATCCATGCATACCTAGAACTTGTGAGGTTCATCCTCGGTCCACGATACCCATTAAACACACGGTAATCATAAGGAATAGCATAATGGGCCTGAGGTGACTGAGGTGAATAAACCTTTTGAAGAGAAGGTGTTTGTTTATTCGTGTTTATCTTGGTGAATGGGGTCTGCTTATGTCTATGTGTGAGCAGAAATTTTGCTCTTGTCATTCGCTCATAGTCCATGAACCAGTCCTCATCACTGGGATACAATCTACCATCTCCACCCTTATGCTTACTGGAGAACCTTTTGAAATTCTTGATACTATTCGGGTAAGAGCTCGGTCTTCCTTGAGGTTTACCCTTGCGTTGCCTCTGTGAATAGTGTTTCCTCTTATTGCCTTGGAATTTTCCTTTTGATCGGTAGTTCCCATTTGGTACGGTTGACAGTTTTCAATGAAACCATGATGGTTTTGCATGCGTGGTCTGTACCGAGGGGTCTGACGACTTCTCAGGTTACCGTGTAGGGAATTTCCTCTCATAGGTTCCACAATTTGTGTTTCAGCTGAATCATTAGATTGGCTCGTTGATTGTGGTTCTGTTTCATTTTCAGTGTTAATCACTGGCTCAAGATTTTCAGTTTGTCCTTGGACAAAAACAGAATTTAAACCTCCACTGGTAGAAAGGTCTGTTGGACGTACTAAAAGAACATGTGGATGAGAGTTGGAGTTATAACCAAGTCCGGTTCTACTCCCTGATGGTCTTTGATCATCTACCATTCGATCCATTATTCTGGATGAATTAGTAAATGTCGCAATTACCGCACGTAGATTTTGCTCTCTATCATCTTTTGCTTTACATTCTTCCTTAAGAAGATGAACTTGCTTCTCAAGCTGGCTCATAGACTCAAGCATCTCAGCATTCTTGGATTTTAAGTCCTCGAGATCTTGTCTTTCTGCCAATAGCTTAGCGTTCTCTTCCTTAAGTTTGAAATGTGAGTTCTCAATATCATTAAAATCCTTCATCATTCTTTCGAATGTTTCCCTAGGATTCTCATGATAGATGGATTCGGAACTGTAATTAGATGAGCAGATTTGAGAAGTTACCTCTTCTTCTTCTGCCATAAGACATAGATCTTCGTCCTAATCCTTTTGACTAAAGAGGCACATAAGTCATTTTTCATCTTCCGAACTGTCACTTTCAGAGCTGGAACTTGATGTGCATGGCTCGTCAGTCTTCTCTTCTTGTTTCTCTTCTGCTGCTAGAGCTTTTCTTCGTCTGTCACCCTTTGAATTATTTTCAGGGTGATTGTTCGATTGATAATTTCACTACAAGAAAAATGCACATAGACAACGGTTAAAAACCGTTGTCTTTGAGGTAAACTTTCTGTTGTTGAAGCCGGTGTTGTTGTAAGTCCCGCGCAAAGACAACGGTTTCAATCCGTTGTCTTTTCTAGAAATGACAACGGTGTTTTAACCGTTGTCTATTAAGTGTTGTTGAAGCTGGTTTTGTTAAAAGTCACGCACATAGACAACGGTTTTGAACCGTTGTCTATTGAGTGTTGTTGAAACCGGTGTTGTTGTAAGTTCCGAGCAAAGACAATGGTTTTTAACCATTGTCTTTTCTAGAAAAGACAACGATTTTGAACCGTAGTCTATTGAGTGTTGTTGAAACCGGTGTTGTTGTTGAACCACGAAACGTGGAACTTAAAGAAGTTACGGTGCAAGATTCTCCGATAACTTCTTCTCAATATGCTGTTCCTGTGCGTCAGATTACTTTATCTGGAGTTACTCAGATTGTTCATCCTACAACGACTGAACAATTTAATGACTTTCCTGAACAACAAATTAATGATCATCCACTCCATGATGAAGTTATCAGTGAACCCACGAATGATATTCCTACAGAAGTAGCATTAAGAAGATCTCAAAGACAAAGGAGATCTGCTATATCTGATGATTATATGGTTTATCTTCAAGAATAAGATTTTGATATTGGAATTGATAAAGATCCAGTTTCATTTTCACAGGCTATAAATAGTCATAATTCTTCTAAATGGGTCGAAGCCATGAAAGATGAGTTAAAATCAATGAAACATAATGAAGTATGGGATCTTGTTGAATTGCCTGAAGGTTGTAAGCCAATTGGCTGTAAATGGGTTTTTAAGACCAAACAAGACTCAAATGATAGTATCGAACGATACAAGGCCAGACTTCTTGCCAAAGGTTTTACTCAGAAAGATGGTATTGATTTCAATGAAACATTTTCACCTGTTTCAAAGAAAGATTCATTTAGAATAATTATGGCACTAGTAGCTCATTATGACTTAGAGCTGCATCAAATGAATGTGAAAACAACCTTTCTGAATGGAAATTTAGAAGAAGAAATTTACATGAACCAACCTGAGGGTTTTTTAGTTGAAGAAAAGGAACACATGGTGTGTAAACTTAACAAATCGATATACGGACTTAGACAAGCTTCTTGACAATGGTATCTTAAGCTTAATGATACTGTAATGTCCTTTGGATTTAAGGAAAACACTGTGCCAATAGCCTTGTGCTCAAATGGCATGTAATGGCTCTCCCATATGGGAGGTTATGAGATCGAGCCTCAGTGGAGGTGATACTAACTCTTTGTGCTTCAACAGGTTGAGAAAGTATGTATGAACATATACTATAATGTAATAGAGTGCATATATCTGAAGGTCAGTGGGAGTAAGTTTATATTTTTGATTCGCTACTAATGATGGTTTAATGCATGAATGCATGAGACCAAGATGTTCCTTTCTAAGAACTTTGAAATGAAAGATATAGGTGAGACATCCTTTGTGATTGGAATTGTAATAGATCAAAAGGAGTGTTAATATTGTCTTAGAAAGGATATATTAACAAAGTCTTAGAAAGATTTAGAATGGAAAAATGCTCTGCATATGTTGCTCCAATTCAGAAGGGAGATAACAATGCCCTAAGAATGAATTGGAGCGAAAGGAAATGGAAAATATTCCTTATGCATCTATCGTTGGGAGTTTGATGTATGCTCAAACATGTACCCGACCAGACATTAGCTTTGCTGTCGGGATGCTTGGTAGATATCAAAGCAATCCTGGTATGGATCACTAGAAGGCTGCGAAGAAGGTGTTAAGATACTTACAAGGCACAAAGGAGTACATGCTTACTTATAAGCGGCCCGATCGCCTTGAGGTGTACACAGATTCAGATTTTGCCGGGTGTTTGGACACAAGGAAGTCTACATTTAGATATCTATTCCTTTTAGCCGAGGGGGCTATCTCTTGGAAAAGTGTGAAGCAGACTATCATTGCTGCATCCACTATGGAAGTTGAGTTTGTGGCATGTTTTATGGCCACAAATCGTGGGTTGTGGCTGCGGAATTTTATTTCAGGACTTGGAATTGTCGATAGTATTGCCAAGCCGCTGAAAATTATTTATTGTGATAATGCCGCAGCAGTCTTCTTTTCTAAAAACGACAAGTATAAAAGTGGTGCTAAACATATCGATTTGAAGTATCTTGCCGTTAAAGAAGATGTTCGGGAACGAAGAGTATCAATTGAACACGTTAGCACTAGATTAATGATTGCAGACCCATTAACTAAAGCCTTGCCGCCAAAGGCATTTAATGAGCATGTTGAGAGAATGGGTGTTATTGAAATAGTTAACATTATGTTAAAGTTTGTGTTTTTGGTATATTTGATACTTGGAGCTCAATATAGTTTCGTTTCTATGTTAAGTGTCATGTTTAGGTTTGGAGTACATATACATGAATGTTTTATGTCAATATGAACAGGATTTGTCTTTGACAAAGACATTATCGTGGACCATTATGGAAAATATCATTATGAATCGTATTAAGTTTGAAATTAATATTGTGATACATGGAAGGGACTGTGTTAAATTAGTGACGTATTACCGCCATGATTCTTATTAGTTTCTAACTGAATGATGACATATTTTCTTGCCAATGTAACGAAGGAATTAGCTTATACTATGCATATTATGTTTCACGTCAATTATATTTATGATTTATGAGCCAAGTGGGAGAATATTAGAATAATTATCATTATTATTATATGGTTCATTATTAATTTTCTATGGCTCATAAATATATATTTAAATTTAATAATAATAATAATAATTCTATTATTGGTCAGATACAATAAGGAGCAGTTTCAACTGCTCAGATAACCATCTCACGTTGATGGAACTGTGAGATAGTTTATCAACCACTCAATTCTATTATTATATTTATGCTCACACTATATAGTGTCATTTTTTTTTCGTCGTTACTGTGATCCAATGAAATATCAGGTTACTAATATGTATATTACCATTTGGTTACTAATATGTATATTATCAAATATAATTGTAGTAGAATTAAAATGATATTTTAGTGTTATTATAATTGTAGTAGAATTAAAATGATACTCCGTATTTTAGTGTTGCTATAATAGAACTAGTGTGCGTGGAATATAAAATTAAAAAAAAGAGTCCATACAATAACTGACATGTATTGCTAAATGAACTTGAAATATAATTAAAATGATATTTTAGTGTTACTATGATGAAACTAGTGTACGTGAAAAATGAAACTAAAAAACGTACGGAGCCCACATAATAACATATATTGTCAAATGAACCTTAAGTGTAATTAAAATGATATTTCAACGCTACTATAATAAAACTAGTGTGCATGAAAAATAAAACAAAAAACAGAACCCATATAATAACATATATTATCAAATAAAAAAAGTGTAATTAAAAGGATAGTTCAACTTCACTAGAATGAAAATATATAATAATAATAATAATAATAATAATAATAATAATAATAATAATAATGCACACTATCAAAAGAAATTGAAATATAATTAAAATGATGACGTTATTTTATTTCATGGTCCATGCTATTACATGATCTATGGTACATAGTAAAATTTGCCGCTTTATTGGCAAATTATACTGTGCACCACGGTGCAATGTGCACCACGTATCTAAACGACGTCGTTTTGAGCATTGTAAACTAATCGTCCGTTTTTTTTGGAAATCACGTTTCCCGTTTCGGCCGGTCTCTGTATTTATGTTAATATTCTGTGTATTCCAGACAATCATTCTGTGTATTCTAGGCAACCGTTCTGTGTATTATAGGCAACCGTTATGTGTATTCATGTTAGTAACACATGTTGTGATTTCATGTTAGTAACACATGTTGTGATGTGTTTGTGCATTCGAATGTTTAGGAGGATGAGTTCTGTGTATTTTGTGTAAATATTATGTGTATTCATGTTATTAACACAAGTTGTGATGTGTTTGTGCATTCGAATGTTAGGAGGATGAGTTCTGTGTATTTTGCGTCAATATTCTGTGTATTATGGGCAAACATTCTGTGTATTCTAGGCAAACGTTCTGTGTATTCTATATAATGATTATGTGTATTATAGATAATGAATTCCCGGGAGTCATTCGCATCCACTAGCATCTGTGTATTTTGTGTCAATATTTTGTATATTCTGGGCAAACATTCTGTGTATTCTAGGCAAACGTTCTGTGTATTATAGATAATGATTATGTGTATTATAGATAATGAATTCCCTAAGTCATTCGCGTCCGCGTCTACTAACACCGAAACGACGTCGTTTTACGTACGTGGTGCACATTAATTGCTATGTGCACCGTGGTGCAGGGTATAACGATTGCGCTTTATTCAACACCGACAACCGTCAGCAATTTTAATTTGCGGCCTAGTGAAAGCCAAATTTCTCCATCTCCAAGTGAGGTACAGCCCAACCCAAAAACGTGAGGGCATGGAATGCCATTACAGAATAGATCTATCATGCATGCATGGATGAAAATATGCCTCATAATTCAACCTTTGGCATTTCCTTAAAAAAAACCCAACTGTTGACAATTTATATTTAGGACCAGGATCTGCGTAGCATTGTGGATCCTGAATCTAAATGACGTCATTTTGATATTTAAACTTTGACAGATTTTGTAGTTTCTCGTTTATCATGTTTAACACAAATTTTAATTTATTTTAGGTACAAAATCGATAGCTTAAGATACATAATTGCATAACATTAGACACATAAATACATAATAAAACAAGACAAATATACATGTTTTATATTTTTACTTATTCTCAAATCTGATTTATGTAGATAATTTATGCATGTTCTATAGACACATAATTTCATATATAATACATACAAAACATAAATTCGTAAAATAACACACAATATGTTGTGTGTTACATAACTACTCATCTATTTCAAGTACAGAATCCATATTCTTAAGGTACAGAGAATTGCATACAAATTAAATGCTTTACAATTTTTTTTTCTTTTAAAAACCTCTTTGTAATGTGAACTGAACAACCAACAGTCAAAATTCAAAATGATATCATATAGGACCGAGATTCACAGTGCACTATGAACCCTGATCCACAGTATAACGATTGTCACCACATTTGGGCTCAGTAGAGATTGAGTGTCCATGTATGCATAAGTCTTACATGGCAAATTATGCTATGGACCCGGGTCCACCTTGCAAAGTGGACCAAGGTGTATGTTCACAATTTTAGAACTCTATATTCACAATTTTAAATCTCAATATACAAAATTACATTACTCAATATTCACAATTTTGAAATCTATATTCACAATTTTGTACTCTATATTCACAATTTTGTTATATAAATTCAAAAATTGTGTTATAATATTTAATATAGAGTTATGAAATTGTAAATATAGAGTTATGAAATTGTGAACATAGAGTTTTTAAACTGTGAATATATAGTTCAAAAATTATGAATATGGAGTTCAAAAATTATGAACATAGAGTTCAAAAATTATGAATATATATATGAAGTTAAAAAATTGTGAACATAGAGTTTTAAAATTGTGAATATAAAGTACTAAAATTATAAACATGAATATGAATACACTTTCCAAGGTGGATCGGATCCATGACATAACAACCGGTCTTACATATGCTGCTACGAATTAATATATAGGACTTAGGTCAACTCTAATTTTTGTGATGTTAGGGGTATCAGTACGTAGATTGTTAGTAAAAAGGGTCCGGCGTAGGGATGTCAATTGTACCCGTACCCGATGGGAACCCGATTCCCCGCTCCTACGGGGACGGGGATGGGGACAAAAATAGGGGATCGGGGATGGGGATGAGGGCAGTTTTGAATTCCCCGCCAGGGATGGGGGCGGGGATGGAGAGTACTCTCCCCGCCCCGCCCCGTCCCCGATATATATATATATATATATATATATATATATATATATATATATATGCATATTTACTTTAATTTGTATATAATATATATAATTTTAGAAGCATTCTTCTCATTGAATGTAGGTAACATGTTTAATTGTAAAATATTGAATACTACTTTAAATTGGGGATAAATATATATGCGTTATTGATTTAAATATTTTTAATGTTTAATTTTTAATTTTTTTTTACAACATATAAATGGGGTGGAGATTCCCCGTCCCCGAATAATCTCCGTGGGGATGGGGATGGGGGGATTTTTCCCTTCCCCGACAGGGATGGGAATGTGGATGGGGAATGTGGAAGAAAGTCGGGGGCGAGGATGGGGGTATGTCCCCCGCCCCACCCCGCCCCGTTGACATCCCTAGTCCGGCGTCGGAGAGTGTACGTAGTTAGATCAGAGCTTGAATGTTACTAATTATAGTATTAAATAGTTAACTACTTTTATGTAATTAACAATTATTGTATGATGATAAAAGAAGCTTAAAAATCATGAAACAACTCGTGGATTAACATACTTTAATTAAGCAAAAGACTTTAAAAGTCTACAACATCAAAAAGCATCAAAGACAATAAAAATAGGCCAAGCTAAGCAAGTATATATCATTAAAGATACCTCCCCATATATATAGAGAGCTTGCAATAACTAACTAACTTTTATTCTCATATTATATTATAATATTATTCCAGCAAATTAAACATTACTGCTCCGATCCGATGAGATAGAGCAGTTAATTGACCTTGGAGCAGTCAAGTTGAGGGTTGATCTTGTATGGCACGCTAAGTCCACACTTGGAAGGGAGAGAAGCGGCACGCCCTACTTGAGCCGGATTAGCGTTGGAAGCAACGCCCTTAAGGCAAGAGCACACGCTCCGGCGATCCGCTGTGGATTTAGCCGCACCGTACAAGGACTTCACCCCACTGCAGCAGCTTGGCGACATAACGTCGCCTCTCATTACGAAGTTGAGGCACGGGTACAGGCTACTAAACACGCTGTTACACGACATTTGTGCTTCTGCACTGTGTGGCGTAAGCGTAACAACGCCCACCATAATGCAAACAACAACAATAACAAGAGGGGTAGTAGTAGTGGTGTTGCCGTACGCCATTGTGTTATATTAGTGCTATTGGCTAAGAGTTGAGAAATGTATGTTTTGCGTGGTTACGCTGGAAAATATACGTGGGTATTTATGCACCGGATCGGATGCGGGGCTGCTTTTTTTAACCAAGGCATTTGTCAGAAACTGCACGTGTTTCAGTGCATTGCATGCATTCTGGAAAGGCTATTTAATTCTCTTTATGATAGGTTAGTTGGTAGAAGAGGATGGATCTCTTTTACCAGAGCAGAATTTCGAATTTTGATAACTTCTTCAAAATACAGTTTACTAAACTATTGAGTTAATTCATTAAACATTTTTTTGGGATAGATAAATTTACATGGTATTTCTCTCCGTCCGTATTGAGTAAATTCATTAAACATTTTTTTTGTGGTAAATTTACAGAGTCTTTCTCTCGGTCCGTTTAATGGTCTGGGGTCCACCAAGGTTCGCTCCGGGAGGCAAAAAAGCTGGATTCATTAAACATTTTTTGTGGTAAATTTACAGGGTCTTTCTTTCCGTCCGTTAAGGTAAATTTACAGGGTCTTTCTCTCCGTCTATTTAACGGTCCGGGATCAGCACAGAAGCTGGACGGTCCGGGGTCAGCACAGAAGCTGGATTCATAAACATTTCGCTCCGGCACAGAAGCTGGATTCATAAACATTTTTTCTCTCCGTCCGTTTAACGGTCCAGGGTCCACCCACGTGGGAATCGTCACTTGTGGAAATTAAATCTGGGTTCTCCTGAAATTCCTCCCCAAAAAAAGAGCTTACTTGCCACTTGAGCTACCCATTGGGTTAACTTCATTAAACATTCATTATATTAATCAATAATTTTGGGTGGACGTTTTTTAATTCA